>JBBBDQ010000913.1:525000-527500 GCA_037127315.1 Ascarosepion bandense | reverse complement strand
GTGGATACTGGTAGACACTATGTCGGGTAAGAGGAATCTGCATGACGCCACACAAATAAAAGAACACATTCATAGATGTCAGAGAATTTCCACGACCACATCACCTGTTAAATCGGCCCATCTAACTCCCCAGACTCAAACCCCACTTGATTATAACGTGATGGGCGCAGATGAGCGAGAGACCAAGAAAACTTTATGTAAAACCAACTATGAACTGAAGGTAACGATTATAGCAACATTCACCAAGTTAAACTAGGAGACTGTCCAGAACAGTTGCAGGAGATTCTGAAGAAGTCTGGAGGCTGCAGTTGAAGCAAATAGAATTTTATTGAATAAATTTAATCTTAAGTATTTCAAGACATTTTTTGTGTAATTTTGGCAAATATATGCAAAAAAGAAAACTCAGTTTTATTTATATTTTCGCGTAGTTTAGACTATTCACCTTTCTGAGAAATTAGATGTAAAGTGTGTTGTGGTCGCAGAAATTGTCTAATAACACCGTTGTCCTTTTGCGTGGTATGGTGCAGAGACCTGTTGTCAGACAAAGGGTCTTCCAGCAGCCACCCTCTTGACCTAGGGGAGCATTACCTCCGCAAGACATTTGATATTGCCCTCTGTATTGAGTCTCAGACCCTGTGAGAAGATGATTGGAGGCATAGCTTCGCCATCACAGGTCATTCCTATATAAACCTTCGTAACCAGCATTAGACTCATTTAACTTTTTCCGAATCCTCTCTACTGTCTTCAGATTGACTCTTAAATCATCCGGCACGAATGCCAAGAAGTACAGCATGCAGCTTTAAAATTTCTGGTGGGGTTAATTGCGTCATGGTGCTCTTTATCTCAAATTTAATAAACAAATAAAATTGTTGTAACAAAAATACACGACTCCAGTATTAAAAATAGCATACAAAATAATATCAGTATATTTTACTGTAACCAAATGTACGATAATTATAAGCAGAATGAATGCGCTATACAATAAATTGTTAAACACAACATTTCTGCCCTAATTCCTCACAAACATGTAACATTTATAAAACATTATAGAAAATAGAAGACTGCAAACCTGTGTTTCTTGTCAGAAATGAAGTACAAATATTAGACATACTATCACTTCTCTGAGAAGACGTCTTACATGCTGGTTATCCGATCAAAGTGCAAGAAATAAACATTTATTAACCAATAATTTACAAGAATCCTTAAAGAAAGCGTCGGTCGAAAATATAAAAATATTATTCATGTCCCAATATCTAAAACAACTCACTATAAGACAGTTACTATATATCAAACAATTCTCTCCTACCATCAACCTTACATTATTTAACAGTGGAAATGCAGTTTTGAAAGTTATTTTTTTAATAGACATACGATTGTGCGTTGTTCAATTACACGCGTCATCTGATAGCTTTTAAAGAATGCTCCTTTTCACAAATACAAAATAAATTACGCTACAGTAAAACCATGAGGATTAAATAAAAACATCGGAAAAATAACATCCTTGAAAATGGCCAGTGAAGTGGCTGAAAGCGCTTGGAAATTTAATAATAATGAAACATTTTCATATTGCTTATCTCCAGCAAAAAAAAAATGAAAGAAAAAACATCTAAGAATACTGGAAAATTAAATAACATTTAATAAAACGTTCCTTGTCAATCGTCTTTAGCAAAACATGTTTAAAAGAAATTTTGCTGCCCAAATATATATATATATCAAGCATCTTTCATCAAACACGGCCGTCAAGGATGATTTAATCAATCTTTGCTTTTAGCTGAGTGGGAGATCACACCAAATTTTAAAAACTTACCAATAACCCTGCCACTTAGCTAAAAGCAAAGATTAATAAATTGATCACAGCTAACAATGCGGAGCAAAACGATTTAAAACTTACCAAATAATCGGGGACTATAAACCAGGATACATTTATGGTTCTATCAAAACACACAAGCCTAACTTTCCACTTCGTCCTATTATATCACAAATACCCAACTCCTATATACCAACTAACTAAAACGCGTAACCAATTAATTACACCATACATACCTAACAAATATACAAATATTAAAAACGGAAAAACTAATAATATAATAATAATTCTCTGCCCCCTCTAAAAATTAAACCTAATATATAATATATATATTATATATATTGGGGACCCAATGTCGAAACGAACGTGCCTTCGTCGCGATTATATATAGAGAAATTATGTACATGTTCTAAAGTATAATTTATAATAAATATACACAGCTCTATATAGTATATATACATATATATATATATATATATATATATATATATATATGTGTGTGTGTGTGTGTGTGTGTGTGTGTGTGTGTGTGTGCGTGTGATGTCTAAACGAACTGATCAACAGCGAAACAGGAGGGTCTGCAGATGGTTATTTACACGTTGATTGAGCATTCTGGGGAAATGGGAAACTTTAAAAAACATTAGCTACACACCGCTACTTACATATCATTTATTCAGTAATGAAGTTGAACAT
>JBBBDQ010000913.1:480000-520000 GCA_037127315.1 Ascarosepion bandense | reverse complement strand
TTCGATATTTATCGAAGGTACCTCGGCACAAAACCTAACTAAGAACATTCGCAGACGCTTATAGTACAACTGTATGAATTTTCAGGAAAATCGGTTCAGTCGTTTCGGAGTCTATAGGCAACGGATACACACACAGACACACACACAGACACGCACGCACACACACACAGAGACAAAGTTCCATTTATTAATAAGTTTAGATAATTATTGTGTACTCTTCAATAATTTTTAACTTAATATGCTGTGCAATAGTATTAGGACAAGAACTATTTTATCTTTTATGAGGCATCAAAATAAAGCTTAAAATCACCCCTGTCCTCACACTTTTGCACACAACCGGTAGTGTGCAAAAATATTAGGACAGAGGTGATTTTCCTAAAAACCTCACTGAAATTCAAATATAGGGAGAAAAGCCAAGTAAATTGCTAATAAATATTGATTAATTAAAACTTGGTGTAAAAGAAATGTATTAACAATAAGTTATATTTAATTTTTCCTAGTTTCTATTAAACAAGTTTTGAAACTACACTATTGAACATCTATGGGATATTTTGGATAAAAAAACTGATAAATCTAATGTTACTTTGCAAGACACACTTTGGGAACAAATACAAGCTGCTTGGCAGGAGATACCACTCGATACATTGAAGAACCTTGTGATGTCAATGTCTGACAGAATGAAGGCTGTGATCAAAGCAAAAGGCTATTATACTAAATATTAAATTTATTTTGTAACAAGTATTTTTCTTGTTAAAGCATTTGTTGAGTAAATCAAATAAAATTGATTAAATTGTTTATTTTCTGTCAATATGCCTCATAAAAGATAAAATATTTTTTGTCCTAATACTTTTGCACAGCACTGTATATATACTAGGTGCGATTGGTAAATTGTCGCAATTATTTTGATGCCTCATGAAAGATAAAATAGTTCTTGTCCTAATACTTTTGCACAGTACTGTATATATACTAGGTGCGATTGGTAAATTGTCGCAATTATTTTGATGCCTCATGAAAGATAAAATAGTTCTTGTCCTAATACTTTTGCACAGTACTGTATATATACTAGGTGCGATTGGTAAATTGTCGCAATTATTTTGATGCCTCATAAAAGATAAAATACTTCTTGTCCTAATACTTTTGCACAGTACTGTATATATACTAGGTGCGATTGGTAAATTGTCGCAATTATTTTGATGCCTCATAAAAGATAAAATATTTCTTGTCCTAACACTTTTGCACAGTACTGTATTTTCAGAAAGAAATATTCTAGAAGCATAGAAGCCATTCATTATGAAATTGGTAAAACATGATCTTCGTTTACTTTTCTTGCATGAGTTCAAACTTGGTCATAGGTCCGCCCAAACTTCTGCCAATACTAATAGAGCATAGGGAGATGTGTCCAAATGTGATTGGATAGTACGAATGTGGTTCCAGAAATCCTGTACTGGTTATGAGAGCTTTCAAGATAAAGCCACGCAGTCTTGAAAAAGAACAATTGCATGCAGTTTTTGAGAAAACACCACGTCAAAGTGTCAGATAAATGTCTCGGACGCTTGGTGTCAGCACTACAGCTGTCTCACGCCATTTGCATAGTATTGGCGAGTTGAAAAACCGCAATACATGGGTTCTTCATGATCTTAATGAAAATCAAAAACTTTTTGAAGTATGCTTTCTGCGTAACACCAATGTTCCCTTCCTTGACCAAATAGTCACTTGGGATGAAAAGCGGACGCTTTACGATATCTATAAACGATCAGGTTAATGACTTAATCGGGATGAGTTCCGCTGACATTTTTCAAAGCCAAAGTCGTAACAGAAACAAATTAGGGTGACTGATAATCTGCAATTGGTGTTATCCACCACAACTTTCTGGAAGCCAATTAGAGCATTAATGCAGAGCTTTACTGCAATCAACTTGAGGAAATTCATGCTCGCCTGCAAAAACTGAGACCTGCATTAGTGAATCGACGTGGTTCAATTCTGCTCCACGATAATGCGTGGCCACATGTTGCAAAAATGAGGTTGCAAACACTCACAGATTTAGACTATGACAGTTTACCACATCCTCCATATTCTCCTGATTTTTCATCCAAGGATTATCATTTTTAAGCACTTAAGTTAATTTTAAATGGTGAACCTTTTAAGTCCAAACCAGAGGAATTCATTGCATTACAGCCAAAAACTTTCTGAACAAGGAATAAATAATCTTGTCGATTGATGGCAGAGGTGCAAGGCTCGTATTTTTACTAATTTCAACATTTCTTCAGATAATTTTTCAAGAATAAATTTGTTTCTGAAATCCACCATTATTTTTGTAACAACTGAATGTTTTTTTGCAGTTTTCAAATAAGATGTTTATATCGGAATCAAAATATATAGGACACATAGCAAAGATTGTGACTGATTTTGTTTAGCGGCATATCAACACCTCAATGATTTATTTAATGCTTGAAATCAAAATATTTTGGACACAATTTTATGGTTTTAACTGAATATATTTTCAATACAAGACTTCAGCTACAGATAAAATGTATCGTTGGTCATTTTGCTATAAATTGTATTACTGGTCATTTTGCTGAAAATTGTATTACTGGTCATTTTGCTGTAAATTGTATTACTGGTCATTTTCCTATAAATTGTATTACTGGTCATTTTGCTGTAAAATCTATTGTTACTCATTTTGCTATAAATTGTATTACTGGTCATTTTGCTGTAAAATCTATTGTTACTCATTTTGCTATAAATTGTATTACTGGTCATTTTGCCGTAAAATCTATTGTTACTCATTTTGCTATAAATTGTATTACTGGTCATTTTGCCGTAAAATCTATTGTCACTCATTTTGCTATAAATTGTATTACTGGTCATTTTGATGTAAGATCTATTGTTGCTCATTTTGCTATAAATTGTATTACTGGTCATTTTGCTGTAAAATCTATTGTTGCTCATTTTGCTATAAATTGTATTACTGGTCATTTTGCTGTAAAATCTATTATTACGCATTTTGCTATAAATTGTATTACTGGTCATTTTGCTGTAAAATCTATTGTTGCTCATTTTGCTATAAATTGTATTACTGGTCATTTTGCTGTCAAATCTATTGTTGCTCATTTTGCTATAAATTGTATTACTGGTCATTTTGCTGTCAAATCTATTGTTGCTCATTTTGCTATAAATTGTATTACTGGTCATTTTGCTGTAAAATCTATTGTTACTCATTTTGCTATAAATTGTATTACTGGTCATTTTGCTGTAAAATCTATTGTTGCTCATTTTGCTATAAATTGTATTACTGGTCATTTTGCTGTAAAATCTATTGTTACTCATTTTGCTATAAATTGTATTACTGGTCATTTTGCTGTAAAATCTATTGTTGCTCATTTTGCTATAAATTGTATTACTGGTCATTTTGCTGTAAAATCTATTGTTACTCATTTTGCTATAAATTGTATTACTGGTCATTTTGCCGTAAAATCTATTGTTGCTCATTTTGCTATAAATTGTATTACTGGTCAATTTGCTGTAAAATCTATTGTTGCTCATTTTGCTATAAATTGTATTACTGGTCATTTTGCTGTAAAATCTATAGTTGCTCATTTTGCTATAAATTGTATTACTGGTCATTTTGCCGTAAAATCTATTGTTGCTCATTTTGCTATACATTGTATTACTGGTCAATTTGCTGTAAAATCTATTGTTGCTCATTTTGCTATGAAATGTATTGTCGGAAATTTGGCAGTAAAATATATTTTTGGTGATTTTGCTATAAATATTTATTCTTGGTCATTCTGCTATAAAATGTATCGTTGGTAATTTCGCTGTAAAATGTATTATCGGTCATTTTACTATGAAATTCATTGTCAATCATTTTGCTATAAAATATATCGTTGATCATCTAAACTTATTTATAAATGGAACTTTGTCTGTGTGTATGTGTGTGTGTGTGTCTGTGTGTGTGTGTGTACCTGTTACCTATAAACCCCGAAAGGGCTGAACCGATTTTCTTGAAAATTTACACAGTTGTACTGTAAGCGTCTTCGAGTGTTCTTAGCTAGGTTTTGTGTCGAGGTACCTCCGATAAATATTGACAATCGATAATCGAAAAAATCGGGTTATAGAAGGAGTGATCCAATTTTAATCAAATTTAATACACTCATAGAGAAAGACATAAGAAATGATATTCAGAAGTTTCAATGTTGCAGTTTTTACAATAGTGATAGAAAATTTGATATCAATACCAGGAAATGTAAATTTGACTTACATTCATTCGTTTTTCTTTCAGTTTATGGTTTCGCTTTAACTGGAAACAACTATTGCTTTATAGTCTTTTGTGCCAAAGTCCAAAGATTCTGATCTCCAGAACCATGGATTAGTTTTAAAGCTTCCATTACACCCAAGCAACGCCGGGCTATACTGCTAGTTTTCCTATAAAATGCATCGTTAGTAATTTTGCTACAAAATGTATTGTTGGTCATTCCACTATAAGATGTACGACTGGTTATTTTGCCTTAAAAATATATTGTTGTTAATTTTCTTATAAATAAATATTTATTGTTGGTTATTTAAAATAAATATAATATAATATAAAATGTATTGCGGGCATCTTTACCAGAAAAATTTTTATTTTTATTTTCATAGTACTGTTTTTTATTAGGGGTTCACTATTTTCTCATAACTTGAACCCTAACAGGTGCTAGGTCCACGACTTATGGTGGATATGCGAACAACAGCAACTAAGAGGTGTTTTCACTCTCCTCATCAGCTCTACTCTCCCGATTATGGGCCTTGCTGCAGGATGTAGTTTATCGTCATAACCAAGAATACAGTTGTATGAAAGTCTCAACAGATAAAACAACATACGTTACTGTTGTATCCCGGGAGGAGATAAACAGAGAAAGAATAGTGCAAGAAATAATTCTTAACACTGAGGATATATAAATAGAGATTTTTTATTCCTCAGAACAATAAGCCAAATACAAGTACACCAACAAACATTTAACACGAATAACAATTAAGAAGGCAATGTCTCTGTATAGGATGTATGCGTCCGTCTTGAGAAGTAGGCTTCCGTCCAGTGACGTCTAACTCTCGTCTAAGGCCGATGGCTTTCGACTGGTATAATAACGAATAATCTGGATCACTCGATCTCTTTCGAGTGCTACCCTCTCTGTAGTTCGTTCTCGTCTAGGTCTGTTATAACCCGGGCCATACCCATTCCTGGGTTGGACAGGATATTCCACCACAACAGTTACATAAAACATTCTCTAACCACATAGTATATCTTTTTTGGGCACCTCGATTTGCTGTAATAGTTTACTTGTCTCATTTAAAATGAGTAGTGAGTTCGATTCTTACTTCCGGTATAAACCACATCTAAGCTACGCTTAGAAAATTCATCATTGAATATCATATTTATGTGCGTGTAAATTGAAAAAGAATTGTTCCGAAATCAAAACAAAAAATCTTTACACATTTAATATATATTTCCTGTTTTTAATCCTTTTACCCCAAGCAAGGCATAGGAGGTGTCAGCTCTGCATTCTTGCGTCTCAAGCGGTCACTATGGGGACGACGAGAGATCCCTACGACTAACGAAGGGCGCATTTATCAAGCTATCGTTCGGACGATCCTTCTGTTTGGTTATGAAACGTGGACACTGAGGGAGGTTGAACTGGGAAATCTTCGACTATGATTGCCTCCGCTGCATTCTACGATGTCGTTGCGTCGATCGAGTGCCAATAGCACCTATACAACAACGCTTGAATCTCCGACCTCTGCCACCGGTCCTTTTACAGCATCGCCTGCGATGGTTCGGACATGCAGCTAGACATCCGGAGGGAGAGCACATCCGCGATGTCCTTCTCCCCTCTTCTCTACCTGGCTGGCGCAAACATGTTGGTGGGCAGCTGGAGATATGGGCTACGACGATCAAAGATGATCTAGCAGTAATATAAGAGTTGTGGAGAGTCACTAGACTGACGACTCTACGACACTGTCAGCTCTCTGCCTTCGCGTAGAGGGCGCTCTCTGCTTCCGAGCAGAGAGCAATAACCCAGTCGTGGTTCCGCCGAAGGGTAGAACCACGACTGGGGAAAAATAGACAGACATTTTTTGGCCCGGCTATATGGCCGGGAATACCCACAATAAAATGACCATGTGTCACATCCAGCCTTGCGTGGGAAGGCTAGTAAATACAGTAATATCGGGCCCACAAATAGTTGGTCTTCGACGCTGGAACCGCGATTGGCTCGCCATTTTGTGTGACCTGGCTCAGGATCGGCGAACGTGGGCTACAATAGTCCGAGATGTGGTTCGCGCACAAGAAGAAGCCGGCTCAACCCAACCAGGGTGAATGCCGAAACAAGTACAAGTAAGTAAGTAAGCAAGGCTAGACCCCACCCCTAGTGCACAGAGAGTAGGGGTTACAGTGAGAGAAAAAACTGGGTACAGGTTTAATGATAAAAAAAAATTAACGGGATTCAAGAACATTTTAAATGGCAATTAACACTGCATTTAAATTTTAGATTATAGCTAACAGAGAAAAAAGTAAACAGAAATAAATTTCATAGGCGGGAAGTGCGAGAAAAGAAACTGTTTGAGAAGAAGTGAGGGTTACATTTAACAATTTCAACGATAAAAGGGTGGGACCTAAATGCCAATCTAGTAATATATATATATTATATATATATATATGTGTGTGTGTGTGTGTGTGTGTGTGTGTGCATGTTTGTGCGTGTGTGTGCGCGTGTGTGTGTGTGTGTTTGTGTGTGTGTGTGTGTGTGTTTGTGTGTGTGTGTGTGTGTGTTCATAGATAAGTAAAACGTACGTATGGAATGGTTAACATTAAGCTTTGAGTTTGAAGACCACAAGAAAGAGAAGCAAAGATCAAAGGTAGTGTTTTTTTAGGTAAAGTTTTACATTGAATCATTTTAATATAAATATTTTTTTAGGGAGAATGCTAGCTATAATTCCAAAATAATAACATTGTATAAAAATTTATTACGATATCGAAATACCTAAAATAATATTTTTTAAACTCTCACAAATACAATAGGAAACATAAAAAAGGAAGCCGAAAACTAAAACAACACACACACACATATATATATATATATATATATATATATATATATATATAGTTTAAGATAAAACGACAAACATCAAAACTGACTACAAAGTGCGACTAGAAAGAAAATTTTCTCTGATACAAAAAAAAAAGTTTCTGCTTTGTGTATCAATATTTGTATCAATTTTTTTAGAAAATGTAGCAAAGTGACCGTCGGAGAAAATATTCCCGAAAGGTCGCATTACGGCAAACATACAGTCGGTCTGCCTAGACAATCAGTCAGGCAAGTGCTATACGTGATACACACTATGGGTGATCATGTCTCGAAAGAGACATGACTCACTGGGCAGAAGATTATCCCGCAGTAGGTTGCCATTACTTTCTCCGGTAGACTGGTTGCCAGCCAAGACTATAAAACCCAATCTGTCCTGTTATTTGACTCATAGCTAGAGGAAGAAGATATATATTATATTATTAAAGAGTAATTAGAGGGGGGGTCAGTTTATTACTTCATAACAACAGAAAACCAATCCCCCACTTTATGCCCAGTAGAAGCCTTAATCATGTTTCTAACTATTATATTCAGTCAGTCATTTAAGTGCCATACGTGAAACACACTTTGAGCGATCATGCCTCGAAAGAGACATGACTGACTGGGCAGAAGATTATCCCGCAGTAGGTTGCCATTGCTTTCTGCGTTAGACTGGTTGCCAGCCAAGGTTATAGAACCCAATCTGTTCTATTATTTAACCCATAACTGGAGGGAAGAAACTAATTAATACCTTTCCCAAAAGTATTTGGGCGTAAGTTAATGCAAGGAATTCAGCTGGAATTCGAACTCGGTACCCCGATCTCTCGTTCCGAGTCGATATCCACTGCACCACAACGCACAGTCCAAGTAATAAAAATAATATTAACATAGAACCAATTATAATAAATCCAGATTCAGATATCCGTGACTCATTGAGGTCGTGGGGGTAGCACATAGAAGCTGTGTGTCATGGTCACGAGTGCCTAAAGGAGCCCATCCGTCTCTAGGCTGGTTTGAATTCAGAGTTTTCTTTCTCGTAGATCGGTTGCCACTCAAGACTATAGAACCCAATCTCTTCTGCTATTTACTCATAGACTGGTGTGGGGAGGAAAATAGAAGGATTCATACCTTTCTCAAGAGAATTAACACGTAAAAAATGGAATGAACTCGACCGAAATTCGAACTCGGCTATCCAATAGCTTTATCTATCACTCTACATTGCCTTTTAATAAGCGCACATAATAACAAGAAAGAAGAAGAGATAGATTCATGCCTTTCCTTAGCACATAAGTGAATGTAATAAACTCGACTGGAATTCGAACTCGGCTGTCCGATTCCTCAATCGGCGCCACAATCCATTACTCTACTGTGCCTCCTAATAAGCACATACGATAATAAGAAAGAAGGAAGAGATGATTCATGCCTTTCCTAAGAGTATTAGCATGGAGCCGAATGTAATGAACTCAACTGGAATTCGAACTCGGCTGTCCAATTCCTCAATCCGCGCCACAATCCATTACTCTACTGTGCCTCCTAATAAGCACATACAATAATAAGAAAGAAGTAAGAGATGGGTTCATGCCTTTCATAAAAGTATTAGCATGTAACCGAATATAATGAACTCAACTGGAATTCGAACTCGGCTGTCCGATTCCTCAATCGGCGCCACAATCCATTACTCTACTGTGCCTCCTAATAAGCACATACAATAATAAGAAAGAAGGAAGAGATGGGTTCATGCCTTTCATAAAAGTATTAGCATGTATCCGAATATAATGAACTCAACTGGAATTCGAACTCGGCTGTCCGATTCCTCAATCGGCGCCACAATCCATTACTCTACTGTGCTTCCTAATAAGCACATACGATAATAAGAAAGAAGGAAGAGATGGATTCATGCCTTTCCTAAGAGTATTAGCATGGAGCCGAATGTAATGAACTCAACTGGAATTCGAACTCGGCTGTCCAATTCCTCAATCGGCGCCACAATCCATTACTCTACTGTGCCTCCTAATAAGCACATACAATAATAAGAAAGAAGGAAGAGATGGGTTCATGCCTTTCATAAAAGTATTAGCATGTATCCGAATATAATGAACTCAACTGGAATTCGAACTCGGCTGTCCGATTCCTCAATCGGCGCCACAATCTATTACTCTACTGTGCTTCCTAATAAGCACATACGATAATAAGAAAGAAGGAAGAGATGGATTCATGCCTTTCCTAAGAGTATTAGCATGTATCCGAATGTAATGAACTCAATTGGAATTCGAACTCGGCTGTCCGATTCCTCAATCGGCGCCACAATCCATTACTCTACTGTGCCTCCTAATAAGCACATACGATAATAAGAAAGAAGGAAGAGATGGATTCATGCCTTTCCTAAGAGTATTAGCATGTATCCGAATGTAATGAACTCAATTGGAATTCGAACTCGGCTGTCCGATTCCTCAATCCGAGCCACAATCCATTACTCTACTGTGCCTCCTAATAAGCACATACGATAATAAGAAAGAAGGAAGAGATGGGTTCATGCCTTTCATAAAAGTATTAGCATGTAATGTAATGAACTCGACTGAAATTCGAACTCGGCTGTCCGATTCCTCAATTCGAGCCGCTAGCAACCGTGCTTCCTGACACAGAACTCACTACAAACAAAGAATCGAATTTTCTTTTCTAGAAATCATTAAAATACAAAAGAAACAATGCATAATATATAAAATATCTTTGTCTATAGGGGATCTTATATTGAAGTGTGTGTGTGTGTGTGTTTTTTTGTTTGTTTTTTTTGTTTTTGTTTTTTTTTAATCATATCACCCCGAGCAAGGCGGTAACTCCACTGATGTGCAGGGGGCTACGTAAGAGTGAAAAGATTGGAAAAGAGAAAGCTGGAAACCACATCCTAAACAGGGAACAACGGATGAGCCTCTTCACCCGTTCAATAGACGAGTGTGTGTGTGTGTGTGTGTGTGTGTGTGTGTGTGTGTGTGTGCGCGCGCTTGTATTTTCCTTTAAAGGCAATATTTAAAAGTCCGTAAATGTTCGGCTGGATCGATAAATTCTAATGCTTGCACTTTTTATATCAGACATCATTTTGTTAGACTACCGCAGACTTCACTTTAACACGCTTCAAAAACTTATTATTGGCGGTAATATTCATCCTCCTCAGTTAAACTACTAACATCCGAGCCTAATGTAAGGAAACAATATAATGACAAAGGAGGCACTTCTTTCGGTACGACTATCGTATATATATATATATATATATATATATATATATATTTCTTCGCGATTCCCATGATGGTCACTACGGAATCTTAAGAATGCGATGATCACTCATTAAATCGATATCTTCAGGGTATGAAATTAGACGATTGCCCTTAAGATCCAGAAATACCTAAGGGGCAATCGGGTTGACTGGTCTGTTCGGGGTTTACAGGGCCCTGTAGCCGGTCTGCCTGAGGCCGAGGCTCTGATGGGATGATGAACACCGAAAGGTGCGAGGAAGTGAATAGTGGAAAAAAAGAGAGAAAAAAAAAAGAAATAAAAGAGAAAGAAGATGAGCTAAAATTGCTAAATCTCATTCTTTCATTGAATGAATTGCTGTTTCAGAGGGAAAAATAGATTGGATAATACCGTTGAAGAAGAAGAAGAAAAAGAAGATCGAGAATCGTTTGGAAAGATTAAGAAAGTTATTTTGATGGTAATGACATAAAGAAGATGAAGAGGTAATAATATTAATAGAAAAAGAAGAAGAAAAAAGAAGAAGAAGAAGAAGAAGAAGAAGAAAAAGATCGAGAATCGTTTGGAAAGATTAAGAAAGTTATTTTGATGGTAATGACATAAAGAAGATGAAGAGGTAATAATATTAATAGAAAAAAAAGAAGAAAAAGAAGAAGAAGAAGAAGAAGAAGAAGAAGAAGATTGAGAATCGTTTGGAAAGATTAAGAAAGTTATTTTGATGGTAATGACATAAATAAAGAAGATGAAGAGGTAGTAATATTAATATAAGAAGAAGTAGAAGAAAAAAGAAGAAAAAGAAGTAGAAGAAGAAAAAGAAGAATAGCGAAAGAAAGCGAAGAAAATTAAGAAGTTCAGAAATAACTAAGCTACATAAAAAGGAAGAAAAAATAGAATGAAGAAGAGGAAAAAAAGGGAAAAAAGAAAGGAGGGGGTGAAGAAGAAGTTTGAAAATAACAATAAGAAATAAAGAAGAAGGAAGAGGAGATGAAGAAAAGGAAGAAGGAGAAAGAGGTGGAGGGGGAAACGAAAGTAGTGAAGAAGAAGAAGAAAAAGAGAAAGAAGAACATTAAAAATAACCAAAAAAAAATGACGAAGCTTAAAAGTAACGAAACAACATATAGAAGAAGAAGAAAAGAAGAGAAAGAAAGGTGAGGAGGAGGAGGAAGAGGTGAAGAAGATTTTAAAATAACGAAACAACATACAGAAGAAGAAGAAGAAGAACTAGAAGAGGAAGAAAAAGAAGAAGAAAGGTGAGGAGGAGGAAGAGGTGAAGAAATTTAAAATAACGAAACAACATATTGAAGAAGAAAAAGAAAAAAAAACAAGAAGAAGAAGAAGAAAAGAAGAAATGCACGGAGGAGGAAGAGATGAAGAAGAAGTTTTAAGATAAGGAAGAAAATTAAAGCGGATGAAGAAGCAGAAGAAAAAAAAGCAGCATTTTAAAATTAACGAAGGAAAATAAAGGGCGGAGAAGGGGGAGTAAAAGGAAGAAGAAGAAGAAGAAGAAGAAGAAGAAGAAGAAGTTGGTAAAAAAAGGAGTCGGAAAATCTATGAGAATGAAAAAGAAGAAAATAAGACGCAGCAAAGAATACTTTAAATATTCAAAAAAAGAAAAAAATAGGTTAAAAAGAAGAATATATTAAGAACGAAGAAAAAGAAGAAGAAAAGGAAGAAGAGGAGGAAGTAGAATATAAAAATGAGAAGGGAACGATGATGATGATGATGATGATGATGATGATGATGATGAAGAAAAGAATAAAAAAGGGTGTAGGACTTAAAAAACTGGAGAAGAATAAAAACACAGGGAATGAAGAAGAAGACAACCAGAATGAAGAAGAAAATGTCGAGAATGAAGATGTCGAGAATGAAAACGACAATACGGTGAATGAAGGAGAGGATAAGAACGAAGAACTAAATATAAGGAGACAAGAAGAAGAGGAGAAAGAAGAAAAATATAAAGAGAATTAAGACGATGAGAATGAAGAATAAAATGAAGGTGTTGGGACTGAAGGAGAAAATAGGGGTAATGGATAGACAGTGAGAAGCGGAGAGAAGCGGTGATTAGAATGAAAAAGAACGTGAAGAAGCAGGAAAATAAAAGAAATGAGGATGACAAAACAAGGAAGACGAAAGGAAGCTGAAGAAAACGAAAAGAATAGTCAGTCAGTTAAGCACCATATACGCTTTGGGCGATCATGTCTCGAAAGAGACATGACTGACTGTGCAGAAGATTATCCCGCAGTAGGTTGCCATTGCTTTCTGCGTTAAACTGGTTGCGAGCCAAGGTTATAGAACCCAATCTGTCCTATTATTTAGCCCATAACTGGAGGGAAGAGACGGATAAATACCTTTCCCAAGGGCATTTGTGCGTAAGTGAATGCAAGGAATTTAACTGGAATTCGAACCCAGCTCCCCGATTTGTCGTTCCGAGTCGATATCTACTGCACCAAAACGCACATCCAGAGAAAAAGAATAGACTAGGAATAAACTACATTAAAACTGAATGCATGGTCATCAATAGAAAGTTTTTTTTAATCATCTCACCCCAAGCAAGGCATTCCACTGCCACTATTGCGCATGGGGCTACATAGGGGAAGGTAAAGAGAAGGAGTGGTTAGAAATAGGGAATGTCAGGAGGAAGGTGACAGATGAGTTAGCATACCTAGGATGAGGGTTGGGCAGATGGGAAGAGTGTTTGATAGAATGGGAGCAGGTTAGTGTGTTAGGAGGTGTCTATTGACCTTACATTTAAACTCCTGGAGATTGTAGCCGTCGGGGAAGCAATCGTGTGGAAGAGAATTCCACAGTCGGAAAGTGCGAGGAAAGAAACTGTTGGAGTAGAAGTTGCGGTTGCATTTTATCGGTTTCACTGTAAAAGAGTGGGATCTAGTTGGTAATCTAGTATCTCGTTCAAATTCGTATTTAGGGGGCACCAGTGATCTAAGTTCATCGGAGCAGAAGCCGTGAAAGTATTTATACAAGCCCCGTTCCGTCATTCACCTGCTTAGGCCCTTCAAATATGTTATCCGCTGCCTTCCTTTGTCTCTTTTTCCCTCTATCTGGCCTGTCAGTATCAAATTCTCCAAACCCTCCTTCCTCATTGCATGTCACAGGAACTTCAGCTGTCTCTTCCTGATGCGCACTATTAATTTTCTTTTCGATGCCGTTCTTTCCAAAATCTCATCATTGCTCACATGCTCGGTCCACGATACCCGCAGCATCTTTCTGTAGAATCACATATCTTCTGCTTCATGTTTTTTGCCACATCTTCGAATCGGCATCGCCAAGGTTTCATTTCACAAGGTGAGTAGAGTATTGACAGACAGGACAATTACGTTGGAAACAAAGAAGAAATTACTGGGTTGCAGTGACTGCTGGACAATCTCACCAAAGATGAAGGAGAGACCTGAAGGAACTGAAATGTGGTTCTACAGAAGGATGCTGTGGATACCATGAACGGAGCATGTGAGCAATTATATGGTTTTGAATGTGATGGAAATGAAAAAGAAACTAATATTAACATCAGGAAAAGACAGCTAAAGCTCATGGGACATGTAATGAGGAATGAGGGCTAAGAGAATCTGATACTCACAGGTCGAACATAGGGAAAGCAGCGTGTAAAATACTTGACTAGATTGAAGAAATAAATGGTAGAGATATGGTGGGATAACAAAATAAAGAGTGCTTAGAACCACTACGGAAAGGGAGATGTGGAAAGCCATGACCACCTACGTCCTGAAAGGAACACGGCACCTGGAAGAAGTCTCCCTAGACATAAATTTTTTTTTAATAAAGTTTTTATAAAATATAAAGTGGGGGGTCAATTCAAAGTTATAATCAATATGTAAACTGATCCCTCACTTTGTGGCCATGCTAGTTTCTATACATTTATATTCTAGATTAATGGGCTTGAGCAAATGGATAGTAGAGCGGGGTTTGGGTGGCGTGACAGGAGAAAGCGTGCTAAGAACCACTAAGGATAGGGAGATGTGGAATGCCATGACCGCCTACAACCTGAAAGGACACGGCACAGAGAAGAAGTCTCCCTAAACATAAAAAAAACACTTTTTAATAAAGTTTTTGTAAATATAAAGTGGGGGATCAATTCAATGTTATGATCAATATGTAAACTATTCCCTCACTTTGTGGCCATGCTAGTTTCTATACATTTATATTCTAGATTAATGGGCTTGAGCAAATGGATAGTAGAGTGGGGTTTGGGTGGCGTGACAGGAGAAAGCGTGCTAAGAACCACTAAGGATAGGGAGATGTGGAAAATCATAACCGCCTACGTCCTGAAGGAACACGGCACATATTAGAAGAAGAATGGGTTGCCTGTAAAATTAGGGAAGGCGAAGGCGATAAAGACCAAAGTTGGCGAGAAGAGTTAGGTGGACAATGAAAATTAAGGCAAATAAAACAAGAATTAAACAAGATAGAAAATAAAATATAAAAAAGAATATATTATTTACGAATGCTCCCCTGCCATCAAAAATAACGTAAAAATATTTAAGAAGATTATTAGCTGTTTCCCCACATATTGCCCACCACCACCCTAAGCGTGACAGGAGGGAGTATATATATATATATATATATATATACACAAAAAATCTAAAGTGAGCCAAAACCTACCGCGGTTTCACACTACGGATCGTCAGGTTTTGGCTCACTTTAGATTTTTCGTGTGTTTTTGCTCTACTATTGTATTTTAGTACTTTCGTATCGAGCACTTTTTCTTATGTTTGGTTCCGTTTGGTTTTTTTTTTCTTTACTGCGGAATCTTGAATGTTTGTTCTTGTTCCGCTGGTTTCTTTTTTTCTTCTCCCCATTTATCCGACGACTTAGTACGCCGGATTGTAACGGATTTACGTTCTGTTTGTTAATGGTTTTTTCGAAAGTTTATATTGGCATAAATTTACGGAGTGCATTTTTACAGAGTCTAAGTAGTTATCATTATCATTATATATATATATATATATATATATATATATATATATATATATATATATATATATATACAATAGTCTTTATTATAATAGAGAGGATATATATTTTCTTCTCGATGATAAAATTATTGCAAAAAAGGCAGAGTTAATGAGCTAACAAGCGGCAAGGGATTTCATAACTAGGAGTAAAGTTTTATAACTGGTTACTATGTAGTGAGCAGCCGCTGCCTCGCAATTGTCTCTCTAGTGAACTGAGCGGACAGTGTCTCACTATTGTCTCTCTCTATTAGCGTGACAAGAGGGATATATAACGAACTCGCGGGCCGATTCAGCAGTATGGGGAAATGGTAGACTTTAAAAACAACCGCTATTTACGCATAGTTCATTTAGCAATTAATTTGAACACTCTCGGCTACTGGCGTGTGTTTACATCGTGTATATAACGAATAAAATCTGTCTTTCTCCTCCGTGCGCCCATAGCTTCGAAGTAGAATCGCAGACAGCGGTTAAGTTTCAATCCTGGCTAAAAACAATTGGATGTCTAATCGTCCTGATGATCTGTGATACAGCGAAACAGGACTCTCTGCGGATAACTATATATATATATATATATATATATATATATATATATATATATATATATTTAGATAGATAGATAGATAGATAGATAGATAGCTGTTAATCATATACTGTTAAAAATAAAAGACAATAAATGTCTGTGATGTTTAATCATGAGCTGTTCTAAACATCGTATTTTGACTTTAATTTCTGGTGAAAGGAAAGACAAAAATTGGTCAAAATTTTGATAATTTTTTATTATGCTGGTTCTAAGCTTTCGGCTGACATGAGTCATCTTCAGAGAGGTTACAGGGACGTTAGCATAAAGACATCCACAATCAAAGATGATTTTATCTTGTCTTGACACAAAACATTACTATGCAATGAGAACATAAATGTTGGACAATTTTTGTCTTTATTTTCACCTGAAATTATAGCCAAAATACGATGTTTAGAACTGCCCATTAAACATAATAGGCATTCATTGTTTGTTATATTTAACAGTATATGATTAATATATATATATATATATATATATATATATATATATATATATATATATATATATCACAGCTCATCAAGACGAAACACTAAATATATATAATGTACAACGTCCTTTATTATAATAGGGAGTATCTTAATGACAGACATTTTTTCTTCGTTTACTCAAAGTTTCAAGCCTTAGTAAGCATCCCTTCAGATATGAGGAAGAATGGATTTTGCCCTGCCAGGCTGGTTCATAAAAAATTAAAAATAGGGGTTTATTTAGAGCTCTCCTTTCCTTTATCTTGTGACCTACTACGCTTAAAAACCCTTTTCTACTCAATTAATATAACAACAGTTATGGAATGTTGAAGAAACGGATCCATGTTTTCCAGAAGAGCATTCACGCCCAGGTGGATTTTTTGAAGACATTTATATAAAACAGGATGTGTGTTGTGGTGCTTTGGATATCGGCCCTGAGAGAGAAATCGGGGAGCCGAGTTCGAATTCCAGTTGAATTCGTTGCATTCACTTACGCACAAATACACTTGGGAAAGGTATTAATCCGTCTCTTCCTTCATGTTATGGGTTAAATAGGGAAATTTGACGGGCTTGAGTAAGTGGATGGCAGAGTGGGGTTTAGGTGGGGTAACAGAAGAAAGCAAGCTAAGAGCCACCAGGGATAGGGAGACATGGAAAGCCATGATCGCCTAGGTCCTGAAAGGACAAGGCACGGAGAAGCAGATGTGTTGCGGTTCTGTTTATATTGTATTGAAATAAGAAATCATTGAGTTGAACTCGAATTCAAATTCCAGCTGAATTCGTTGCAGTCACTTACGCGCAAATATACTTGGGAAAAGGCATTTTCACGTAATCCATCTCTTCGCCTTTAAACTATGGGTTGAATTGCAGGACTTTAAACCTTGTTTGGCAACCAGTCTAGCATAAAGAAATAACAACCTACAGCCAGTCATGAATCAAAATGGACATGACCACCCAATCGTATATCACTTATGGTATTTAACTGGCTATTACCTCGTGTATAGAGGAAAAAAGGGTTTGTGTAGAATCAACACCCCGACCTTCAAAAAAAAGTTAAAGATGCATCGGCGATCTACATGCTGATGGCGACGGGTCGTCGGTGGATTATGTTCTACTAGACGCGATGCCTTTAGAAGGATGTATGAGCCTAATCCTAACTATTTGACACTAATGTAAATTGAAGCTATGTCTAGCTTTTGACTCTGGTGCCAACCAGATTTATGTCTTCCTTACAAGTTTACAGAAAATTAGACCTAAGTCTAGCTTTTTGACACAAATGCAAACCGAACCTGTGTCTAGTTACTATTAAACTAGAAATGTCTATATTTTTTTTATTGCAGTGCAAAATAGATATTTGTCGATATTTTTTACTACAGTGCAAACTGGATATGTTTCTTTTTGACTTACGTGTCCACCGGATCCATTTTTATAGTTTTACCGTAAATTGGACTGATATTTAGTTTTCCAGATCTCGTGTCCAATTGTCGGATATCTATCTTTTTAAATCTCGTGTCAACCGGACATACACTACCGGCCATAATTATTAGGCCACCCTAGTTTTTAAAAAGAAATGATGTATTTCATACTATTTTTAGTATTTATTGCCAAGTGGATAATTCTAAATGAAAATAAAATGGTTCTTTTGTTATCATTCTTCTTCTTCTATGTGTCTTGTCCCTTCAGGACGTAGGCGATAATGGCCTTCCACTTTTCCCTATCCCTGGTGGCTCTGAGCACGTCTTCTTCTGTTACACTGTGCAATCCTCGTTCCGTCATCCACCTGATTAGGTCCTTCAAATATTTTATCCGTTGCTTTCCCCTGTCTGTTTTTTCTCTCTATCTGGCCTGTTAGTATCAGGTTCTCCAAGCCCTCCTTCCTCATTGCGTGTCCCAGGAACTTCAGCTGTCTCTTCCTGATGCTCGGTATTAATTTCCTTTTTGTTTCCATCATTTCCAAACCTCATCATTGCTCATACTTTGCAAAATTTTACAAGGCAGCCAGGAAGCCTTTGCTTCGGCCAGCCAATAAGAAGAGACTAGCATGGGGAAGAAAGCACAAAAACTGAACACCAGAATATTTGATGGACATAATATTGTGCAGTATTAAAAAAGAGCAATTCTATTTTAATTTAGAATGATCTATTTGGCAATAAATACGAAAAATAGTATGAAATACATAATTTCTTTTAAAAAAGTGGGGACTCCTAATAATTTTGGCCGGTAGTGTATATATAATCGTTTCCCTCCACTCTATATTGCACCTTATGCCTGCTGTTTGGTTTTAGTGTAACGGAACGTATTTCTACCATTTGTCTCTTGTGTAAACTCGTTCTATGTTTACCTTTTTAGCTCTAGGGTAAATTAGATCTGTGTTTACCCTTTTAGCGCTAGTGTAAACCGGACCTTATGTCAAACTATGTCTACCTTTTTAGCTCTAGTGTAAACCAGATCTACGTCTTCCTTTTTAGTTCTAGTGTAAACCGAACCTTATGTCAACCTATGTCTACCTTTTTAGCTCTAGTGTAAACCAGATCTACGTCTTCCTTTTTAGCTCTAGTGTAAACCGAACCTTATGTCAACCTATGTCTACCTTTTTAGCTCTAGTGTAAACCAGATCTACGTCTTCCTTTTTAGCTCTAGTGTAAACTAAACCTATGTCTACCTTTTTAGCGCTGGTTTAAACCGGACCTATTTCTACTGTTTAGCTCTAGTGTAAGCTGGACCTCTGTCAACCTTTTAGCTTTAGTATAAACCAGATCTATGTCTACTTTTTAGCTCTATTGTAAACTGAACCTATTTCTGTCTTTTCAGTTTTACTGTAAACCGGACCCCTGTCAACCTTTTAGCTTTAGTGTAATCTGGACTTATGTCTACCTTTTTAATGCTAGTGTGAATTGGACCTATTTCTACCTTTATAGCTCCAGTGAAAATCAGACCAATACTTACCATTTTGGCTCTAATGAAAACCGGACCTAGAACTACCTTTTTACTCTAGTGTAAATTAGATATAAATCTATTTTTTGGTTGGTATCAACCAATTTTAACTCTCATGTAAAACTGACAAATGTCCAAGTTTTTGAATTCTAATGTCTTTCTTTTTTATTATTTTAACGTTAACTGAACCTCTTTTTATTTGAGTATAGTTTAACTCTGATTTATAGCTACCAATCTGTTAATTCGTTTGGGGTTTATAGTATACTAGCTTAAAATTCATACTGCATGTGGACTTTTAATCTAGCTACTGTGGATGGTTAAATTGTTCTCGGGCCCAAAACTAATGTAACCTTGATCTCAGAAAATCACGTTGTGCAAACCCGGTAGCCGTATTTCTACCATATCCAGACCGGACACCTGTGTACACTTGTGATTAATTTTTTTTTTTAATCATATCACCCCAAGCAAGGCGGTGACGCCACTAATGCGCAGGGGGCTACGTAAGAGTAAGAAGATTGGAAAATGGAAAAGAGAAAACCGGAAACAACATCCTAAACAGGGAACAAGGTATGAGCCTCTTCACCTGTTCAATAGACATGGGTGGAGTGTGAACTGGGCTATAATTTATTCTATCTACTCCAATTGAGAAAAAAAAAGAGTAAAAAGATTGGAAAAGAGAAAACCGGAAACCACATCCTAAACGGAGAACAAGGGATGAGCTTCTTCACTTGTTCAATAGACGTGGGTGGAGTGTGAACCGGGCGATAGTTTAGTCTATCTACTCCAATTAAGTCTATCTACTCCAATTAGAACTAAACAAAAAAATTAAATAAATGAATAATTCGAAGAGGCCTGGACGAGTTTTTTTTTTTTAATCATATCACCCCAAGCAAGGCGATAACGCGACTGATGCGCAGGAGGCTACGTAAGGGTAAAAAGAATGGAAAAGAGAAAGCCGGAAACTACATCCTAACCAGGGAACAAGGGATGAGCCTCTTCACCTGTTCAATAGACGTGGGTGGAGTGTGAACCGGGCGATAGTTTAGTCTATCTACTCCAATTAAGTCTATCTACTCCAATTAGAACTAAACAAAAAAATTAAATAAATGAATAATTCGAAGAGGCCTGGACGAGTTTTTTTTTTTAATCATATCACCCCAAGCAAGGCGATAACGCGACTGATGCGCAGGAGGCTACGTAAGGGTAAAAAGAATGGAAAAGAGAAAGCCGGAAACTACATCCTAACCAGGGAACAAGGGATGAGCCTCTTCACCTGTTCAATAGACGTGGGTGGAGTGTGAACCGGGCGATAGTTTAGTCTATCTACTCCAATTAAGTCTATCTACTCCAATTAGAACTAAACAAAAAAATTAAATAAATGAATAATTCGAAGAGGCCTGGACGAGTTTTTTTTTTTTTAATCATATCACCCCAAGCAAGGCGATAACGCGACTGATGCGCAGGGGGCTACGTAAGGGTAAAAAGAATGCAAAAGAGAAAGCTGGAAACTACATCCTAACCAGGGAACAAGGGATGAGCCTCTTCACCTGATCAATAGAAGTGGGTGGAGTGTGAACCGGGCGATAGTTTAGTCTATCTACTCCAATTAAGTCTATCTACTCCAATTAGAACTAAACAAAAAAATTAAATAAATGAATAATTCGAAGAGGCCTGGACGAGATTTTTTTTTTTAATCATATCACCCCAAGCAAGGCGATAACGCGACTGATGCCCAGGGGGCTACGTAAGGGTAAAAAGAATGGAAAAGAGAAAGCCGGAAACTACATCCTAACCAGGGAACAAGGGATGAGCCTCTTCACCTGATCAATAGAAGTGGGTGGAGTGTGAACCGGGCGATAGTTTAGTCTATCTACTCCAATTAAGTCTATCTACTCCAATTAGAACTAAACAAAAAAATTAAATAAATGAATAATTCGAAGAGGCCTGGACGAGTTTTTTTTTTTAAACATATCACCCCAAGCAAGGCGATAACGCCACTGATGTGCAGGGGGCTACGTAAGGGTAAAAAGAATGGAAAAGAGAAAGCCGGAAACTACATCCTAAACAGGGAACAAGGGATGAGCCTCTACACCTGTTCAATAGACGTGGGTGGAGTGTGAACTGGGCGATAGTTTAAGTCTATCTACTCCAATTAAGTCTATCTCCTTCAATTAGAACTAAACAAAAAAAATAAATAAATGAATAATTCGAAGAGGCCTGGACGAGTTTTTTTTTTAATCATATCACCCCAAGCAAGGCGATAACGCGACTGATGCGCAGGGGGATACGTAAGGGTAAAAAGAATGGAAAAGAGAAAGCCGGAAATCCTAACCAGGGAACAAGGGATGAGCCTCTTCACCTGTTCAATAAAAGTGGGTGGAGTGTGAACCGGGTGATAGTTTAGTCTATCTACTCCAATTAGCCGGAAGAAAGATGAAAAATATATCGGCGGGAAATAGTGTTACCTCCTCATTCAGACACAAATCCCAATACTTGAAGTTCACTCACAAGCTGAGGGGCAATTATTTTCACTCCGTGGATCATCCTTTACGTCAGTGTAGAGGGAATGTAGCCCGTGTCCGAGGAGTTTCAGACACACGGACGCTCAGACAGGGTTTGACATTTATTTGTTTATTCAGAAGATTTATATTTGACAATAAATAAACAAAAAAATTGTTAATTTTCGTTGAATTATACAAACTATGACAGACTAAGCTATTTTAATAGCTTTCAGGCCTGATTATCACACTTAGATGGGTTTTTTTTAATCATTTCACCCCGAGCAAGGCGGAAACGCCACTGATGTGCAGGAGGCTACATAAATGTAAAAAGATTAATTAGAAAAGAGTGAGGAGTACAAACTAGTTAGAAAGGAACAATAGAAAGCAGGTGCGATGACAGATACATAGGTGGAGAGAAAGGGAAGGTTATACAGGGGAGGGGAGAGAGCTAGAGTCCAGTGGTTAGTAGATGAGTATTGACTTTGCATTTAAATTTCTGGAGGTTGTAGCCGTCAGGAAAGCAAGAATACGGGAGCGGGAGTTCCACAGGCGGGTAGTGCGAGAGAAGAAGCTGCAGGAGTAGAATTGTCGTCTGCATTTGGCTAACCTGACTGTGAATGGGTGGGACCCAGTTGCCAGTCTGGTTGCACGAGTAAACACCTGTTGAGGAGGCATCAGTGACTTAAGCTCGTCCGAGCAGAAGCCATGAAAGTATTTATAGAACAGACAAAGGGAGGCCACATTCCGACGATGGGGAAGTGGCTGCAGTCGAGTCGCCAGATCAGTACCTATCACATTACAGACTCTCCTTTTGAGCTTGAAGAACACTGAGGAGAACGGCAGGGGCACCTGACCATAAATGGCAGCAGTACTCCATGCACGGACGGATGGTTGACTTGTATATATGCAGGATGGATTCAGGTGGAAAAAACATCCTGGATCGACATAGTGACCCAATAAAAAACTGGTTTACGAGACCTGGTTTCCTTTTACTGTGAATTTGCTTCTCACTATGTTCTCCACAAAGACGCTTTGCTTTAGAGTTATCCAAGCTTAAAAACATATAAGCGGTCACTATAATGTAACAGATGTTGAGAATACAAATAAAGTGCAAGAAAACAATGCATGGTCATCAGCAAAAAGAGCTGCCCAAAAATGCCAAATGCAAGTGCGGGATACTAGAATCAAGCAAGTACCAAAATTTAAACACCTGGGAAGTGTTCTAACAGTAGACAGAAAGACAAAAACATCTGAAATAGAATTGGCATGGCGAAGGACGCATTCCAGAATCTGAGTAAAATATTAAGAGACAGGAAAATTTCACTAGAAACAAAGAGAATACTGGATTACTATGTGATGTCTGTTCTTCAATATGGCAGTGAATGCTGGACAATATCAACAAAGATGAAGGAAAAACTTGAAGCAACTGAAATGTGGTTCTAAAAAAGCCTACCGGATATAAAGTGGGGGATCAATTCCATATTACAATCAATATAAAAACTGATCCCTTACTTTGTGGTCAAAGAGCAGTTTCTATACGTTTATATTCCTGAGATCCGAAAGCAAAAGGATGCATTCCAGAAACTGAGCAGAGTATTAAGAGACAGGAAAATTTCGCTAAAACAAAGAAGAGATTACTGGATTGCAATGTGATGTCTTCAATATGGCTGGACAATATCATCAAAGATGAAGGAAAAACTTGAAGCATCTAAAATGTCGTTCTACGGAAGAATGCTGCGGATATCGTGGACCGAGCATGTGAGTAATGATGAGGTTTTGGAAATGATGGAAACGAAAAAGAAATGAATACTGAGCATCAGGAAGAGACAGCTAAAGTTCCTGGGACATGCAATGAAGGAAGGAGGGCTTGAAGGACCTGATACTAACAGGCCAGATAGAGGGAAAAAGAGAAAACAGCGTGTAACGTATTTGATTGGTCTGAGCAGGTCGATGGCAGAACGGGGATTGCGTGGTGTATCAGGAAAAAGCGTGCTAAAAACCACCAGGGATAGGGAGACATGGAAGGCCATGATCGCCTACGTTCTGAAATGACAAAGCACATAGTAGAAGAAGAATCCTTTATTTTGCTAAAAGTTTCCCTCAGTATCACTTTTCCCTCTTTGAGTATTCTTTATTCAAAATACCAAATTCTAAAAACTTATCAAATCCTGATATGACTTATATACAGAAAAACTTCCGAAAACAACATGGCTACTCGTCGTATGATTATTGTGTTGCAGCATTATAAATAACATATTGACTTTTTTTTTCAGTTTTCGTTTTATTTAACTCTAATCAATTGGTTTGCTTGTTTTGTTTTTATGGCATATCAACACCTCGGTGGGTCATTTATTGCCAGCTATATTTTATTTATTTGTTGCTGGTAATATCTTTTTCTTTCATTAATTTATTGTTGTTTTTATATAAGTTTTGTGTCTAGTAATACATTTTTTCTTTTCGAGTATCAAGATTCATTGGGGTTTGTTTTTTTAAGGGCAGGATCCCCCAAGTCTTGTTATTTAATCCATAACTAGAAGAAAGAGACGCATTAATACCTTTCCCAAGGGTACCAGTGCTTAAGTGAATGCAGGGTATTCAACTGGAATTCGAACTCGGCTCACCGATTTATTTCCGAGCCGATATCCACTGCACCACAACGCACATCCGTCACAAAACGCTTACAGCACCTGGTATTTCCAAGCGGTCACCCATCTAAATACTGACCAGGCTCAATGTTGCTTAACTTCGGTGATCGAGCGAGAACCGGTGTATTCAACGTGATATGGCCGTAAGCCAACTGTAATCAAAATCCATGTTTTGTTTTCATCCAAATACTGTACGTTTTTTATTGCAACATTTTCATCAAAACACATCGTTGGTAGAGACTGATATCATACCGATTTTTCCTTCTTACTCGCCACAGAGATGTCATCAATGATATACCCTTCCCACGTGTGTGTGTGTGTCTGTCTCTCTCTCTCTCTCTCTCTCTCTCTCTCTCTCTCTCTCTATCTATCTATCTATATTTATATATATATATATATATATCCAATGCCTCCCTGATGAAAGAGGTCTTGCTTGTTCTTAAACTTTTAAAGCCATTCATTTGAAATAACCACATCACTTGATAAGACACAAAAAGTGTCGAAACAAAATAGCTACTTTTGTAGTGATATTATAACATATCAATGTTATAATTTATTAATAAATATTATTATTATTATTATATATATATATATAGTTTCTCACACCTGATGTAGAATTAGTGTTTGGTATTGCATTTTTATCATGTTTTTTTTTTTTGCTCACCTACAGAAAGTACAAAAGATTATTTTCAAGTGAAATCTTAATTTCATCATTTAAAAATATTTGAGAGCATTAAATGAATAACGTTATTACCTGCGTCTGTATGTTTGGTTTCGTTTGTTTTACGGTATATTAACCCCTTGGGCTCATTTAATGCCGAAACATTACTTTCTTCAAAAACGTATTTTTGTTGATAACATTTTTCCTTCAACAACGTATTTTTATTGAAAACATTTTTCCTTCAAAACGTATTTTTGTTGGTAACACTTTTCCTTCAAAAACTTATTTTTTTGGTAACATTTTTCCTTCAAAATCGAATTTTTCTTGGTAAAACTTTTCCTTCATAAACGTTTTGTTGGTAATATTTTTCATTTAAAAATGTTTTTTGGTAATATTTTTTATTTAAAAAAGTTTTGTTGATAACATGTTTCCTTCAAAAATGTATTTTTGTTGATAACATTTTTTCTTCAAAAACATATTTTTGTTAACATTTTTCCTTCAAAGACGTATTTTCGTTGGTAACATTTTTCTTTTAAAAAATGTATTTTTGTTGGTAACATTTTTCCTTCAAAAACGTTTAGTTGGTAGTATTTTTCCTTTAAAAATGTTTTCTCGGTCATATTTTTCATTAAAAAAAATTGTAGGTTTATATTTTTCCTTAATTTTTTTTATGTATATATTCCATAAAAGTATGTTTTTATACTTTTATAGTGTTTGGACCCCTGTTTAGAGGGTTAACTATTTACCCATCGCTGGGACCCAAACAGGTGCTACTACATCAGGTCAGGGTGGACCTGGAAACAACAGCAATTAAGAGGTGGCTCCATGCTCTTCGCAAACTCGAAATCAGTGGCCTTGCTGTCGGATGCAATTTATCGTCATGTTCAGGATCTGTATCTGTATGTATATAAAATTTATTAAATTTTATATAAAACTACTTTCAAGATACATGTTACTGATATAAAATTATCTTCAAAGTATAAGTATAAACTGTGTCATGAAATGTAAATGTATATAGAGTTTATGACTGGGTTCCATTCCCAAGTAGATAGACTAAACTATCGCCCGGTTGACACTCCTCCCACGTCTATTGAACAGTTGAAGTGGCTCATCCCTTGTTCCCTGTTTAGGATGTGGTTTCCGGCTTTCTCTTTTCCAATCTTTTTTACTCTTTTCTTTTTTTTTTTTTTCAATTAGAGTAGATAGACTAAACTATCGCCCGGTTCACACTCCACCCACGTCTATTGAACAGTTGAAGTGGCTCATCCCGTGTTCCCTGTTTAGGATGTGGTTTCCGGCTTTCTCTTTTCCAATCTTTTCACTCTTACGTAGCCCCCTGCCCATCAGTGGCGTCACCGCTTTGCTTGAGGTGATATGATTAAAAAAAAAAAAGATGTCATATACAAATTAAAATTCTCAACCTGCGTTTGGCAACCTTTACCAATTTGCAATATAAGCTAAATGTTTTACGTGCTCATTTATGATGATCTTGTGCCAACCTCTGCAGACATGCAGGCAGGCATGCAAGGATATATCTAAGCGCTGTCTGATACAAATGCATTCTAAATGAGTTCCTTATTTATATTCCTGGCCTTCTTCAAAATGGGCGCGTGTAGATGATATTTTCAAGTCAAGAAACGCTATCGCAGATAAAATAAAAAGGCCTAAAACCATTTTGAGAATCCCTAGTGAATTGTCAACGGTTGGAATCCCATAAAAGATCCGGAGAGTACAAGATAGCAAGACAAGAGGGATCTGTCGTTCATATCTCTTTAAGCACGGAAACGAGACTGGGGCCTCGTTTTGGATCCAGGCGTTTCTCGAGATCAAACGCACCAAATTGACTTCGTCAATTTTTTCGTCTTTTTATTCTAAATCTTATTAATTTGCTTAATTTTTTTCTTTGCTTTCTTGGATTTAAAATTTTTCCCAACAAGAATAAAAATTACAGCTGCGGTGATTTCAAAATAATAATAATTATTATTGTTGTTGTTGTTGTTGTTGTTAAGCTTATAGACACATTACACTGAAACATTGTTTTTCGTACGATCAGCGAAATTAAGCAACATGGAGACTTGTTATTACTTAGATGGGTGACCGCTTGACAATACCAACTACTATAAGCTTAGATGTGTGGGAGACATAATGGATAATATATTGTCGATAATAATTTTTTTATATTAAAATTAGATTGCTGGTATGTCACTACAAATACATATTAGTCATCTTGCTGTAAAATCCATTGTTGGACATTTTGCTATAAAATGTGTTGTTGGTTATTTCGCTATAAAAAGTACTGTTTGCCATTTTGCTATAAAGTGTGCTGTCAGGCATTTTGCTATAAAATGTATTGGTCATTTTCCTAAAAAATGTGTTGTTGGTCATTTTTCTATAAAATGTGTTGTTGGTTATTTCGCTAAAAATGTATCGTTGGTCATTTTGCTATAAAATATATTGTTGGTCATTTTCCCAAAAAATGTGTTGTTGGTCATTTTGCTATAAATGTATTGTTGCTCATTTTCCTATAAAATTTATTATTGGTCATTTTCCCAAAAAATGTGTTGTTGGTCATTTTGCTATAAAATGTATTGTTGGTCATTTTCCTATAAAATTTATTGTTGGTCATTTTCCCAAAAAATGTGTTGTTGGTCATTTTGCTATAAATGTATTGTTGGTCATTTTCCTATAAAATTTATTGTTGGTCATTTTCCCAAAAAATGTGTTGTTGGTCATTTTGCTATAAAATGTATTGTTGGTCATTTTGCCATCAAATGTATCGCTGATCATTTTGCAGTAAAATGCATTCTTGATCATTTTTCGATCAAGCGTGTTGTTGGTTACTTCGCTATAAAATGTATCGTTGTTCTATTTGTTATAATATGTGTCGTTGGTCATTTTGCAATAAAATATGTTGGTTCGTCTTTTTGCTATAAAATGTATTGTGAGTTATTTCGCTATAAAATTGTATTATTTGTATTAATTTATTCACAGAAAAATATATTGTGATTCATTTCAATACAAAAATATGTTCGTGTAATAATATTTTAAAAAATGCATTGCTGCTATCTTTAATATAAAAAAGACATTTTGATCTCTGTTTGGTGGTTCTCTCTTTGTTCATAGCTGGGATTCTAACAAGTGCTACCAACTGGGTCAGGGTGGATGTGGAAACAACAAATATTGGTGGTTCCACGCACTTCAAAACCTCTAATCTCTCGCTCAGAGGTCTTCCTGTCGCATGTAGTTTATCATTAAACCCGGGACTATTCACGCTTAAAGTAAAGGGCAATAGCGTTACATATTTTTTTGCTGCGGTGTAAAATTTCGCCCAGAACTGTATTCGCATTGAACGACGCAAGGCCGGCAAGACTGAAGGAAAGTAAATATTGTTTTGAAATATCAGAGAGTGCAAAAATCCAGATGGCAAGCTGGGTTTTGTTTTGATGAACAGTGATGTTGAGGTCAAGGAATTAATCAGTCGAAATATGAATAAAATGCGGGAAAGAAGTGTCACGTGTCGAGCGAAGGTCGCCTATTTAATAGATCCGAGAGATCAGACAAGAGTTCAGTTGAGATGAGAGATTAGAGGAGCACTCTGTCAATTGTCCTCGTATGCGTGTGTGCTAAATCTCCGACCAACCCCTACTCCAAACCACCGTCACTAAAGAAAAAAAATAAAAGTGTAATTGTACGTTTTTATATATAGTGACCGTCGTTCTGTCAGCGAAAATATTGTCATTTTAATTCCAAGTTTTATTATTCGTAGAATTGTGTCGTGGATCCGGTTAAAGGCCCTGCAAGAAATACACAAAACAATCAAAATAGGAAATAATGAATATATATTAAACACGGCAAAATACAACACTTGGAATTTTGTTAGTAGAACGATAATACGTGTGAGTGTGAACCGGGACTCCTAATGGTCGTTACGGTAGCAATGTTCGTAGACGACCCTCGGCTATATTCAGGGTGCATTCCTCAGGCTAATCTCTCAGGCTGCCTTCAAACTACCTTCAGGTTACTTCCTGGCTACTCACGCAAGCTACGTACCGGTCTACTGACTCTCACCTCTTGTAAGGGGAGGTATATGTAACGGTTGGAAGAGTACATTCAGTTGTGGGTGGTGCCACCATGACAAATTGATATAAAACAGTAGTAGAATTATAATCATATAGCATTAGATTTTATTCGCTAACAGCCACACTTCGTTTAAGCAGCGGTTCTCATCCGATCAGTTAAGCAATGTTGAACCTGGTCAATAACTGTATTGTTGACCGGTTAGGAATACGAGGTGCCGTAAGCTTGGGTGTGCCGCTGTAAGGGTTAATGCGAGAAGTACTTAATCTGAGATTTTTTTTATTTTTAATCATTTCAACACAAGCAAGGCATTTCACTGCCACTATTGTCCAGGGGGTTACATGGGAGAAAGTGATGAGAAAGAGTGGTTAGGGGGTTACATAGGGGAAAGTGATGAGAAAGAGTGGTTAGGGGGTTATGTAGGGGAAGTGATGAGAAAGAGTGGTTAGGGGGTTATATAGGGGGAGTGATGAGAAAGAATGGTTAGAGGGTTACATAGGGAAGTGATGAGGCAGAAAGAGCAAGTTAGGGTTACATAGGGAAAGTGATGAGAAAGAGTGGTTGAGGTTGGGCATAGGGAAGTGTGATGAGAAAGAGTGGTTAGGGGTTACATAGGGGAAAGTGATGAGAAAGAGGCGAGGGTTATATAGAGGAAAGGACAGAAAGAGTGTGGTGGGTGGGTTACATAGGGGAAAGTGATGAGAAAAGAGGGTTAGGGGTTATATAGGGGGAAAGGACAGAGAAAGAGTGGTTAGAGGGTTACATAGGGGAAGTGATGAGAAAGAGTGGTTAGGGGTTACATAGGGGTGCTGATGAGAAAGAGTGGTTAGGGGAACAGCAGGGGAAAGTGATGAGAAAGAATGGTTAGGGGCAATATAGGGGAAAGTGATGAGAAAGAGTGGTTAGGGGTTACATAGGGGAAAGTGATGAGAAAGAGTGGTTAGAGGTTGGCATAGGGGAAGTGATGGAGAAAGATGGTTGGGAAGTTATATAGAAAGTGATGAGAAAGAGTGGTTAGAGGGTTACATAGGGGAAGTGATGAGAAAGAGTGGTTAGGGGGTTACATAGGGGAAAGTGATGAGAAAGAGTGGTTAGGGTTACATAGGGGAAAAGTGATGAGAAAGATGGTTAGGGGGTTATATAGAGGAAAGTGATGAGAAAGAGGAAGAGAAGGAGAGGGGGAGTTAGATGAGAAAGAGTGGTTAGGGTTACATAGGGAAAAGCGATGGAGAAAGAGTGGTTAGGGGTTATAGGGGGAAAGATGAGAAAGAGTGGTTAGAGGGTTACAGGGGAAGTGATGAGAAAGAGTGGTTAGGGGGTTACATAGGGGAAAGTGATGAGAAAGAGTGGTTAGGGGGTTACAGGGGAAAGTGATGAGAAAGAGTGGTTAGGGGGTTATATAGAGGAAAGTGATGAGAAAGAGTGGTAAGGGGGTTACATAGGGGAAAGGATGAGAAGAGTGGTTAGGGGTTATATAGGGGGAAAGTGGATGAGAAAGAGTGGATAGAGGGTTACATAGGGAAGATGAGAAAGAGTGGTTAGGGGGGTTACATAGGGGAAAGTGATGAGAAAGAGTGGTTAGGGTTACATAGGGGAAAGTGATGAGAAAGAGTGGTTAGGGGGTTATATAGAGGAAAGTGATGAGAAAGAGTGGTAAGGGGGGTTGCTAGGGGAAAGTGATGAGAAAGAGTGGTTAGGGTTATATAGAGGAAAGTGATGAGAAAGAGTGGTAAGGGTTACATAGGGAAAGTGATGAGAAAGAGTGGTTAGGGGGTTATATAGGGGGAAAGTGATGAGAAAGAGTGGTTAGAGGGTTACATAGGGGAAGTGATGAGAAAGAGTGGTTAGGGGTTACAGGGGAAAGTGATGAGAAAGAGTGGTTAGGGTTATATAGGGGAAGTGATGAGAAAGAGTGGTAAGGGGGTTACATAGGGAAAGTGATGAGAAAGAGTGGTTAGGGGTTATATAGAGGAAAGTGATGAGAAAGAGTGGTTAGGGGGTTACATAGGGAAAGTGATGAGAAAGAGTGGTTAGGGTTACATAGGGGAAAGTGATGAGAAAGAGTGGTTAGGGTTACATATATATTGACAGAGAGTGGTTAGTGGTTACATAGGGTGATGAGAGAGTGGTTAGGGGTTACATAGGGAAAGAGATGAGAAAGAGGAAGAAGGGTTATATAGGGAGTGATGAGAAAGAGTGGTTAGGGTTATACAGAGGAAAGTGATGAGAAAGAGTGGTTAGGGGGTTACATAGGGGAAAGTAGAAAGAGGGTAAGGGGGTTATTAGGAAAGTGAGAGGGAGAAAGAGTGGTTAGGGTTATATAGGGGAAAACATGAGAAAGAGTAAGGAGGGTTACATAGGGGAAGTGATGAGAAAGAGTGGTTAGGGTTACATAGGGAAAGTGATGAGAAAGAGTGTTAGGGTTAGTATAGGGGAAAGTGGATGAGAAAGATAGTTAGGGTTATATAGAGAAAGTGATGAGAAAGAGTGGTTAGGGGGTTACATAGGGGAAAGTGATGAGAAAGACAGTAAGGGCACACATAGGGAAAGTGATGAGAAAGAGGTTAGGGGTTATATAGGGGAAAGTGATGAGAAAGAGTGGTTAGAGGTTACATAGGGAAGTGATGAGAAAGAGTGGTTAGGTTACATAGGGGAAAGTGATGGAGAAAGAGGAAGAAGTCACATAGGGAAAGTGATGAGAAAGAGTGGTTAGGGGGTTATATAGAGGAAAGTGATGAGAAAGAGTGGTAGGCAAGTTATATAGGGGAAAGTGATGAGAAAGAGTGGTTAGGGGGTTATATAGGGGGAAAGTGATGAGAAAGAGTGGTTAGAGGGTTACATAGGGGAAGTGATGAGAAAGAGTGGTTAGGAAGTTACATAGGGAAAAGTGATGAGAAAGAGTGTTAGGGGGTTATATAGGGGAAAGTGATGAGAAAGAGAAGTTAGAGGGTTACATAGGGGAAGTGATGAGAAAGAGTAATAGGGGTTACATAGGGGAAAGTGATGAGAAAGAGTGGTTAGAGGGTTACATAGGGGAAGTGATGAAAAAGAGTGGTTAGGGGACAGGCATAGGGAAAGTGATGAGAAAGAGTGTCAGGATTACATAGGGAACAGAGATGAGAAAGACTGGTTAGGGGTTACATAGGGGAAAGTGATGAAAGAGTGGCTGAGGGTTACATAGGGGAAGTGATGAGAAAGAGTGGTTAGGGTTATATAGGGAAAGTGATGAGAAAGAGTGGTTAGAGGGTTACATAGGGAAAGTGATGAGAAAGAGTGGTTAGGGGGTTACATAGGGGAAAGTGATGGAGAAAGAGTGTTAGAGGTTACATAAGCACAGAAAAAGAGTGGTTGGGGGGTTACATAGGGGAAAGTGATGAGAAAGAGTGGTCAGGGGATTACATAGGGAACAGAGATGAGAAAGACTGGTTAGGGGGTTACATAGGGGAAAGTGATGAAAAGAGTGGTTAGGGGGTTACATAGGGGAAAGAGATGAAAAAGAGTGGTTAGGGGGTTACATAGGGGAAAGTGATGAGAAAGAGTGGTCAGGGGATTACATAGGGAACAGAGATGAGAAAGACTGGTTAGGGGGTTACATAGGGGAAGTGATGAAAAAGAGTGGTTAGGGGGTTACATAGGGGAAAGTGATGAGAAAGAGTGGTTAGAGGGTTACATAGGGGAAAGTGATGAGAAAGAGTGGTTAGGGGGTTACATAGGGGAAAGTGATGAGAAAGAGTGGTTAGAGGGTTACATAGGGGAAGTGATGAAAAAGAGTGGTTAGGGGGTTACATAGGGGAAAGTGATGAGAAAGAGTGGTCAGGGGATTACATAGGGAACAGAGATGAGAAAGACTGGTTAGGGGGTTACATAGGGGAAAGTGATGAAAAGAGTGGTTAGGGGGTTACATAGGGGAAAGAGATGAAAAAGAGTGGTTAGGGGGTTACATAGGGGAAAGTGATGAGAAAGAGTGGTCAGGGGATTACATAGGGAACAGAGATGAGAAAGACTGGTTAGGGGGTTACATAGGGGAAGTGATGAAAAAGAGTGGTTAGGGGGTTACATAGGGGAAAGTGATGAGAAAGAGTGGTCAGGGGATTACATAGGGAACAGAGATGAGAAAGACTGGTTAGGGGGTTACATAGGGGAAAGTGATGAAAAGAGTGGTTAGAGGGTTACATAGGGGAAGTGATGAGAAAGAGTGGTTAGGGGGTTATATAGGGGAAAGTGATGAGAAAGAGTGGTTCGAGGGTTACATAGGGGAAGTGATGAGAAAGAGTGGTTAGGGGGTTATATAGGGGAAAGTGATGAGAAAGAGTGGTTAGAGGGTTACATAGGGGAAGTGATGAAAAAGAGTGGTTAGGGGGTTACATAGGGGAAAGTGATGAGAAAGAGTGGTCAGGGGATTACATAGGGAACAGAGATGAGAAAGACTGGTTAGGGGGTTACATAGGGGAAAGTGATGAAAAGAGTGGTTAGGGGGTTACATAGGGGAAAGAGATGAGAAAGACTGGTTAGGGGGTTGAATAGGGGAAAGTGATGAGAAAGAGTGGTTAGGGGGTTACATAAAGGAAAGTGATGAGAGAGAGACGTTAGTAGGTTATATAGTGGAAAGTGATGAGAGAGAGTGGTTAGGTGGTTACATAGGGGAAAGTGATGAAAAAGAGTGGTTAGGGGGTCACACAGGGGAAAGTGATGAGAAAGAGTGGTTAGGGGGTTATATAGGAGAAAGTGATGAGAAAGAGTGGTTAGGGGGGTTATATAGGGGAAAGTGATGAGAAAGAGTGGTTAGAGGGTTACATAGGGGAAGTGATGAAAAAGAGTGGTTAGGGGGTTACATAGGGGAAAGTGGTGAGAAAGAGTGGTTAGGGGGTTATATAGTGGAAAGTGATGAGAAAGAATGGTTAGGAGGTTACATAGGGGAAAGTGATGAGAAAGAGTGGTTAGGGGGTTACGTAGGAGAAAGTGATAGGGATGTCAGAAGGAGGGTGATAGACAAGTAAGGATACCGAGGATGAGGGTTGCGTAGATGGGAAGAATATTTGAGAGAATGGATGCGAGTTAGTGTGTTAGGAGGTGTCTATTGGCCTTACATTTAATCTCCTGGATATTGTAGCTGTCGGGGAAGCAAGTATGTGAAAGGGAATTAGAGTTAAAATTACAGGCGTGTATTTATCGACGGACACGTATTTCGAGAAGGTAGTATGTTTGGTACATAGGTGGTAGAAGGTACATAGATTTGGTGCCGTGGCGTTTTCCTGATTTGTTTACTGATGTACCTGTTCTACATCGTAATGCAGTTCGCAAAAATGCAGATAGATTTCGGGAAACGGAATCAGTCGATGACGCAAAACGTTGTCGAAGGTCGGCAAATCTATCGCAGTAGAAACTGTTGGAAATTACCTACAGTATTTTAGCAGTGTCCAAGACAATCATTTCGAAAGTTAGCGTAACTCTTAATCATGGTGGAAAAAGTAGTGAAGCACATAGATGATGGTGTTCAGAAAACAAAATAACGGTCCAAGGCTGTCTTGATGCTAACAGTGTCATTTTCAATAATGCTAACCCTAAACCTAACCCTAAACCCTAACCCTAAGCCCTAATTCTAACCATAACCATAACCCTAAACACTAACCCTAACCGTGACCGTAACACTAACCCTAACCGCAAACTTAAACCTAACCCTAAAACCAACCTTAACCCTGCCTAACCCGACCCTAACCCTAACCCTAATCCTAAACCTAAACCTAGCTCTAAACCTAACCCTAATCCTAAACCTAACGCTAACCCTGCCTAACCATAACCCTAACCCTAACCATAATCCTAAACCTAACCCTAAACCTTGCCCTAAACCTAACACTAACCCTAACGCTAACCTAGTTTTTATTTATATTATTCTCCTGTATTCTGTATTTGAATGTGTCTTTTATTAAAAATGTTTTGTCGGATGAGGGATATTTACTCTGAATGTAAAATCGGTGAGCCGATTACTAATTCCAGTTGAATTCGTTTAATTCGCTTACTTGGAAATTTTACTGAAGTCTATTAAGTAAATACTTGAACACCAACTGATGGATTTCCGCCGTGCATATAACTAACAATAATTTTGCCAGCGCCATTTGCAAAAAACAAACAAAACAAAACAAAAAAATCAAAAACAAAAACAGCTTTTTCCACGTTTTTTATGATCAGATTTTTATTGTAGATACGTGTTGATTTTTCAGAATTTCATCAATACGTGATATTGGATGGAACCAGAACCCTAACCTCTGACCTTCATTTGGTTGAAGTTTATATCGCCGAAAGCAGTCGACTGCTTGTCAACAGTTCGTTGCCGCTGATGGCAATATTATTTTGGTCGAAAAGTGTACATGTAGTTGGATTTCAAGAAACGTGTAGCCATTGAGTAGAAAAAGAACGCGATAGTGAAAAAAATACAGAGAAAATGCAAGGATTCAGAATGTGTCAGAGAAAGAGACAAGGAAATGGCGGTACGGTGAAGGTTGTTTAAGTTTCATCGGGTGCGAATATAAAACATACGATGTATACAAGACCCTTTAAGAGGGAGATACGAGCTTTAATATGTAAGTCATCGAAGAATTCTGAAAGAAAATATTGGATCATTTGCTAGGGCTGATAGTAGGAAAGTTGGTTTAATGTTTTGTGCAAGGCCATTTTACAGAATCTATCTTGCACATTTTAAATACACCATTCGTCTGTGCATTGAACATATTTGCCATGTTTAGTATACGGTTCCGACTATATATCTTGAGATTCTTAAGAAAATCCAAACAGTCTATAAAATGTAATCGGTTCTAACTTGGTATCTTGGCTTCAATTATTTTCTCACAGACGTAACGTGGCTTCCCAATTTACTATCTATAAATTGCAGATTTTTTTAATGATTTCTCCTCCTTGGTGCATCAGTCAGTAAGTTAAGTGCCATAGTGGATACACGCTTGGGGCGATCATGTCTTGAAAGAGACATGACTGACTGGGCAGATGATTATCCCGCAGTAGGTGGCCATTACTTTTTGGTTATAGAACCCAATCTCTTCCGTTATTTGACTCATGGCTAGAGGGAGAAGATATGTATTATATTATTTAGTAGTAATTAAGGGGGGGGTCAGTTAATTACATCATAACAAAAGGAAACCGATCCCCCACTTTATACCCAGTAGAAGACTTAATCATGTTTCCAACTATTATATTCAATCAGTCAGTTAATTGCCATACGGGATACACGCTTGAGGTGATCATGTCTCGAAAGAGACATGACTGACTGGGCAGATGATTATCCCGCACTAGGTTGCCATTATTTCTTCGGTAGACTGGTTGCCAGCCAAGGCTATAGAACTCAATCTGTCCTGTTATTTAACCCATAATTGGAGGGAAGAATCGGATTAATACCTTTTCCAAGGGTATTTGCGCGTAAGTGAATGCAAGGAATTCAACCTGAATTCGAACTCGGCTCACCCAATTTCTCGTTCCGAGCCGATATCCACTGCACCACAACGCACATCCCCAAATATGAACACGTAGCTAAATGTCACGTTTGGGCAATCATATCTCTTTCGAGTCGTGACTGACTACACAGAATATTTTCCTGCAGTTGACTGGTTGCCAACCAAGGCTATAGAACCTAATCGGCCCAACTATTTACCTTTAGCTGGGGGGAGGGGAGTTGGCGTCAAACTCGGCTTTCTGATTCCTCAATCCGAGCCGCATTCCATTACTCTACCGTGCCTTATAACAAGCACTCATATTAAGAAAGAAATGTTGGATTCATGCCTTACCCAATGATATTAGTACGTAAGTAACCTGGAAATCGAACACGATACTCCGATTCCTCAATCCGAGCCGCAATTCGTTGTCCTAACGGGCCTCCTAATAAGCACAAACAATGATAAGAAAGAAAGAGATGTTGGATTCATGCCTTACCCAATGATATTAGTACGCAAGTGAATATAATGAAGTAGAATGGAAATCAAACACGGCATTCAGATTCCTCAATCCGAGCCGCAATTCGTTGCTCTAACTGGCCTCCTAATAAGCACAAACAATGATACGAAAGAAAGAAATGTTGGATTCATGCCTTTCCCAAGTATATTAGAACGACATAGGGTCTTCAAGCAGCCGCTTACTTGACTTAGGATAGCACTACCACGTCAAAACACACGAAGAGTTTCCCGTGTTGCATCTTAGACTATGTGAAAAGATGAACGAAGTCTTAACGTCGCCCTCACTAGTGATCACTCCAAACATCATGATGTTGACTGGGGATATCATCCAACTCTTTTCTGAATCTTCTCCACTGTCCTCGAACCACAGAATGTAATAAACTCCACTTATATCCAAACTTGGTTCTCCAATTCTTCAACACGAACTGCTGTTCATTACTTTATCGTGCCTCCTAGCGAAAATTTAGTGAGAAGTAAACGACATTTGAAGTTTAGGTGATTATAAGTGACATATAAGTAAGAAACCGGAGTTAAGTCCCATAGAAGAGAAGCATAAAAAAGGAACTATCAGAATAGAACTTACACTAGTTACTAAATGCAAGGTCATCAGCAAAAAGAGCAGGCAAAATGCCAAATACACGTGGGGGATACTAAAATCAAATGTGAGAAGATAAATTGAGGTAAAACGTCGCCATCACTAAAAAAACCATGATGTTGCCTGGGTATATCATCCAGTTCTTTCCAAATCCTCTGCGTGGTTCTCAGTTTGAGACTCTATCTATCTATCTATCTATCTATCTATCTATCTATCTATCTATCTATCTCATTCTGTTTATATCTATCGCATTCTGATCATATCTATCTATCTATCTATCTATCTATCTCATTCTGTTTATATCTATCGCATTCTGATCATATCTATCTATCTATCTATCTATCTATCTATCTCATTCTGTTTATATCTATCGCATTCTGATCATATCTATCTATCTATCTATCTCATTCTGTTTATATCTATCGCATTCTGATCATATCTATCTATCTATCTATCTCATTCTGTTTATATCTATCGCATTCTGATCATATCTATCTATCTATCTATCTATCTATCTATCTCATTCTGTTTATATCTATCGCATTCTGATCATATCTATCTATCTATCTATCTCATTCTGTTTATATCTATCGCATTCTGATCATATCTATCTATCTATCTATCTCATTCTGTTTATATCTATCGCATTCTGATCATATCTATCTATCTATCTCATTCTGTTTATATCTATCGCATTCTGATCATATCTATCTATCTATCTATCTATCTATCTATCTATCTATCTCATTCTGTTTATATCTATCGCATTCTGATCATATCTATCTATCTATCTATCTATCTATCTATCTCATTCTGTTTATATCTATCGCATTCTGATCATATCTATCTATCTATCTATCTATCTATCTCATTCTGTTTATATCTATCGCATTCTGATCATATCTATCTATCTATCTATCTATCTATCTATCTCATTCTGTTTATATCTATCGCATTCTGATCATATCTATCTATCTATCTATCTATCTCATTCTGTTTATATCTATCGCATTCTGATCATATCTATCTATCTATCTATCTATCTATCTATCTATCTATCTATCTCATTCTGTTTATATCTATCGCATTCTGATCATATCTATCTATCTATCTCATTCTGATCATATCTATCGAATTCTGTTCATATCTATCTATCTATCTATCTATCTATCTATCTATCTATCTCAGTTTCTTCACCATTACTGTAGCCTGGTATTGAACTCACAGCTATTCGGGTCAAGTCACAGGAATTAACCAACGCCTATATCCACTGGGCAATGTGTCCTTACGGTGAAAAAAGCAAAAAGAGCAACCCAAAATGCCAAATACACGTGAGGGATACTAAAATCAAGCAGGTACAAAAATTTAAATACCTAGGAAGTGTTCTAACAGAATACGGAAAGTGCGACACAGAAATCCGAAGGTGAATTGGCATGGCGAAGGACGCGTTCCAGAAGCTGAGTAGAGTATTAAGAGACAGGAAAATTTCACTAGAAACAAAGAAGTGAGTACTAGATTGCTATGTGATGTCAATTCTTCAAAATGGTAGTGAATGTTGGACAATATCATCGAAGATGAAGGAAAAACTTTAGTTAACTGAAATGTGGTTCTACAGAAGGCTGCTGCGAATATCATAGATCGAGCATGTGAACAATGATGAGGTTTTGGAAAGGATGAAAACGAAAAGGAAATTAATACTGAACATCAGGAAGAAACAGCTAAAGTTTCTGGAACATGCAATGAGGAAGGAGGTCTTGGAGAACCTCATACTAACAGGTTAGATATCAGGAAAAAGAGACAGAGGGAGGCAGCGGATAACATATTTGAAGGGCTTGAGCAGGTGGATGACAGAACGGAGGTTGCGTGGTGTCACGGGAGAAAGTGTGCTCAGAGCCACCAGGAATAGGGAGATATAGAAGGCTATGATTGCTTACATCCTGAAGGGACACGTCACATAGAAGAAGAAGACTAAATATCGGGGTGAAAATAGAGCGTTGATAAGCAGGTTTCTGCCGAATTTGAAGTTTTGTTAAGGCCCTGTTATGATCTTCACACTTGTCAGGGCTGAGTTGTCTTTGGGTCACGGTTTTTATGTTTATATGGAGTGATTTGTTGGGGTGTGGTCATCTTTGTGAAGATCGCAAGAACCTGCTGAGTTAAAGTGACATATGTGCTAATATGTGTTGAGTTTTATTCTCAATATTTTATATTGCTCTAAATAATAACCATTGAGCTCTCGACTTTCTTTTTTATCTAACGATAA
>JBBBDQ010000913.1:422500-477500 GCA_037127315.1 Ascarosepion bandense | reverse complement strand
TATTTATTTATTTAGGGAATAAAAGAAACAAGCCGGAATAGAAATCTCTGGAAATAATATCAGAAGCCAACAAGAAGTGAAACAATTTGCTGACAGCCTTGAGAAAGAGGAATATTCTTCACAATGTTATCTGATGTTCGTTCATGACGGAATAACCATTGTTGATTATTCCATTTCCGGGTTTTCTACAGAATGGTGGACGTGACTGGGAAAATGTTTTAAAGAAATCAGTTTTTGACACCATGAAATAAATAAAGCTGTCAGAGAACAAGGACTTTTTTTAAAATATAGGTTTCTTAAAAAAGAAGTAGAAGAAAGAGGTTAGAAAAAGAAAGAGGAAGAAAAGGGATTACAAGAAGAAGAATTAGATGAAGAAGATGAAGAAAAAGAAAAAGAAGAAGAAGAGGATTACAAGAATTAAAGAAGAAGGAAAAAAAGAATAAAAAGAAGACAAAGAAAAAGAAGAAGTAGAAGGATTATAAGAAGAAGAATTAGAAGTAGAAGAAGAAAACGAAAAAGAAAAAGAATTAAAGGAAGAAAAAGAAAAATGAAGAAGATGAAAAAAAATTAAAAAAATTAGAAGAAGAACAATTAGAAGAAAAAGAAAAAGAATTAGAAGAAGAAGAATTAGAGAAAGAGGATGAAGAAGAAGAAGAGAAAGAGACGAAGAAAAAGAATACGAAGAAGAAGAAGGATTATAAGAAAAAATTAGTAAGAAGAAGAAGAATTAGAAAAAGAGGAAGAAGAAAAGAAAGAAGAAAAAAAGACGAAGAAAAAGAAGACGAAGAAGAAGTAGAAGGATTATAAGAAGAAGAATTAGAAGCAAAAGAAGAAGAAAAAGAATTAGAAGAAGAAAAAGAAAAAAGAAAGAAGAATAATTAGAAGAAGAAGAAGAAAAAGAAGAAAAAGAAGATGAAAAGAAAAATTAAAAGGAGAAAAATTAGAAGAAAAAGAAGAAGAAGAAGAAGAAGGATTGTATAAAGAAAGAAGAAAATAGAAAGTGAATATTAAAAAAACGAAAAACTAGTGAAAGGGGACATTAAAAAGGGGAATATTTAAAATATGAAAATTTGGGCAAAAAGAATGAAAACTTAAAACATTAAGTAACATGAACAGAGAAAGAAAAATTCGGAAGTAAATGAACGAGAAGAAAAAGGCAAAGTTGAAGTCAAGATATAATTTTTTAGAATAAAATAGTAAAAAAATAAAGAAGTCGGAAAAGAATGATGTAAAGGGAGAAAAACATGAAAAATCAAATCAAAGGGAAGAACAAATAGTTATAAAAAATTTATATTCAATTGGAAAGAAAGAATAAAAAGAAAGAATGAAAGAATGAAAGAAAGAAAGATTAAAATACATGAAGAAAGAAAAATGAAAGCAAAAACAGCAGAATGTTCCCCAAAACAAAAATATGATGAATAAAGTAAACATGATGTACAAGAAAGAAAAAAAGAATGAAAGAAAGAAATGAAAATGTTGAAAAGAATGAGGAACGTCAGAAACGTCATGTTAGGAAAAATATGATGAGAAAAGTAAAAAATAATTTATAAGAAATTATTAAAATGAAAGAAAAATGAAAAGGTTAGCATAAACCAAGAGCTACAAAAGTACATGGAAAAAAAAGTATGATGAATAAATAATGGAAAGAAAGAATAAAAAGTAAGAAAGAAAGAGTAAAACAAATGAAGAAAGAAAAATAATTAACAAGAAAGAAAGAAAGAAAGAAAGAAAGGCAAAGAATCACAATGAAAGAAAAATGAAAGGGTTAAAACGAAACAAGATCTACAAAAATCACATGGAAACAAAAGTATGATGAATAAATAATGGAAAAGAAAGAAATTAATAAAGAAAATGTACAAATTTTGCTTGAGAACGACTCCCAAACTGTGGTGAACTCACGTAAGAAATGGCTGATAAATTTTTTAAAAATTCCAAAAAGAAGCTGCTGTCTATTAACCATCATAGACAATCGCTCATTAGCATGAATCCCCCATTAGCATGAATCAGGCTAGCCTCCCTGAGTGCAAAACACTACACCTTCTTGACCTAACACCCAGCGGACCTCAAGTGGAATGACTATATCGAATCAATAGCTAAATCCGCTGCTAAGAAGGTCGGTTCACTGTGCAGGACCAGGAAGTTTTTCCCGTCTGAATCCATCCTGCACGTATATAAATCTACCATCCGCCCGTGTACTGAATACTGCTGCCACATCTGGTCGGGTGCCCCTGCTATTCACCTCGGGGTTCTTGACAAGATCCAACGGAGAATCTATAATGTGATCGATACCGACTTGACAGCTCGGCTGCAGTCGCTCTCTCACCGGCGTGGCGTGGCTTCCCCGTGTCTCTTCTACAAATACTTTCATGGCTTCTATTCTAATAAACATAGCTCACTGGTGTCCATTATGTATGAATTTATACGAGCTACTAAACTAGCAACTAAGTCCCACACTTTTACAGGGAAACCGATAAAAAATAAAATGTAATTGCAATTTCTACTCTAACAGCTTCTTTTCTTGCACTTCCCACCTGTGGAATTCCCTTCCATGTACTTGCTTCCCTGACAGTTATAATCCCCAGAAATTTAAATGTAAGGTCAATAGACATCTCCTGTCTCACAAACTCACATCGATTCTCTAAAGCTCTTTTCTCCATCCACCATACCCACATTACACCGGTATTCTCATCCGTCTATTACCCTCCTTCTGACATCCCCTATAACCTACCCCCTCTTTCTCATCACTTTCCCCTGTGTAATCCCCTGCGCAACAGTGGCGGTAAAACTGTCATGCATGGGGTGAAATGATTAAAAAAAAAAAAAAAAAAAACAGGGAGTTCATTGAAACAGAAATATGATGAGGAAACGGGAAAAATAGACAAAGAAACATAGAATTTTTTTTTAAATGAGAAGAGTACAGAACAACAGAATTCATGGAATAAAAAACCTGATAAAAAAAACCTGACAAGAAAGAAAGAAATAAAGAAAAGAAAGAATTTAAAAAAAAGAAAAATGAAAAAATTAAGAAGAAACAGAAAACGTTTCGAAGTAAAGATTTTTTTAATCATTTCATCCCAAGCAAGGCATTAAAGCTACTGATGCGCAGGGGCGTACATAAGAGAGTTCAAATATTAGGCAAGAGGAGAGTAAAGACGAAGACGAACCAGCTATTGAGGTGGGTTGAAAGAGAAAGGGCTAGAGAAGGATGTGAACACAGGAATGAAGACAGTTGCAAAGTAGAAAGAAAGGAAAAGCACAAGATACACGGGGTGATGTAGAAATGGCTGGAGTTAAGTGGATAAGAGATGGGAATTGACTTTGCATTTAAGTTCCTGAATGTTATAGCCATCAGAAAAGCAAGTATATGGAAGGAAATTCCACAGGCGGGAATTGCGAGAAAAGAAGCTGATGGAATAGAATTTTCGCCTGCATCTGATGAGAAAAAAAAAACAAAAAACAAAAAAACTAACGGACAAGAAAGAAAATATTATTTACACTTTTAGAAATTTTGTCCTCATCCTTATTGACATGCTTACGACGTTTCGACCTTTTTACCCTCAGGCCTTTTTCAGGTGCTAGGAATTTTGAATCAAACCCTTTATTTCAATCACTGGGGTATATCGTTCTCGTTCCATGTACGATGCCACTTATGTGTGCCATGTAGTTATGCCCTTTTAACTCAACTCTCTAAGTTCGTCACTGCTGTAGTCAGGTAGTCTTTGGTTCAGTCACTGGAACTAACCAACGCCTATATCCACTGGGTCATGTGTTCTTGAGAAAAAAGTAAATGAAATAAGTTGAGAACAGATAGTTGGTGGGAAAACAGAACAAGAAGGAAAGAAAAATGAATAAATTGAAAAGAAGAAACAACAAGAGAAAGTTCACTGAAAGAGAAACACGAGGAGAAAAAGAAATGGAAACGGACAAGAAAGAAAGAAAGAAAGAAAGAAAGAAAGAAAGAAAGAAAGAAAGAAAAATGAAAAAGTTAAAAGAAAAAAAACAACCGAAAGTTCATAGAAAAAACATAAGAAAAATAAATAGAAACGGACAAGAAAGAAAGAAAAAAATGAAAGAAAGTAAAGAAAGAGTGAAAGAAAGCAAAAACAAAAGAAAGAAAAAGAAAGAAAGAAAAATGAAAGATTTAAAAGAAGAAAGTACAACAGAAAGTTCATATCAAGAAAAACATGATAAGAAAAAGAAATAGAAAGGTACAAGAACGAAAAAAAGAAAAGAATGAAAGAAAGAAAGAAAGAAAGAAAGAAAGAAAGAAAGAAAGGAAAGGAAAGAAAGAAAGAAAGATGAAAGGTTAAAAAAAGAAGAAAGTACAACAGAAATTTTATATCAAGAAAAACATGATGAAAAAACTAAACATCATGACATATGAAGACATTATATTTGTAAAACGATGAAACTGTCATGGGACAATTAACAAACTTCTTGAATGACTTATGAAATTTTATTTAATGGTCGTAATCCTATATAGAGGAAACATTGCTACCAGCATATATGCAACTAGCAGTATATATATATATATATATATATATATATATATATATACACTGGCAGTATAGCCCGGGGTTGCTCGTGTGTAATGAAAGCTTTAAAACTAATCCATGGTCCTGGAGCTCAGACGCTTTGGACGTTGGCACGAAAGACTAAAAAGCAATAGTTGTTTCCAGTTAAAGCGAAACCGTAGACTGAAAGAAAAATGAATGGATGTAAGTCAAATTTTGATTTCCTGCTATCGATATCAAATAAGTTTTTTCGTCGTAAACTGAATTTTGAAGGTTAAATAAGTCCTCTGAGTAAATGGTATCATGGCTGAGACTAAGAACTACAATTATACCTCCTTAGAGCCAAACCCGAAGCAAAAACTAAAATAAAAGGGCTGAAAAAATATAGACATACATGCAGATAAACAAACACACACACTAACATCTTGCCTTTTATATATATATATATATATATATATATATATATATATATATATATATATTATCTATTTTCTGCACTATTGTAGGAACTGCAACCTTGAAACTTCTGAATGTAGTGTAAATTTTCAAGAAAATCGGTTGAGGCGTTTTGGAGTCTATAGGTAACGGACACACACACACACACACACACACACACACATACACGCACAGACACAGTTCCATTTATAAATAAGTTTAGATTAGATAAAGGTTTATGATAGATGACATCATAATTTTAAAGAAATCATCTTGTAATATAAGTCTTAAGATAATTGAAGCTCTTTATATAAAAAACAGTTCAATTTTCAATCTTACCCGATATAACAACAGTAATAATGTTTTGATTTTCTTTAAAGATACTCCTAACAGGAAACTCTCCCTACATATAATCTACATTACCGGCCATAATTATTAGGAGTCCCTAGTATTTTAAAAAAATGTCGTATTTCATACTATTTTTACAGTATTTATTGCCAAGTGAATAATTGTAAATGAAAATAAAATGATTATTTTGTTAATACTGCACAATAACATGTGCGTCAAATGAATTCATAAATATTTTATAATTACCTATATTGCAGTTTCATCAATGAAAGAATGAAGAAAATTTAGGGTGATTCGGACGAATTTATCTTTGCTTCCTTGCCTTGTAAAATATTTCAAAGTAATAATAAAAAATAACCATTCCATGTTCATTGAGAATTATCCACTTGGCAATAAAATCTAAAAATAGTATGAAATACATCATTTCTTTAAAAAAAAAACTGGGATGTCCTCATAATTATGGCCGATAGTGTAGCACAGCTTAGAATTCTTACTACATCCATAAAATACAACACGGGAAAAATACTCACAAGGAGCTCCTTAAAAAATGGCTACTGATTTGTCGAAAATGCTTGAGACAATCATCTCTCCAGATAATTAATATTCTGTGTTACGTGTTAAGTGTAACAAAAAAAAAAAATGATTGACCAAAACTCAGAGATAAATCACAGACAAATATTTAATTTACAAAACACACCAAATAAAATATTTACAAATATACAATTTTTGTCGCATTCAAAACAAGAAACATAGTTTACTATTGGCGAGTGTTACGGGGAGAGAAGGGGAAGGTAAGTTGTCAAATATCTTTACCCAGTTAAGTTAGGTGCGAAACTTTTCGGAAAATTCTGAACGTGTATATAAAGAATAATTTCAAGTATGGTCAGTGAAAAGTCAAAAATATCTATTTTTATACGGGCTAACACCTAATTTGCATATTTCTAGAACCTTTCGAATTCTCTCGAATCTACTGGAACATTCTGGCATCTTCCAAAATGTTTTATTCCTAATTTCTCTATTTCCGACTACTTCATGAATTAAAACTTTTTGTAATAACATGTAGGACTTAATAGGTTCCCTTACTACATTTTTTTTAAAATTCTGTATTGTACCAATTAAGTGATATTGTTATTTAGTAAAAACTACACTTACTAATCGTAAATGGAACCACTTACTATAATTCTGAGACCCTCAATATTTTAAAAAGAATTTTTGATTTTTTGTGCGTGCATGAACATAACGATTTTTTTAAATTGCTATCCTTACATGAAAGAAAAACATGATAAGAAAAAGAAATAGAAAGGTACAAGAACGAAAAAAAGAAAAGAATGAAAACCCCCTGCACATCAGTGGCGTTTCTGCCTTTGCTCGGGGTGAAATGATTAAAAAAAAAAAAAAAAAAAGAAAGAAAGAAAGAAAGGAAAGGAAAGAAAGAAAGATGAAAGGTTAAAAAAGAAGAAAGTACAACAGAAATTTTATATCAAGAAAAACATGATGAAAAAACTAAACATCATGACATATGAAGACAAAAATAGTAAATTTGAAGGTAAATTACCTAAAATTTAATAAAAAATTAGATTACGAAGAATATATTCATAAATATTTAAGATATGTGCAGTTAACAAATTATACAAAAAAGGCGTTCAAATTAATCAAATAAAAGATACGTACCCTGTAGAAATAATTTGCGGTTGTAAAATCAAGATTATTCTTCTTCTGTGTGCCTTATCCTTTCAGGGCGTAGGCGATCAAGGCTTTCCACGTCTCCCTAGCTTTGTTGGCTCTTAGCACGCTTTCATCTGTTACCCCACGCAACCACCGTTCTGTCAATCACCTGCTCAGGCCCTTCAAATATGTTATCGACTGCTTTCCCTCTTTCTCTTTTTCCCTCTATCTACCCTGTTAGCATCAGGTTCTCCAAGCCCTCCTTTCTCATTGCATGTCCCAGGAACTTTAGTTGTCTCTTCCAGATGCTCAATATTAATTTCCTTTTGGTTTCCATCCTTTCCAAAACCTCATCATTGCTCACATGCTCGGTCCATGATATCAGCAGCATCCTTCTGTAGAACCCCAAATTTAATTGCTTCAAGTTTTTCTTTCATCTTTGATGATATTGTCTAGCATTCACTGCCATATTGAAGAACTGACATCACATAGCAATCTAGTACAATCTTCTTTGTTTCTAGCGAAATTTTTCTGTCTCTTAATACTCTACTCAGCTTCTGGAACGCGTCCTTTACCGTGCCAATTCGTCTTCGGATCTCTGTGTCATAAGAAATACACACATCCCCGTGTTAAAAAAACATGATATTCTGCAATATTTCAAAATAAAAGTAAGTAATATTTGTTTAAATTCAGATTAATTAAATATTAAATCAGCTAATATTAGCCAAATAACATTTCAGAAAAGTATATTTTATTTTTGAAAACTTTTTAGTAAAATAGAATTACACTGTACTGGCAGATGGCTAAAATCAGCGATTTTTAGCAATTTCAAAAGAAAAAACGTGTTTTCAGTCAGTTGAAATAAGTTTTGAAATACAGCAAAGTATTTTGCTTGCTGGAAAAATTAAATTAAATCTATTAGCTTGGCATTAAAACTAAAATGAAATATTAAAAAAAGATTTTTCATTTATAAAATTCATTTAAAACCATAGGTACCTTTTTTTTACGTACCTTATTTTGACGTACCTTTTTTGACGTACCTTCTTTTGACGTACCTTTTTTTTGACGTACCTTTTTTTGACGTAACTTTTTTTTGACGTACCTTCTTTATACAAACGTTTCTTCAAAGAATCTCGAAACAATCATATCTGCTGAGATTCCTCTCTCTTTTGTCTAAAAAAACTAGGGATATAATGAAAGTTTCCCCTGCCTAAGAGGATCTAGGTTCAAATCCTACAAGAGAGCACATTTTTCGTTAATAAGTATATTAAGACTCTTAGACAAAAATAAATAGATATTCTCTATAATAAATAAACGGACGTCTACTTAAATATGGGTACTACTAAAATAACGTTTAAGTAATAAAACCGGTCAGTTTAATAAATAAACAATCCTTTCAGATATATATATATATATATATATATATATATATATATATATATATATATAGATATATATAGATATATAGTAAATAACTAACCTAGAGAGCCAACGAACCTCCAAAGGTTTCACCAAATTGGATCTTCAGGGGGAAAGTTGGCTCTTTAGCCAACTTTCCCCTGAAGATCCAATTAGGTGAAACCTTGGTAGCTTCGTTGGCTCCCTAGGTTAGTTATTTAATTAGTTTGCTCTACTTGCGTACTTTGACTGATGTTCGGGTGCTTAGCTGGTTCATTTTTATTACCATTTTTCCTTCCGCGTATGTACTCGGAGGATTTTTCGAAACGAGTATAACGACAAGTTTACAGTTATATATATATATATATATATATATATATATATATATATATATATATATTAATCATATCACCCCGAGCAAGGCGGTAACGCCACTGATGTGCAGGGGGCTACGTAAGAGTGAGAAGATTGGAAAAGAGAAAGCCGGAAACCACATCCTAAATAGGGAACAAGAGATGAGCCTCTTCACCTGTTCAATAGACGTGGGTGGAGTGTGAACCGGGCGATAGTTAGATCTATCTACTCCAATTATATATATATATATATATATATATATATATATATATATATTCTAAACATGAAAGTTATTATGTTTAATCATGAGCCGTTCTAAACATCGTATTTTGGCTGTAATTTCAGGTGAAAATAATGACAAAAATTGTCCAACATTTGGATATTTTTTATTATGCTGGTTCTAAGGTTTCAGTTTACATGAGCCATCTTCAGAGAGGTTGCAGGAATGTTAACATAAAGACATCCACCATCAAAAATGATATTATCTTGTGTTGACAAAAAAAAAAACATTGCTAAGCAAGGATAACAGTCACCGAATAGCAGACGCGTTTCGTAAATTATTGCTTAGCAATATTTCATATTAACACATTTTAAAATCCACAGAGACAGTATGCTGAATGAGGTATGATGTCATTGATTAGATACGTCTCACGTGTAATAACGCTATGGATGAATATTAATTATAGTAAAGAAAACAGCAAAGCTAACCAATGAAACCATATCTCAATCAATATACTAAACTTTTTAAAAACACCCTTTTAAATCATTCGTCTTTAAAAAACAATCTCTGAAGAATCTTATTAAAGTGAAACAGATTAAAGACACTGATTGTTCTTTACACATTTCAATTTATCTTGTCCGGTTTCAATCTATATATAACAGATAATTTTTTTATAATTTATTATGAATATCTCTTTTTTTTAATCCTGTTTTCCCATTCGTGTTCCGCTGAACTATTACTTATATTTAATATGGTCCTGGGCATGACGGCAAAATGCATCCGGCAGCAATGCCTCTGATTGGGAGGTTTTGAAGAGCATGAAACCACCTCATAATTGCTGTTGTTCCCTGGTCCACCCTGGTCCGGAGTGGTGCCACCTGTTAGGGTCCCAGCTATGGGCAAATAGTTAACCTTCAAACTGGGGTCAAAATACTATAAAAGTATAAAAATACACTTTTATAGAAATATATACATAAAAATGAACTTTTATAGAAAAAAATATACATTTTTGAAGAACAAATATTACCAAAAATACATTTTTGAAGAAAAAATTATTACCATAACACATTATGAAGGAAAAAAATTATTCTCAGCAAAACATTTTTGAATACAAGACTAGAAGGCATTTTCAGTTTTCTAAAATAAAAAGAATAAAGACAAAAAAATTCACGAAATCATCCTTCTCAATATAACCGAATATTTAAAAAAATAACTTAAAACCCTACCTTTTTGGTATTAAATAGCCCATAGAGGTTGATATGCGGTTAAACAAAACTCAAACTCAGATCCGTTTACACGAAATAGACGTTCATAGAAATATATACATAAAAATAGACTTTTATAGGAAAAATATACCAACAAGACATCTTTTAAGAAAAAAACTATTACCATAGCACATTATGAAGGAAAAAATTATTCCCAGCAAAATATTTTTGAATACAAAACTAGAAGTCATTTTTTGTTTTCTGAAATAAAAAAAAGAATAAAAACCAAAAATATCCATTAAAATTTTATTTAAATTCTTGGCGCTTTTAATTGTCGGGGAAGCAAGTAAATGGATATATATAATAATGTCGATAGATATTTCTTTCTTTCTCTTTCTCTCACTCTCTCTCTCTCTCTCTCTATATATATATATATATATATAAACTTATTTATAAATGGAACTTTCTCTCTCTCTCTCTCTCTCTCTCTCTCTCTCTCTCTCTCTCTCTCTCTCTATCTATCTATCTGTGTCCGTTACCTATAGACTCCGAAATCTTCTTACGATAACCGAACATTAAATAAAAAAATACCTGAAAACCGCACCTTTTTTTGGCATTAAATGACCAACAGAGGTTGATATGGCGTTTAACAAAACTCAAACTGAAAAATAAAACTTCTTCTTCTTCTTCTATGTGCCCTGTCCCTTCAGGACGTAGGCGATCATGGCTCTCCACGTCTCCCTATCCCTTGTGGCTCTTAGTATGTTTGTTCCTGTTGCTCCTGGCAACCCCCGTTCCGTCATCCACCTGATCAGTCCCTGCAAATATGTTATCCGCTGCCTTCCTCTGTCTCTCCTTCCTTCTATCTGTCCAGTCAGTATCAGGTTCTCCAGGCTCTCCTTCCTCATTGCTTGCCCTAGGAACTTCAGTTGTCTCTTCCTGATGCTCGGTATCAATTTCCTTTTTGTTGCCATTCTTTCCAACACCTCATCGTTGCTTTCATGCTCAGTCAACGATATCCGCAGCATCCTTCTGTAGAACCACATTTCGGCCGCTTCCAGTTTTGTCCTCATTTTCGATGATATTGTCCAGCATTCACAGCCGTATTGAAGAACTGACATCACGTAGCAGTCTAGAATTCTTTTCTTTGTTTCTATTGAGATTTTCAAATAAAACTTACATTAAATAAAATAAAGACCTAACATCTGGTAGTTGAAGAAAAATAAAGCTGATCAAGGATCGGAAAATGTAAGTAACAGAATGGCAAATGAATATGAGGACGTAAACAACGGAAACAAGAAGAGGAACCAATGAAAAAACAGGGAAAAAGAATGAAATAAAAGGAAAAAAAAAGACTCACTTAAAATAAAAGCAGAAAAAAATAGAGAAGGATATTTATCATTTTTGCCTGGCGAGGGACATCTGTTCTTGTTTCGTCGTTTCGAGTCCTGAAGCGTTGTCCCTTTTCTCCCAGGAGAGCTCGACCTGCCTGAAGAGATTCTTTACAAACGAGGTACTTAATGGACATTAATTAGACAATAATAAAGCGGACTCCCCAACCTTTTATTGCCACTTAATATACCGATATTTAACCATTCAATACTGTTCGTCACAATAGCGTCATTTTGCGACGTGGGATGTTCCTTGAAATTCAGACAACTACGGGTCAGACTACATTTGCACTCCAGTATATATATATATATATATATATATATATATATATATATATATATATATGGGTGTGTGGGTGTGAAAAACGTGTGAGAAATCGTGAATGTTTTGTTTAAATTGTAGATTTCTTATTATTATTCCATATATTATTTATCTTTTGTATAATACAATAAGTGTCCATAAACTTATTTGTGCCGCTCCATGTGTTTCGAGTCCAAAAGTTTTCTCTTCAGGAAAAAATATTCTGACTTTACTTATTGAGACCCGTTTGTTTTGTGTGTGTGTGTGTGTGTGTGTGTGTGTGTGTGTAGAGAGAGAGAGCCAGAGACAGAGAGATACAGAGAGAGAGAGAGACATGCACATGCAAACACACACATCACCGTTCTTTCTCTCGCTCTCTCGCTATCTATCTATCTATCTATCTATCTATCTATCTATGTCTATTCATTATCTATCTATCTATCTATCTATCTATCTATCTATCTTTGTTCTATCTATCTATCTATCTATCTATCTATCTATCTATCTATAAAGGACTGTTCATAATCTATCTATCTATCTATCTATCTATCTATCTATCTATCTTTGTTCACTATCTATCTATCTATCTATCTATCTATCTATCTATCTATCTATCTTTGTTCACTATCTATCTATCTATCTATCTATCTATCTATCTATCTATCTATAAAGGACTGTTCATAATCTATCTATCTATCTATCTATCTATCTATCTATCTATCTATCTATCTTTGTTCACTATCTATCTATCTATCTATCTATCTATCTATCTTTGTTCACTATCTATCTATCTATCTATCTATCTATCTATCTATCTGTAAAGGACTGTTCATAATCTATCTATCTATCTATCTATCTATCTATCTATCTATCTATCTATCTATCTATCTTTGTTCACTATCTATCTATCTATCTATCTATCTATCTATCTATCTATCTATCTGTAAAGGACTGTTCATAATCTATCTATCTATCTATCTATCTATCTATCTATCTATCTATCTATCTATCTTTGTTCACTATCTATCTATCTATCTATCTATCTATCTATCTATCTGTAAAGGACTGTTCATAATCTATCTATCTATCTATCTATCTATCTATCTATCTATCTATCTATCTATCTTTGTTCGCTATCTATCTATCTATCTATCTATCTATCTATCTATCTATCTGTAAAGGACTGTTCATAATCTATCTATCTATCTATCTATCTATCTATCTATCTATCTATCTATCTATCTATCTAAACAAGATTATAATTATACTCGTGTCGAAAACCTTTCACGAAAACTTTCGACGGAAGGAAAAAATGGTTTGAAAAAAAAGGGCTTAGTACATGAACGTCAATCAAAAATGTTCGGACCGAGATCAGCACGAAGCCCAAAGAAAAATACCCGATACTAATAATCATCTAACAGAAAGTGTACAAAGGTAGAGCGAAATAAAAAGATAACACCTAATGAGCCAGACGAACCTCCCTAGGTTTCACCTAAACAGATCATCAGGAAAAGCTGGCTCTCCCTAACGATCCGTTTAGGTGAAACTTAGGTAGGTTCGTCTGGCTCATTAGGTGTTATCTATCTATCTATCTATCTATCTATCTATCTATCTATCTATTCACACACACACGCACACACACACACACATATATATATATATATATATAGAGAGAGAGAGAGAGAGAGAGATAAAATGCCTTGCTTGAGGCAATATGATTATATATATATAATCATATTGCCCCAAGCAAGGATTTTACTGCCACTGTTTTGCAGGGGGTTACATAGGAAAGTTATGAGAAAGAGTGACAGGTTTTAGGGGGTTGTCAGGAAGTGGGTAAGTAGAGGAATGAGAATATTGATGAGAGTTGAGTGGATGGAGAAAGAATGAGAGAGACAAAATGCAGGTTAGTGAGATGGGAGATGACTACTGACTTTACATTTAAATCCTTGGCGCTTTTAGTTGTCGGGGAAGCAAGTAAATGGGTATATATAATAATGTAGATAGATATTTCTTTCTTTCTTTCTCTCTCTCTCTCTCCCTCTCTCTCTCTCTCTCTCTCTATATATATATATATATATAAACTTATTTATAAATGGAACTTTGTCTCTCTTTCTCTGTGTGTCCGTTACCTATAGACTCCGAAACGGCTGAACCGATTTTCTTGGAAATTTACACAGTTGTACTATAAGCGTCTACGACTGTTCTTAACTAGGTTTTTTGTCGAGGTACCCCCCGATAAATATCGAAAATTGATAATCGAAAAAAATCGGCTTATAGAAAGAGTGGTCCGATTTTAATAAAATTTGATGCACTCATACACAAAGACATAAGAAACGATATTCAGAAGTTTCAAGGTTGCAGTTCTTACAATAATGCAGAAAATCGATAATATATATATATAAAAGTCAAGATGTTTGTGTGTGTGTCTGTTTATCTGTCTGTATATCCTTTATACAAATCCACAATTTTTATTCGATTCCCACCAAACTTTACACAGATATTCTTTTAGCTGAGTCTGACCTCCTGGACCATGTATTAGTTTTAAAGCTTTCTTTACACCCGATATATAGTATAGTATATACTATACTGCTAGTATATATATATATATATATATATATATATATATAAAGAGCGAGAAAGAGAGTTTGAGATAGATAGCGGTTTACAGTTTTCTCTTTTCCAATCTTTTCACTCTTTTCCTTTTTTATTATTTTTTTTTTTCAATTGGAGTAGATAGACTAAACTATCGCCCGGTTCACACTCCACCCACATCTATTGAACAGGTGAAGAGGCTCATCCCTTGTTTCCTGTTTAGGATGCGGTTTCCGGTTTTCTCCTTTCCAATCTTTTCACTCTTTTCCTTTTTTATTATTTTTTTTTCAATTGGAGTAGATAGACTAAACTATCGCCCGGTTCACACTCCACCCACATCTATTGAACAGGTGAAGAGGCTCATCCCTTGTTTCCTGTTTAGGATGTGGTTTCCGGCTCTCTCTTTTCCATTCTTTTTACCCTTACGTAGCCCCCTGCGCATCAGTGGCGTTACCGCCTTGCTTGGGGTGATATGATTAAAAAAAAAAAAAAAAAAAAAGATAGATAGATAGATAGATAGATAGATAGATAGATTGTGTCTGAAGTTTTAGGGGTGACAACATGGCTTGTTGACTTTTTATAGACACAGCGTTTCAAGCTACTTGCTACTCTATCGGTATTTCCATGGCAAATCTTCAGATTAGACCCATTTTTTTCGAGCAGATTAGACCTTGACAACTAAGACTCAAAACTGGCGTTTATTTCTTTTGGACGGATCTGATTTCTAGTTTTCATCTTCATGACTTTCAAAGTAAATGCGTCAGTTCGAAATAATCTCAGTCTTTTTTCTATTCTTTCTGTACTTTTTCTATTATTCTGTACCCATTCAAATTCATAGATATCATGATTTTCAATTTCTCCCGCTCATGTCCACTACCTGCCATAATTATTAGTGTTTAAAAAAATGATGTATTTCATACAATCTTTTAGTATTTATTGCCAAGTGAATAACTATAAATAAAAATAGAATGGTTCTTTTGTTAATGTTGCACAATGACATGTGCATCAAATGAATTTATAAATATTTAATAATTCCCTATATCGCAGTTTCATCAATGAAAGAATGAAGAAAATTTAGGGTGATTCTGACGAGTTCATCTTTGCTTCCTTGCCTTTTGCAAAGTAATAATAACAAAAGAACAATTTTATTTTAATTTGGCAATATATACTAAAAATAGTATGAAATGCATCATTTCTTTTAAAAACTGGGGCTGCCTAATAATTATGGCCGGTTGTGTAGTTTTTCCTCTGGTAGTCTATTTCAATTTTTTTTAAATCAATTTCACCCCATACAAGGTAATAAAGACACTTTGACACAAGATTGTGGAATAATTAGGAACAGAAATATTAATAATGAGCTGGAAGAGGAAATATATATAAGATACCGATTGACATTGTATTTAAATATTTGCATATTAAAGTGAAATTTGAAAGCATAGAGCTGGAAGGGAGCTCCACAAGAAGTGCGAAAAATAATCTGTTAATATAAAACTTACGTTTACATATAGCCAGCCCAGCTGTAAACAAATGAGTTCTCGACGCCAGTGTAGGCAGTCAGTTAAGTGAGACACGCTTTGGGCGATCATGTCTTGAAAGAGACATGACTGACTGGCCAGAAGATTATCCCGCAGTAGGATGCCATTGCTTTTTGCGGTAGACTGGTTGCCGACCAAGGCTATAGAACTCAATCTGTCCTGTTATTTGACTCATACCTAGAGGGAGATGATTTGTATTATATTTTAAGTAGTAATTATAGGGGGATCAGTTTATTACTTCATAGCAATAGAAAACAGATCCCCCATTTTATGCCCAGTAGAAGCCTTAATCATGTTTTTATTATATTTAATCAGTCAGTTAAGTGCCATACGTGAAACACGCTTGGGCGATCATGTCTAGAAAGAGACATGACTGACTGGGCAGAAGATTATCTCGCAGTAGGTTGCCATTGCTTTCTGCGGTAGACTGGTGAATTATATTATTATATTAATAAGTAGTAATTAGTGGGGGATCAGTTTATTACTTCATGACAATAGAAAACCGATCACCAACTTTATGCCCAGTAGAAGCCTTAATCATGTTTCTATTATATTCAGTCAGTCAGTTAAGTGCCGTACGTGAAACACGCTTGGGCGATACTGTCTCGAAAGAGACATGACTGACTGGGCAGAAGATTATCCCGCAGTAGGTTGCCATTGCTTTCTGCGGTAAACTGGTTGCTGACCAAGGCTACAGAACCCAATCTGTCTTATTATTTAACCCATAACTAGAGGGAGAAAATATGTATTATAATATTAAGTAGTAATTGGACGGAGAACAGTTTAATACTTCATTACAATAGATAACCGATCCCCCAATTTATGCACCGTAGAAGCCGTAATCATTTTTCTAACTAATATATTCAGTCAGTTAAGTGCCATACGTGATACACGATTGGGCGATCATGTCTCGAAAGTGACATGACTGTCTGGGCAGAAGATTATCCTGCAGTAGGTAGACTGGTTGCCAGCCAAGGCTATAGAACCTAATCTGTCCTATTATTTAACCCATAACTGGAGGGAAGAGACGGATTAATAACTTTCCCAAGGGTATTTGTGCCTAAGTGAATGCAAGGAATTCAACTGGATTTCGAACTCGGTTACCGTATTTGTCGTTCCTAACCGATATCCATTTCACCACAACGCACATCCCAGTGTAGTACTTTCCTTAAATTCATAAAATCTTGGTGCCATAGTGAAGAGATTAAAGTATTTATAGAAAAGACACAGGGAGGCAACTTTAAGGCGGTGGGAAACTATCTGAAGCCACATCATATTGGAGACTCTTCTTTTTAGAATAGTCAAGGAGCTCAAGGTAAACACCTTCATTGAGTAGGTGGAATTGTCCACTTTGAATTAAAAGTGGTATGTGACCAACTGGTTAGAAAGTTCGTTTCTGACCATGAAGCCTGGGTTCAAATCTCACCATGACTGATTTGTTAGGAAGGTGACTTCTAGATGTTAACAGTTTGGAGGAGGTGATCCCAGTATGTGGCACTTGTGAAAAGTGCCTGAAAACCATATCACAAATTGATCTAAGTCTTGTGAGGGAAATTGAGTAGGTGGAATTGTTTGCCTGATCATATGTGGCAGCAATATTCTAAGCCTAGGCAAATGGCGAATTTATAGATATGTATGATAGACTCTGGAGAGAAAAATTGTCTTGCACGACACAGTGAACCAACATTTTAAGCGCACAACTTAGTAACTTGGTAATCTTCCACTGAAAGCTGACTCCTTAGTATTCTGTTAACTGCCGACTAATATCAATTGCCTAGTAGTTCTACTGAACTCCAACAGAACTCTAAAGAACTCCTATAAACTTCCCCAAGAACTTCCTGTTAAGTCTTATTGATATAGATGGGAGAGTCTATTATCTGAGGAATGGGTGTGTTTCCCCATAACACTATAGGAATGATCTCGTTAATATAATACTAACCTGCGTGACTTCCGGGACGCAGATAGAGGCAGTCTAGAGACAGTTTTGACGTAGTGTAACTATACCGTTTGGACTTACACATCTATTTTGTTGAATATTAATACTTTGGGTATATATTCTTCTTATTGTAATACACTGTTTGAACCAACCTTCCTGTTTCTGGGTCTTTCTTACGATCCCAAACAAGGCTACAACAAGACCACAACAACATAATCCGAAATGATTTAATAAATCTTTAAAAATACCCCCATTCTTACGGCCGCATCATATTAAAACACCGATTATCTTACGTTGCGAAAGCTAACGACCATCTAGCTTCGTCAGTGCCTGAATGAGTGACCGTTTGGTAATACCAAGTGCCAGAAATTTCCCTATGGTCTAATGAATACGACCCGGAATCGTAAATTGGTGTGGCGAGTTCTGATTACAATTATATTTACTTACGCGCAAACGCATTTGGTTAAGGCATGAATCTAACTCCCCCCAGATCGGAGAAATTATTTCCAGTTCAGAGTTGGTATCGATTACACCATTGGTACATACGAGATTACCACGCCTGGAATTCCAAAGCCGTCACCTATCTAAATAGGACCAGGCTCGATGTTGCTTAACTTCGGTGACCTTACGAGAATCAGGGTTTCTAGTTTACGTTTCCAGTATGAAAATGAAGCTAGCCGATATAGTCCCGACGAAAGTAATAAAGACTTACTTCCTTATGATGGTTCCCGGTAGCCAAATTGATAACGGTACAGTCAGTCAGTTAAGTGCCATACGTGATACACGCTTTGGGCGATCATGTCTCGAAAGACACATCACTGACTGGGCAGAAAACTATCCCGCACTAGGTTGCCATTGCTTTCTGCGGTATACTGGTTGCCGACCCAATGTGTCCTGTTAGTTGACTCATAGCTAGAGGAAGAAGATATGTGTTATATTATTAAGTAGTAATTGGACGGGGATCAGTTTATTACTTCATAACAATAGAAAACCGATCCCCCAATTTATGCCCAGTAGAAGCCTTGATCATGTTTCTATTATATTCAGTCAGTCAGTTAAATACCTTACGTGATACACGCTTTGTGCGATAATGTCTTGAAAGCGATATGACTGACTGGGCAGAAGATTATCCCTCAGTATGCTGCCATTGCTTTTTGCGGTTGTCTGATTGCCAGCCAAGGCTATAGAACCCACTCCGTCCTGTTATTTGACTCATATCAAGGGACAAGGTCTGTGTTATATTATTGTAGTAAACAGATGGGGACCAGTTTATTATTTCATAACAATAGAAAACCGATCCTCCACTTTATGCCCACTAGAAGCCTTAATCATGTTTCTAACTATTATATTCAGTCAGTCAGTTACGTGCCATATGTGATACACGCTTTGGGCGATCATGTCTCGAAAGACACATCACTGACTGGGCAGAAGACTATACCACACTAGGTTGTCATTGCTTTCTGCGGTAGACTGGTTGCCAACCAAGGCAATAGGGCCCAATGTGTCTTGTTAGTTGACTCATAGCTAGAAGAAGAAGATATGTGTTATCTTTCAGTCCTTTCGGAACTTGATAGAATTCCCATATCTTCAGAATCAGGGTGAAACTTGGGCCTTGCATAAGTACAACACTATTTTTATCAGTTCGAAAGGAATATTGTCTGGGCCTGGTGATTTTCTTGATATTTGTAAATACATAACAGTCAATGAATTAAATGATATTCGTGATACACACTTGGGCGTTCATGACTCATTAAATCCATGACTGACTAGGCAGAAGATTTTCTCGCAATAGATTGCCATTTCTTTCTGACTGGTTTCCAATCAAGGCTATAGAAATCAATCTGCCTTGCTATTTAACCCATAGCTGGTGAAAGAAGAGATGGTTTTAATACCTTCCCCATGGGTATTTGCGTTTAAGGGAATGCAACAAATTCAACTGGAATTCGAACTCGGCTCTCCGATTTCTCATTCCGAGCAGATGACCACATGTAGTCTTATAATGTACTCATTTATTTTACTTTTTTTTTTATAATCGTGTGGTCTCAAGCAAGGCATTTTACTGCCACTGTTGTGCAGGGGGTTACATAGGAGGAATGTCATGAGAAAGAATGACAGGTTACAGGGGATGTCAGGAAGAGAGCATGAGAAGGAAGAGAATACTGATGAGAGTGGGGTGGACGGAGAAAAAAGCATGAGAGAGAAGGTGTAAGTTAGTGAAACAGGAGATGACTTTTGACTTTACATTTAAATTCTTGGAGATTATAGCTGTCGGGAAAGCAAGTATACGGAAAGGAGTTACACAGGCGGGAAGTGCGAGAAAAGAAGCTGCTGGATTAGAATTTGCGTTTACAATTTATCGGTTTTACAGTATAAGGGTGGGACCTAGTTGCTAATCATGTGGCTCGAAGAAATTCATATATAGGGGATACGAGTGAACTAAGTTCATCGGAGCAGAACCCGTGAAAGTATTTGCAGAAGAGACACAGGGAATCCACATTGCGTCTTTGAGAAAGCGACTGTATCCTAGCTGCCAAGTCGGAATAGATCACATTACAGATTCTCCGTTGGATTTGGTTGAGGACACCGAGGTGGATAGCAGGAGCACCCGACCAGATATGACAGCATTATTCAATGCACGGGCGGATGGTAGATTTGTATATGTGCAAGATCGTTTCGGACAACAAAAAAAAACAAACTTCCTGGCCCTACACAGAGAACCGACTTTCTTAGCAGCGGATTTAGCTATAGATTCTATATAGTTATTCCACTTGAGGTCTGATGTGAGAGTTAATCCGAGGAGGCGCAGTGTTTTACTTTTAGGGAGAGAAGCCTGATCCATGCTAATGGGCGGGAAGAATGATTGTCTGTGATGCTTCGTTTTGGAAGCATTAGAATTTACGAGCCATTTCTTACCCCAGTCCACCACGGATTAGAGGTCCTTTTCAAGCTCGGCAGTGAGGTTTGCTTTGTCAGCCTCGGCAGATTTTGATCAAGACGTGAGTAAACCTTATAAAAAAATTATCACATCCTCTGATTTCTGTATCCAGCTTTCTTTTTTTTAATTCGTCTTGGTTACTAAGCTAAACTGCTAGTTCAGAATGACTTGAGATGTGACTTCAATCCTCCTTAGATGTCTAATATTAATACATCTTTCAGCTAAGGCTCTAATTGAGAAACTATCTTTTAATTGTTTCTGTCCCCAGATCTTCCTTGGCTCCAGGGCGTAGCACTTTCTAGGGTCATAGTTAAGGACAAATAGAAAACCCAAAAACAAAAATAAAGCATTATGAAAATATAAAAAATTATTTTTATTGTAAAAATAATCAAAATATATCTTTAGAGACATCAAAAAGTTACCAACAAGACGCGGTTATAGTAGAATTTTCGGCAATACCTTTTGTAGAGAAATAACCAACAAGACGCGGTTAAAGTAGAATTTTCAGCAATACCTTTTGTAGAGAAATAACCAACAAGACGCGGTTAAAGTAGAATTTTCAGCAATACCTTTTGTAGAGAAATAACCAACAAGACGCGGTTAAAGTAGAATTTTCGGCAATACCTTTTGTAGAGAAATAACCAACAAGACGCGGTTAAAGTAGAATTTTCAGCAATACCTTTTGTAGAGAAATAACCAACAAGACGCGGTTAAAGTAGAATTTTCGGCAATACCTTTTGTAGAGAAATAACTAACAAGACGCGGTTAAAGTAGAATTTTCGGCAATACCTTTTGTAGAGAAATAACTAACAAGACGCGGTTGAAGTAGAATTTTCGGCAATACCTTTTGTAGAGAAATAACCAACAAGACGCGGTTAAAGTAGAATTTTCAGCAATACCTTTTGTAGAGAAATAACCAACAAGACGCGGTTAAAGTAGAATTTTCGGCAATACCTTTTGTAGAGAAATAACTAACAAGACGCGGTTAAAGTAGAATTTTCGGCAATACCTTTTGTAGAGAAATAACCAACAAGACGCGGTTAAAGTAGAATTTTCAGCAATACCTTTTGTAGAGAAATAACCAACAAGACGCGGTTAAAGTAGAATTTTCGGCAATACCTTTTGTAGAGAAATAACCAACAAGACGCGGTTAAAGTAGAATTTTTGGCAATACCTTTTGTAGAGAAATAACCAACAAGACGCGGTTAAATTAGAATTTTCGGCAATACCTTTTGTAGAGAAATAACCAACAAGACGCGTTTATATTAGAATTTTTAAAAATACATTTTATAGCAAAATGACCAAAAAGACATTTTATCTGTATTTGAAAGCAAACAATTGCATTCAAAATATGTTTAGTGTTAAAAGTATTAAGATTTCTACATTAAATCAGGCATAGAGCAACCAAACATCCAACGGAAAGAACTATTTCATGACATTAATCTCTATATCATACAGTCCTTAAAGCAATGAAACTTTATTTCAAAATATAATTTCAGTATGTAATATTAATAAAAGTTTAATATATATATATATATTAATATACTTAATTACAATAAAGCAGCACAAATTATTATAGACGAAATGTCCGACAAAACCAATGCTAACCTATCATAAACTTAAATCGTCAATAACCCAACGAGGACTACCTCGTAGGTTAAATAAAGGGGAAGAAAAAAATGAAACAAACCGCGCACAAGAACAATGCGTCAAGTGCTTGTTTGAAAGAAAAAAATCCAAAACAAAACCTTAACAGTAAAGTGCTCTATACGAAATTATAACAGTACGAAATTAGAGCAAAATTAGAGCCTGGCCCTGACGATCCGTTGTGTGAAACCTCGGTCGGTGTTGGCTCAATTTTAGATTTAGTGTACTGTATATATATATATATATATATATATATATATAAACATGTTTCGTTAAAAACGACCGACAAGAAAAATTTTATTAATTTCTGATTTAATTTTTCTCGTATTTGTACATGTTTCTTTTTTACTGGAGATAAGGAATGTAAAAATGTTCCAGAATTTTCGATTTTCCAATCGCTTTCAAAGGTCATTGTCAAGGATGTATGAGTGAAAATTACATTTAAATGTAATATTATAATTTTTGCTGGTGGAACCAAATCGATTTTGGAACTGTTCCACCCACTCACATGGATTTTATTCAATCATATTTAAAACATTTTAAATACAGATATTTGGTTAATGTTGATTCATGCCTATCTGGAATATTTAAAGAAATACATAATACTTAGAACCATTTTATTTTATTTATTCATAAATACTAATTTATTTTTATTTATTCATAAATACTAATTTATTTTTATTTATTCATAAATACCAAAACTAGTATGAAATACATCATTTCTTAAAAAAAAACTTGGATTTCCTAATAATTATGGCCAGTAGTGTATATATATACAATTTTTAATTGTTTCACCCCAAGCAAGGCGGTACCGCCACTGATGCGCAGGGGTTGTCAGAGAAAGGGTAAGAGATGGATGGGAACACAGGTGTGGAGGCAGAGAGAAAGAAAAAGAACAAAATACACGGGGTGATGTAGGAAAGACGAGGGACAGCCTGGAGTCAAGTGGATAAGAGATGGGAATCGACATTGCGTTTAAATTCCTGTAGGTTGTAGCCGCCAGGAATTCAAGTATACGGAAAGGAGTTCCACTGGTGGGAAGTGCGAGAAAAGAAGCTGATGGAATAGAATTGTCGGTTACATTTGGTAGGTTTAACAGTGGGGCATTGTTACCAGTCTGGTTGCTCAAGTAATTTCTTGAGGAGGGTCATTCGTGACCTAAGTTTGTCGGAGCAGAAGCCATGAAAATATTTGTAGAAGAGACGGAGGGAAGCCACATCCTGTCGGTGAGAAAATGGCTGGAGTCGAGCTGCCAGGTCTGAATCGATCAAATTACACATTTTCTTGTCGAGAACCCTGAGGTGATCAGCAAACGCGCCTGACCAGATATGACAGCAGTATTCTATATGTTGTTATAACATATAAAAGTAACGCATGTATTTCATTGAGACACTTATAACCGAAAGATCGATTTGTCAGCGAGAGGCGTGCTATGTACCGTCTGCGAGAAAGGAGTGTAGGATGCTATGTTATAACTGATGGAGTTATACTTCATCTGGACACGGCTTACGGCCATATCACGTTGAATGGTTCCCTAATCATTCTGATAAGGGAAGCACTGATTAAGAGAAATTCGAACGTGACTCGCAGATTTCATTTTAATCCGGCTTACGGCCATATCACGTTGAAAACACCGGTTCTGGCTCGATCACCGAAGTTAAGTAACTATGAGCCTTAGATGGGTGACCGCTTGGGAATACCAGATACTGTAAGCGTTTATTGATGGATGTGCGTTGTGGTGCAGTGAGTATCGGCTCGGAAAAGGAAATCGGTGAATCGAGTTCGAATTCCAGTTGAATACACTGCATTCACTTAAGCACTGGTAACCTTGGGGAAGGTATTAATCCGTCGCTTCCCTCCAGTTATGGGTTAAATAACAAGAGTAGAACTTGGGGAGCCTGCCCTTAAAAACACGTCCCACTGAATCTTGGTACTTGAAAAGAAAAAAAGTATTACTAGACACAAACTTATATAAAAACAACAATAAATTGTTGAAAGAAAAAGGTATCACCAGCAATAAATAAATAAAAATTTAGTTGGCAATAAATGACCCGCTGAGGTTGATCTAAATTATTTATAAATGGAACTTTGTGTGTGTGTCTGTGTGTGTCTGCGTGTCCGTCACCTATAGACTTCGAAACGGCTGAACCGATTTTCTTGAAAATTTACACAGTTGTACACGTCTGCGAGTGTTCTTAGCTAGTTACCTCCGATAAATATCAAAAATTGATAATCGAAAAAATCGGGTTATAGAAGGATTGGTCCGATTTTAATCAAATTTGATACACTCATAGACAAAGACATAAGAAACGATATTCAGAAGTTTCAAGGTTGCAGTTCTTACAATAGTGCAGAAAATCGATAATATATTACATATATATATATATATATATATATATATATAAGTGAAGATGTTTGTGTGTGTCTCTGTTTATCTACCTGTATGTCTGTATTTTATTCAGCCCTTTTATTTTAGTTTTTACTTCGGATTTGGTTCTAAGTAGGTATAATTTTAGTTCTTAGCCTATACTATTTACTCAGAGGGCTTATTTAGCCTTCAAAATTCAGTTTACGACTACAAAAACTTATTTGATATCGATACCAGGAAATCAAAATTTGACTTACATCCATTCATTTTTCTTTCAGTCTACGGTTTTGCTGGAAACAACTATAGTCTTTCGTGCCAACGTCCAAAGAGTCTGAGCTCCAGGACCATGGATTAGTTTTAAAGATTTCATTACACCCGAGCAACGCCGGGCTATACTGCTAGTACAACATAGCCGCAAAATTCAGGTAGATACTGTAATTGTACAAGAGATTGACCATATTTTTTTAAATATTTTTAGCTATGGATCCTATCTACGACTTCCATTTGAAGATTGGTATGAGATAAATTCCTCATAAACGCTCATGCAAAGCATAGAAAATCTTGAAGAGTTACTGTTACTCTCTTTTTAAACAGATAAAAACATCGAAAAGATGAAGAAGATAGCATGCCTGATTCAGCTGTTATAATTAATTTTAGAATGGAAATATTATCCAGTCAATAATTTTTAGATAGTATCTATTGGACGGGAGGATCAGTTAAGTGACATAACTTATAAACGCTTGAGCGATCATGTCTCGAAAAAGGTATGACTGACTCGAGAAAATATTTTTCCTTAATAGTTCTTTTTTTTTAATCGTATCACCCCGAGTAAGGCGGTAATGCCACTGATGTGAAGGGGGCTACATAAGTGTAAAAAAGATTAATTAGAAGAGAGTAAAGAGGAAGACGAACCAGTTAGAAAGGAGCAATAGAAAGATGAGAATGCAGGTGTGATGACAGTTTCAAAGGTGGAAAGAAAGGAAAGGATATACGGGGTGGGGAGAGAACTGGAGTCAAGTGGTTAATAGATGAGTATTGACCTTGTATTTAAATTCCTGGAGGTTGTAGCCATCAGGAAAGCAAGAATATGGGACCGAGTTCCACAGGCGGGAAGTGCGAGAGAAGAAGCTGCAGGAGTAGAATTATCGTCTGCATTTGGCTAACCTAACTGTGAATGGGTGGGACCCAGTTTCCAATCTGGTTGCACGAGTAAACACCTGTTGAGGAGGCACCAGTGACTTAAGTTCGTCCGAGCAGAAGCCATGAAAGTATTTATAGAACAGACAAAGGGAGGCCACATTTCGTCGCTGGGGAAGTGGCTGTAGTCGAGCCGCCAAGTCAGTACCTATCACATTACTGATTCTCCTTTGGAGCCTGTCGAGAACACTGAGATGAACGGCAGGGGAGCCTGACCATATATGGCAGCAGTATTCCATGCACGGACGAATGGTTGATTTGTATATATGCAGGATGAACTTTCTGTGGTAGACTGCTTGCCAACCAAGACTATAAAACCCAATCTTTCCTGCTATTTAACCCATAGCTGGAGATAGAAGAGATGGTTTAATACCTTTTTCATGGGTATTTACGAGTAAGTGAAGACAACGATTTTAATTGGAATTCAAACTCAGTTCTCCGGTATTTCGTTCCGTGTAGATATCCACTGCACCAAAAAGTAAATTGTTTCTTGTTTAAATCCTTTTGGGTTTTTTTCCGGATTTTCCTTCTTTTTTTTTTTTTGGTTTTGCTTTTTCATTTTTTTTTTTAATTTGCTTTTATAGTTTTCATTCTTTTATTTCTTTTAATCTTTCTTTTTTCGTTTTCGTTTCTGTGTTTTCTATCTTTGCTATATTAACAACCCAACGTATCTAAACTTATTTATAAATGGAACTGTGTGTGTGTGTGTGTGTGTGTGTGTGTGTGTGTGTGTGTGTGTGTGTTGTCCGTTACCTATAGACTCCGAAACGGCTGAACCGATTTTCTTGAAAATTTACACAGTTGTACTATAAGCGTCTGCGAGTGTTCTTAGCTAGTTACCTCCGATAAATATCAAAAATTGATAATCGAAAAAATCGGGTTATAGAAGGAGTGGTCCGATTTTAATCAAATTTGATACACTCATAGACAAAGACATAAGAAACGATATTCAGAATTTCAAGGTTGCAGTTCTTACAATAGTGCAGAAAATCTATAATATATGTATATAAAAGGCAAGATGTTTGTGTGTGTGTCTGTTTATCTGCCTGTATGTCTGTATTTTTCTTTCAGCTCTTTTATTTTAGTTTTTGCTTCGAGTTTGGCTCTAAGTAGGTATAATTGTAGTTCTTGTCTCAACCATAATACCATTTACTCAGAGGACTTATTTAGCCTTCAAAATTCAGTTTATTGGGGGATCAGTTTATTACTTCATGACAATAGAAAACCAATCACCCACTTTATGCCCAGTAGAAGCCTTAATCATGTTTCTATTATATTCAGTCAGTCAGTTAAGTGCCATACGTGATACACGCTTTGGGCCAACATGTCTCAAAAAAGACATGATTGACTGGGCAGAAGATTATCCCGCAGTAGTTTGCCATTGCTTTCAGCAGTAGAGTGGTTGCCGACCAAGGCTATAGAACCCAATCTGCCCTATTATCTGACTCTTAGCTAGAGTGATAAGATATGTATTATATTATTAAGTAGTAATAATGGGGGTATCAGTTTATGACTTCATAACAATAAAAAGCCGATCCCCCATTTTATGCCCAGCAAAAGCCTTAATCATGTTTCTAACTATTATATCCAGTCAGTCAGTTAAGTGCCCTACGTGATATACGCTTTGGGCAAACATGTCTCGATAGAGACATGACTGAGACTGACTGGGCAGAAGATTATACCGCGGTAGTTTGCCATTGCTTTCTGCGGTAGATTGGTTGCCAACCAAGGCTATAGAACACAATCTGTCTTTTTTTTACTTATAGCTATAAGGAGAAGATGTGCATTATATTAAGTAGTAATTAGAAGGGGATCAGTTTATTACTTGATAACAATAGAAAACCATCCTCCAATTTATGCCCAGTTAAAGCCGTAATCATGTTTCTAAACTTGGCTCCTCGTTCCGAACCGATATCTACCGCACCCCAACTCGTTTTAAATAAACTGCATGAGGTTGATAACCTGTAAAAATTCAGTCATTTAAGTACCATAGGTGATACACGCTATGGGCGATCATGTCTCGAAAGAGACATGACAGACTGGGGTAAAGATAATCCCGCGGTAGGTTGCCATTGCTTTCTGCGGTAGACTGGTTGTCACCTAAGGCTATAGAACCCAATCTGTCCTACTATTTAACCCATAGCTAGAGGGAAGAGATGGATTAATACCTTTCTGAAGGGAATTTGTGCGTAAGTGTTTGCAGGGAATTCAACTGGAATTTAAACTTGGCTCCTCGTTCCGAACCGATATCTACCGCACCCCAACTCGTTTTAAATAAATTGCATGAGGTTGATAACCTGTAAAAAACAAACAAATCAGTGAATCAAAAGACTTTTTTTATTTTCTTAGTCATTTCTTTCAACTTCAATAATTTTCCTTACCTCTTAACTTTCATTCTTTTTCTTTCTTTTTCTCTATTCTTTTTTTCATTTTTCTTCTTTTCAACTGATATATTTTTCTTTCTCTCTATTTTCTTTCTTTTATATTTCTTTCCTCTTTTGTTTTTGCTTTCTTTCTTTTCTTTTCTTTCATTTATTTTTTCCTATTCATTTCTTCTTTCCTTCTTTTTCGACTTTTTCATTGTCTCTTTCTTACTTTTGTTCATTTTTTAAAACTTTTTACGTCATCAAAAAACGCCACCACTATTATTAGTGTTTTTTTGGTTTTTGTTTTTGTTTTTTGTTTTTTGTCTTTTTTTCAAAACCTGGGTTTATATCGACATTACCAGAGACAATATTTTTTTTATTCTTCCCTTCGTTTGTCTTCTTATTTGCTTCTTATTTTAACAGAGACAACGTAGGAATAAAGCCAACCGACTTCGCCATGATGGTTCCATCCGGGGATCCCGAGCCCCGAGGCCATGAAGACAAAGGTCCCGGATGTAGTAAAGGAAATCACTAACCCATTTGAAGTACAAACCAAGGAACGAAACGGCCGGCCTATTGAAGACGCCGGGGAGAGAAATACTGTCGATATGCAAGTAGACAGAACATCTCGTTCCTCCGCCCACCGAAAATCGCTCCAGGGCTATGGCTTTAAAATCGGAAGCCTAGATCGGCAGACAGATCGGACGCCGTACGTGGCCGCACACAATTCACTATTTGGTCCCTGTTTCGTTCTCCGTGTAAGTCGACTCTTCCCGTCCGATATTTTTCCTTGTCTCTCTTTCTCTTATTCTGGTCCCACCCTTTTTTCTTTCTCTTAGTTCTTTTTATTTCTCTTTCTTTTCTTTTCTCTCTTTGCCTCTCTTTGCCTCTCTGTTTTTCTTTTTTTTTTTTTTGCTTTCTCTAATTCCTCACACTTTTCAGTTTCCTCTCTTTTTCTCTTTTATGTTCAGTCTGATTCTCTTTCTGAACCGTCTTTCTGTTTCTTTTTTCCATGACACCATTAGACTAAATCTCTCTTCCGTCTGGAACCTCCATATCTATCAAGGTGTACGCTCACAAGTAATGACAGAGTCAATGGCGATGCAATTATTATTATTATTATGTCATTTTTCATCATATTTCGATTTCTGCTTTGGTCTCACTACCAACCAAGTCTGCGGGGAGACCAAAGGCAGGTAGTGGCGTGTTGTTATGGCTCCATTTCATGTTTTTCTATCTTCCCTATCATCTCCAGCATTACATAGATAAAGTTTTCTTTAGTGTGTGGGCTGTACTTAATAAGACAATTTTTTGTATATCTCTTAAGCTGGGGTTTCCAGGGATTCTTTCAATGTGTTGTTTTGTTCCATTTTTTATCATTCCAAGTGCACCTACTATCACTGGCACAACTCTTGTTATTATTATTATTAGTAGTATAATTATTATTATTATTATTATTAATATTATTTTTATTATTATTATTATTATTATTCCATGTATTATAGAAGAAAAAGAAATAGAAATTCAATTCAATATTATGTTTTGACTCTACTTATTCACATTCGATATCTGTTGGTCATCGATGGAAATTAAGTAACAGCAAATTTCTTAAAATATCCAGTCTGTCTTAGTACTCTTTATTATTATTATTATTATTATTATTATTATTATTATTTCATTTTCCATCTTATTTCTATTTCTGCTATGGTCGCACTATCAACCAAGTCTGCGGGAAGACTTAAGGCAGGTCGTGGCGTGTTGCTATGGCTCCGTTTCATGTTTTTTCTATCTTCCCCATCATCCCTTTAGTTACATAGACAAAGTTCTCCTTAGTGTGTGGGCTGTACTTAACAAGACAATTTTTTGTATATCTCTTAAGCTGGGGTTTCCAGGGATTCTTTCAATGTGTTGTTTTGTTTCATTTTTTATCATTCCAAGTTCACCTACTATCACTGGCACGATTCTTGTTTTCAATTTCCACATTTTTTCTATTTCAATTTCCAGGTCTTTATATTTTGACAGTTTTTCGAATTCCTTGGTTGCTATGTTACAATCCGCTGGACAAGCCATATCAAATAATAGACAAGTATTTTTCTTTCTGGTTTTTAACAATAATGTCCAGCCTATTTGCTTCAATTTTTCTATCTGTGTATGTGGTGTAATTCCATAGAATGGTGACATCTTCTATTTCTGTAACCGGTGCTGGGTGATGTTCATACCAGTGTTTGTTTACAGATTTTCCATAGTGTTTACACATTGTCCAATGTAAATATTACCCCACTCTATCGTGACGATTTTTATATTCATTTGGGGTAAGTACAGAACAACCTGAGATCAGTTGGTCTATTGTTTCTTCTTCTTCTTCTTCTTCTTCTTCTTCTTCTTCTTCTTATTATTATTATTATTATTATTATTATTATTATTATTATTTATAATAGTAGTAGTATTTTTATTTAATTGCATGTTTAATAGTTATTGCTAGAGAGTGAGTCTCCTCCAGCACCTTTCTTAGGATTATTTATTGCTGTTATTATTATTATTATTATTATTATTATTATTATTATTATTAGTAGTAGTAGTAGTAGTAGTAGTAGTAGTATATTTTCTTCATTTGAATATTCACATCAGATATTTAAATACCATTTAAATTTGTCTATACTTCTGAGATGAGGTAGTACTTTCACTATTTACATTGTTCGGGCTATTTTCCTCATCTTTACTGTCATGTTTACGAAGTTTCAATCGTTGTACGCTCCGACCTTCTTCAGGTACTAGGAATTTTGAACCAAACCCTTTATTACAATTACTGGGGTATATCATTCTCATTACATGTGCGATGTTACTTCTCGTAGCCATGTATTTATCTCCCTTTAACTAAAAGTCTCTAAGTATTTGTTCACTACTGCTGCGCCTGGTATTGAGCTCACACCTCTTTATTGCACCTGAAGAAGGCCAGATCATACAACGGTTGAAACTTCGTAAACATGACAGTAAAGATGAGGAAAATAGCCAGAACAATGTAAAGTGTACCATTTCAGTTGCTTAAAACTAATTTGATAAAAATAAATGCTTATGGAAAGTAACTCCAGGCTCATTACTACTTCTTCTTCTTCATGTGCCGTGTCCCTTCAGGACGTAGGCGATCATGGACTTCCACTTGGCTCTGCCTCTTGTTGCTCTTAATATTTTTTCTCTTTGTATTTCTCCCAAACCCTGTTCTGCAATCCATTTGCTCATGCCTATAAATCTAGACTATAAAAAGATAGAAACTATCATGGTCTCAAAATGAGGGATCAGTTTATATATTGATTGTAATAGAGAATTGATCCCCCACTTTATACCCACATAAGAATTTCTTATATTTTTATCAAATTTTGATTAGGTATATTTCTAATTACTGATTAGCTACGTAGTCATGTCTTTTAGTTTTATTTCTTCTTCTTCATGTGCCGTGTCCCTTCAGGACGCAGGCGATCATGGATTTCCACTTGGCTCTGTCTCTTGTCGCTCTCAATAATTTTTCTTTTGGTATCCCTTCTAAACCCAGCTCCGTCAAACATTTGCTCAGACCTAACAAGTACGTCTCGCGCTGTTTTTCCTTGTCTTTCATCCATTTATCCAACCTATGAGTATCAAGTTTTCCAGGCCCTCCTTCCTCATTACGTGTTCCCGGAACCTCATTTGTCTCTTTCTGATATTTAGTATCAGTTTTCTTCTCGTTTGCATCCTTTCCAACAACTCATTCTTGCACACGTGCTCCGTCCATGGCATCCTCAGCATCCTTCTGTAGAATCACATTTCTGCTGCCTCAAGCCTCCCCTTCATCTTTCATAGGATGGTCCAACATTCACTTTCATACAGAAGGACAGATATCACATAGCAATCCAGCAGCCTTTTCTTTGTTTCTAATGAGATTTTTATGGCTTTTCTGGTTAGCTTCTGAAATGGGTCTTTGGCGATGCCAATGCGTCTTTGGATCTCCATGTCTCATTTTCCATCCTCTGTCAAAACAATTCCCAGGTATTTGAATTTTTTTACTTCTTTTATTTTAGATTTTGACAGAATCATTTTTGTTTAACGTGTGTGCACTCTCTCTCTCTCTCTCTCTCGCTTGCACGCTCCCTCTTTCTCTCTCTCTCCCTTTTTTTTCTCTCGCTCTTTCTCTGTCTCTCTCTCTCTCTCTCTCTGTATGTGTCTTTTACTAATTCTCATAAACCAATGAGTACACTGGCATCCTCAAGAAAATTTGAACCAGTGGATAAAGGCGTTGGTTAGATCCAGTGACTTGACACAAAGAGTTGTAAGTTCAATATCTGGCGACAGTAGTGGCAAATAAAAAACTTAGTGAGTTAAATACAGACACCTAAGACATCTGGAAGAATCATGACTCATGGAACAAGAACAATCTACTCCAGAGACCGAAATAAATGGTTCGCTTCAAAATTCCAGCCATCTGAATAAAGTTAGTGAGTACAATAACCGAAACGTCGTGAAAATGAAGACCGATAAATGTTAATAGTCAGTTAAGTGCCATACGTGATACACGCTTGAGCGATCATGTCTTGAAAAATACATGACTGACTGGGCAGAAGATCATCCCGTAGTAGGTTGCCATTGCTTTCTGAGGTAGACTGGTTGCCGACCAAGGCTATAGAACCCAATCTGTCCTATTATTTGACTCATAGCTAGAGACAGAAGAGAGGGTATTATATTATTAAGTAGTACTAGTGGGGACTGTGTTTATTACTTCATAAAATAATATAAAACTGATCCCCCACTTTTATGCCTATTAGAAGTTCTAATCATGTTATGTTTTCAACTATTATATTCAGTTAGTTATAAGCATATGTAATACACGCTTGAGCGATCATGTCTTGAAAAAGACATGACTGACTGGGCAGAAGATCATCCCGTAGGTAGGTTGCCATTACTGCTTTCTGAGGTAATTGTCAAGCGACCAAGGCTATAGAACCCAATCTGTCCTATTATTTGACTCATAGAAGCAGAGACAGAAGAGATGTATTATATTATTAAGTAGTAATTAGTGATCAGTTTATTACTTCATAACAATATAAAACTGATCCCCCACTTTATGCCCATTAGAAGCCTTAATCATGTTTTCAACTATTATATTCAGTTAGTTAAGTGCTATACGTAATACACGCTTGAGCGATCATGTCTTGAAAAAGACATGACTGACTGGGCAGAAGATCATCCCGTAGGTTGCCATTGCTTTCTGAGGCGTAGACTGGTTGCCGACCAAGGCTATAGAACCCAATCTGTCTTATTATTTGACTCATAGCTAGAGACAGAAGAGATGTATTATATTATTGCGGTAATTAGTGGGGATCAGTTTATTACTTCATAACAATATAAAACTGATCCCCCACTTTATGCCCATTAGAAGCCTTAATCATGTTTTCAACTATTATATTCAGTTAGTTAAGTGCTATACGTAATACACGCTTGAGCGATCATGTCTTGAAAAAGACATGACTGACTGGGCAGATCATCCCGTAGTAGGTTGCCATTGCTTTCGAGGTAGACTGGTTGCCGACCAAGGTTATAGGAACCCGACCCGTCCTATTACTGACTCATGGCCAGAGACAGAAGAGATGTATTATATTATTAAGTAGTAATTAGTGGGGATCGTTTATTACTCTTGCAACAAGAGAAAACTGATCCCCCCACTTTATGCCCATTAGAAGCCTGTAATCAAAGCCAACTATTATATTCAGTTAGTTAAGTGCTATACGTGTTATACGTTTTGAAGTTGACTGCGTCTCTGAAAGCGATATGACTGACTGCAGAAGATCAACTCCTGTAGGTTGCCATTGCTTTTATAGTAGACTTAGTTGGTTGACCAAGGCTGGCAGGAACCCAATCTGTCCTATTATTTGATCTACAGCTGTATATTTAAGAGATGTAGCCATTATTAAGTAGTAATTAGTGGGGGGATCAGTTTACTTTCATATCAATATAAAACTGATTCCCCACTTTATGCCCATTAGAAGCCTTAATCATGTTTTCAACTATTATATTCAGTTAGTTAAGTGCTACATAAAATACACGTTAGAGCGATCATATTCGAAAAAGACATGACTGACTGGGCAGAAGATCATAACCGTAAGAGGGTTGCCATTGCTTTCGAGGTAGACTGGTTGCCGACTGCTGCCATAGAACCCAATCTGTCCTATATTTGACTCATAGCTTAGAGACAGAAGAGATGTATATTATTAAGTAGTAATTAGTAGGGGATCAGTTTATTACTTCATAACAATATAAAACTGATCCCCCACTTTATGCCCATTAGAAGCCTTAATCATGTTTTCAACTATTATATTCAGTTAGTTAAGTGCTATACGTAATACACGCTTGAGCGATCATGTCTTGAAAAAGACATGACTGACTGGGCAGAAGATCATCCCGTAGTAGGTTGCCATTGCTTTCTGAGGTAGACTGGTTGCCGACCAAGGCTATAGAACCCAATCTGTCCTATTATTTGACTCATAGCTAGAGACAGAAGAGATGTATTATATTATTAAGTAGTAATTAGTGGGGGATCAGTTTATTACTTCATAACAATATAAAACTGATCCCCCACTTTATGCCCATTAGAAGCCTTAATCATGTTTTCAACTATTATATTCAGTTAGTTAAGTGCTATACGTGATACACGCTTGAGCGATCATGTCTTGAAAAAGACATGACTGACTGGGCAGAAGATCATCCCGTAGTAGGTTGCCATTGCTTTCTGAGGTAGACTGGTTGCCGACCAAGGCTATAGAACCCAATCTGTCCTATTATTTGACTCATAGCAAGAGACAGAAGAGATGTATTATATTATTAAGTAGTAATTAGTGGGGGATCAGTTTATTACTTCATAGCAATATAAAACTGATCCCCCACTTTATGCCCATTAGAAGCCTTAATCATGTTTTCAACTATTATATTCAGTTAGTTAAGTGCTATACGTGATACACGCTTGAGCGATCATGTCTTGAAAAAGACATGACTGACTGGGCAGAAGATCATCCCGTAGTAGGTTGCCATTGCTTTCTGAGGTAGACTGGTTGCCGACCAAGGCTATAGAACCCAATCTGTCCTATTATTTGACTCATAGCTAGAGACAGAAGAGATGTATTATATTATTAAGTAGTAATTAGTGGGGGATCAGTTTATTACTTCATAACAATATAAAACTGATCCCCCACTTTATGCCCATTAGAAGCCTTAATCATGTTTTCAACTATTATATTCAGTTAGTTAAATGCCATACGTGATACACGCTTGGGCAATCATGTCTCGAAACAAACATGACTGACTAGGCAGAAGATTATCCCGCAGTAGGTTGCCATTGCTTTCTGCGGTAGACTGGTTGCCGACCAAGGCTATAGAACCCAATCTGTCCTGTTATTTGACTCATAGCTAGAGACAGAAGAGATGTATTATATTATTAAGTAGTAATTAGTGGGGGATCAGTTTATTACTTCATAACAATATAAAACTGATCCCCCACTTTATGCCCATTAGAAGCCTTAATCATGTTTTCAACTATTATATTCAGTTAGTTAAGTGCTATACGTGATACACGCTTGAGCGATCATGTCTTGAAAAAGACATGACTGACTGGGCAGAAGATTATCCTGCAGTAGGTTGCCATTGCTTTCTGCGGTAGACTGGTTGCCACTCAAGGCTATAGAACCCAATCTGTCCTGTTATTTGACTCATAGCTAGAGACAGAAGAGATGTATTATATTATTAAGTAGTAATGAGTGGGGGATCAGTTTATTGCTTCATAACAATATAAAACTGATCCCCCACTTTATGCCCATTAGAAGCCTTAATCATGTTTTCAACTATTATATTCAGTTAGTTAAGTGCTATACGTAATACACGCTTGAGCGATCATGTCTTGAAAAAGACATGACTGACTGGGCAGAAGATCATCCCGTAGTAGGTTGCCATTGCTTTCTGAGGTAGACTGGTTGCCGACCAAGGCTATAGAACCCAATCTGTCCTATTATTTGACTCATAGCTAGAGACAGAAGAGATGTATTATATTATTAAGTAGTAATTAGTGGGGGATCAGTTTATTACTTCATAACAATATAAAACTGATCCCCCACTTTATGCCCATTAGAAGCCTTAATCATGTTTTCAACTATTATATTCAGTTAGTTAAGTGCTATACGTAATACACGCTTGAGCGATCATGTCTTGAAAAAGACATGACTGACTGGGCAGAAGATCATCCCGTAGTAGGTTGCCATTGCTTTCTGAGGTAGACTGGTTGCCGACCAAGGCTATAGAACCCAATCTGTCCTATTATTTGACTCATAGCTAGAGACAGAAGAGATGTATTATATTATTAAGTAGTAATTAGTGGGGGATCAGTTTATTACTTCATAACAATATAAAACTGATCCCCCACTTTATGCCCATTAGAAGCCTTAATCATGTTTTCAACTATTATATTCAGTTAGTTAAATGCCATACGTGATACACGCTTGGGCAATCATGTCTCGAAACAAACATGACTGACTAGGCAGAAGATTATCCCGCAGTAGGTTGCCATTGCTTTCTGCGGTAGACTGGTTGCCGACCAAGGCTATAGAACCCAATCTGTCCTGTTATTTGACTCATAGCTAGAGACAGAAGAGATGTATTATATTATTAAGTAGTAATTAGTGGGGGATCAGTTTATTACTTCATAACAATATAAAACTGATCCCCCACTTTATGCCCATTAGAAGCCTTAATCATGTTTTCAACTATTATATTCAGTTAGTTAAATGCCATACGTGATACACGCTTGGGCAATCATGTCTCGAAACAAACATGACTGACTAGGCAGAAGATTATCCCGCAGTAGGTTGCCATTGCTTTCTGCGGTAGACTGGTTGCCGACCAAGGCTATAGAACCCAATCTGTCCTGTTATTTGACTCATAGCTAGAGACAGAAGAGATGTATTATATTATTAAGTAGTAATTAGTGGGGGATCAGTTTATTACTTCATAACAATATAAAACCGATCCCCCACTTTATGCCCATTAGAAGCCTTAATCATGTTTTCAACTATTATATTCAGTTAGTTAAGTGCTATACGTAATACACGCTTGAGCGATCATGTCTTGAAAAAGACATGACTGACTGGGCAGAAGATCATCCCGTAGTAGGTTGCCATTGCTTTCTGAGGTAGACTGGTTGCCGACCAAGGCTATAGAACCCAATCTGTCCTATTATTTGACTCATAGCTAGAAAGAGAAAATATGTATTATATTATTAAGTAGTAATTATGGGGGAAGCTGCCGGAGTAGAATTTGCGTTTACATTTTATTGGTTTCACAGAAAGTTACGAGAAAGAGTGACAGAATGCAGTGGAAGTCAGGAAGCGGGTAAGAGAAGGATGAGAATACAGAAGAAATGAGATGAAAGCATGAGAGAGAAGATGCAAGTTAGTGAGATAGGAGATGACTACTGACTTTACATTTAAATTCGTGGAGATTGTAGCTGTCGGGGAAGCATTTAAATGGAAGGGAGTTTCACAGGCGGGAAGTAGAATTGGTGGAATAGAATTTGCGTTTACATCTTATTGGATTCAAAGTAAAAGGGTGGGACCTAGTTGCTAATCTTGTGGCTGGAGTAGATTCATATATAGGTGGCACCAGTGAGCTAAGTTCATCAGAGCAGAAGACGTGATAGTACTTGTAGAAGAAACACAGGTAAGCCACACTGCCATGTCGGGATCGATTACATTGCAGATTCTCCGTTGAATTTTATCAAGGAGCCCGAGGTGGATAGCAGGAGCACCCGACCAGATGTGGGAGTAGTATTCAATGCACGGGCGGATGGTAGATTTATATATGTGCAGGATGGTTTCAGACGGGAAAGAAACTTCCTGGCTCTGCACAGAGAGCCGACCTTCTTAGCAGCGGATTTAGCTATGGATTCTATGTAGACATTCCACTTGACATTGTGAGAGTGAACTCGAGAAGGCGCATTGTTTTACTTTCAGGGAGATTAGGCTGATCCGGGTTAATGGAGGGGTGGGAGCGATTGTCTGTGATGGTTAATAGATAGCGGCTTCGTTTTAGAAGCATTAAAATTCACGAGCAATTTCGTTAACGTGCGGGTAATATAATGGTTTTTACAACAAGAAATAGAATCGGCAATTCGAGTTCAAATTCAGGCCTAGTCTAATGCTTTTACTTACACAGTAATGCACTAGGTTAAAAAATATATACATAACTTCTTACCCACACTCCAACTAGTATATTAGGGTAGACAAGCTCTCACTCTGGATTGTTGGTAGTTAATTCCAAATTCCAAGAAAGCACTAGAGAGTCGAGACTCAAAGTTATTTTAATATATATAGAAGTGTAACTCCCTGGTTTCTTTTAATCTATTAAATTCAAGTTAAATTTTATCTATCTAATCTAAACATTTATAAATGGAACTCTTTGTGTGTGTGTGTGTGTGTGTGTGTGTGTGTGTGTGTGTGTGTGTGTGTGTGTGCGTGTGTGTATCCGTTACCTATAGACTCCGAAACGGCTGAACCGATTTTCTTGAAAATTTATACAGTTGTACTATAAGCGTCTGCGAGTGTTCTTAGCTAGGTTTTGTGTCGAGGTACCCCCGATAAATATCGAAAATCGATAATCGAAAGAAACGGGTTATAGAAGGAGTGCCCCGATTTTAATCAAATTTGATACACTAATAGACAAAGACATAAGAAACGATATTCAGAAGTTTCAAAGTTGCAGTTTTCTTCGTGCAGAAAATCGATAATATATATATATATATATATATAAAAGGCAAGATGTTTGTGTGTGTGTCTGTTTATCTGCCTGTATGTCAGTATTTTTTTTCAGACCTTTTATTTTAGTTTTTGCTTTAGGTTTGGTTCTAAGTAGGTATAATTGTAGTTTTTAGTCTCAGCCATGATACCATTTACTCAGAGGACTTATTTAGCCTTCAAAATTCAGTTGACGACTACAAAAACTTATTTGATATCGATACCAGGAAATCAAAATTTGACTTACATCCATTCATTTTTCTTTCAGTCACGGTGTTGCTTTAACTGGAAACAACTATTGGCTTTTAGTCTTTCGTGCCAACGTCCAAAGAATGTGAGCTCCAGGACCATGGATTAGTTTTAAAGCTTTCATTACACCCAAGCAACGCCGGGCTATACTGCTAGTATATATATATATATATATATATATATATATATATATATATATATATATATTAGGTGCGATTTTTAAATTGTCGTAATTCTTTTATTATTTCAAATATTCTTTAGGCTGAATCTGAGCTCCAGGACCATGGATTAGTTTTAAAGCTTTAATTACACCTAAGCAACACCGATCTATACTGCTAGTTTAATATATATTTGTTATTTCCTCTTTTGTTTGTTTTGTGTTATTCTCGCTGGACCTTTAACCGGGTCTACGACGGTTCTAAACTTTCAATACACGAGAATGTCTGCTCCTGTCCCGCGGTCAGTATCTATGGATATCTCGCCCTGTGCTTCTTGTACTCGTCGGTTATTGCTCGCCTTTTGTCCACTGATTCTAAGTTGTACACCCGAGCTTTTCAAATGACAATTACTATAGCATTAAATTTACGAACCGATGGTTTAATCCACAAGATTAGTATCCAACGGGATTCGTAGATTAAATCAAGGATTCAGTTCGAAATTCCCCGAAGGTTACATGGATCGACAGACTTTTGAAGAATGCCGGGGGGCACAATGGTTGAAGCTCTGTGATAACAACAACAAAGATGAGGATATTAGTACGAATACAAATAGTGTAAAAAAAATGAATGAAATTCTTTCTTTCTCATTTTCTTTCTTTCTTTCTTTCTTTCTTTCTTTCTTTCTAATTTTAAGCCTGTTCATATTTATCTATCTATCTATCTATCTATCTATCTATCTATCTATCTATCTATCGCAGTATGTTCATTATCTATCTATCTATCTATCTATCTATCTATCTATCTATCTATCTATCTCAGTATGTTCATTATCTATCTATCTATCTATCTATCTATCTATCTATCTATCTATCTATCTATCTAGTATGTTCATTATCTATCTATCTATCTATCTATCTATCTATCTATCTATCTATCTATCTCAGTATGTTCATTATCTATCTATCTATCTATCTATCTATCTATCTATCTATCTATCTATCTCAGTATGTTCATTATCTATCTATCTATCTATCTATCTATCTATCTATCTATCTCATCTCATGTTCATTATCTATCTATCTATCTATCTATCTATCTATCTATCTATCTATCTCAGTCTGTTCATTATCTATCTATCTATCTATCTATCTATCTCAATCTGTTCATTATCTATCTATCTATCTATCTATCTATCTATCTATCTAGTATATTCTTATCTATCTATCTATCTATCTATCTATCTATCTATCTATCTATCTATCTATCTATCTATCTATCTATCTCAGTATGTTCATTATCTATCTATCTATCTATCTATCTATCTATCTATCTCCGTCTGTTCATTATCTATCTATCTATCTATCTATCTATCTATCTATCTATCTATCTATCTATCTATCTCATCTATCTCAGTATGTTCATTATCTATCTACCTATCTATCTGTCTTGGGCACCTCCACGTGGTGTAATGGTCAGCAGGCTTGTCTCGCTAGAACCTATTACAACTGAGTAGTGAGTTCAATCCACTGTGGGTACTCCATAATTTCGGCCTTGTGTCACATATAAGCGGCGTTTAGAAAATATATCAATCTATCTGTTTATATCTGTCTCTTTCTATCCCAGTCTATCTGTAAAACCAAGTTTATTTCTAATACTCTTCTCTCTTTTTCGTCTGATTACGTTACCCTACTTTTTCATCGTCTTTTAAGGACACTTAAATTATATCCCTCCATATTCTCCAAAGAAATACAAACTGAGACCAATTGCCAAAATATCTCATTAATAACGAACTCCTCAAATTCATAAATGGATTTTCTCTTCAAAATTTTGAGAAACAACAGGACATTGGAAATTTTCGCTACTCAATTTATACGCAAAAACATATTTTTCATTTTTTAATCAAGTTTTTTTTATTTATTTGTTTTCGGAAATTGAGCATTTTTTCTCTTTTAAGCTTCTTTCTTTTTTTCTTTCTTTCTTTTTCGTTTTTGACGAGTCATTGTTTTTCTTTTCTTTTCTTTTCTTTTTTTCTGTTTTTGTTAATTGATCTTTCTTTCTTTCTTTCTTTCTTTCTTTTCATTAATGACTCCACTTTTCTGTCTAAACGATCTTTGATGCTTTTTGTTTTTTCCCTATCTTTCTGTTTTCTCTAATTGCTCGTAATTTTTCTTTCTTTTTCTTTCTTTCTTTCTTTCTTTCTTTCTTTTCTTCTTTGGTTGTTTTTCGTTTTTGACGAGTCTTTCTTTTTCTTTTCTTTTCCTTTCTTTTTTCTGTTTTTGTCAATTGTTCTTTCTTTCTTTCTCTCTCTCTTTCTTTTCTCTAATTACTCCTCCTTTCTGTCTACACGATTTTGTTGCTTTTTGTTTCTTCTCTATCTTTCTGTTTTCGTTAATTGCTCATAATCTTTCTTTCTTTCTTTTCTTCAATTGCTCGTCCTTTTTAGTCTTGTATACTTTTTTCTTTTTCCTTGCTTTCTATCGTTTTCTTTTCTTCTTTTTTTCTTTCTTTTCCTTTCTTTCGTTCTTTTTTTCGTCAATTGCTTCTCTTTTTTTTAATATTCTTTCATTTCTATATTTTTTATTTCTTTTTCTTTTTCATTTTTATTTCTTTTTATTTTATTTATTTGCTTTTTTAATTGTTCTTCGCTTTTGATTGGTCTTTCTTTTTGTTTCTTTTTTTCTTTTTTGTTCACTAATTGCTCTGTGATTCTTTCTTTCTTTCTTTTCGTTAATTGCTCTTCCTTTTTGTCATGCTCTTCTTTTTTTTCTTACGTTTTTCTTTTCTGTAATTGTTTCTCCTTTTTTCTTTTTCTTTCTGTCTTTCTCTTTTCTTAATTGCTCATAACCTTTGTCTTGTCTTTCCTTCTTTCTTTCTTTCTTTAGATTGTTCTTCCTTTTTGTCATTCATTTCTTCTTTTCGTCCCTGTGATTCCTTTCTTTCTTTCTTTCTTTCCTTCTTTCTTTCTTTCTTTACATTGTTCTTCCTTTTTGTCACTCATTTCTTCTTTTCGTCCCTGTGTTTTCTTTCTTTCTTTCTTTTTTTCTTTTTGTCACGCACTTCTTCTTTTCGTCCCTATGTTTTCTTTCTTTCTTTCTTTCTTTCTTTCTTTCTTTCTTTCTTTCCATTGTTCTTCCTTTTTGTCACTCATTTCTTCTTTTCGTCCCTGTGTTTTCTGTCTTTCTTTCTTTCTTTCCATTGTTCTTCCTTTTTGTCACTCATTTCTTCTTTTCGTCCCTGTGTTTTCTTTCTTTCTTTCTTTCTTTCTTTCTTTCTTTCTTTTGTCACGCACTTCTTCTTTTCGTCCCTATGTTTTCTTTCTTTCTTTCTTTCTTTCTCTACATTGTTCTTCCTTTTTGTCACTCATTTCTTCTTTTCGTCCCTGTGTTTTCTTTCTTTCTTTCTTTCTTTCTTTCCATTGTTCTTCCTTTTTGTCACTCATTTCTTCTTTTCGTCCCTGTGTTTTCTTTCTTTCTTTCTTTCTTTCTTTTTGTCACGCACTTCTTCTTTTCGTCCCTATGTTTTCTTTCTTTCTTTCTTTCTTTCTTTCTTTCTTTCTTTCTCTACATTGTTCTTCCTTTTTGTCACTCATTTCTTCTTTTCGTCCCTGTGTTTTATTTCTTTCTTTCTTTCTTTCTTTCTTTCCATTGTTCTTCCTTTTTGTCACTCATTTCTTCTTTTCGTCCCTGTGTCTTCTGTCTTTCTTTCTTTCTTTCTTTCTTTCTTTCTTTCTTTCATTACATTGTTCTTCCTTTTTGTCACGCATTTCTTCTTTTCGTCCCTGTTTTTCTTTCTTTCTTTCTTTCTTTCTTTACATTGTTCTTCCTTTTTGTCACGCATTTCTTCTTTTCGTCCCTATGTTTTCTTTCTTTGTTTCTTTTTATTTTTTCTCTCTATCTTTTTGTTTCCGTTAATTGTTTATAGCCTTTATTTATTTCTTGTCATTAATTTCTCTTATTTATTGTCTCGCCTTTCTTTCTTTTTTCTAATTGTATTTTCTTTTTTCTCTAGTCTTTCTATATTTTTTTCTTTCATGCATTCTTTTTTTTTTTTTTTGAAAACTCCATGTACCTTTCTTTCATTTACTTTTACTTTCGGCTACAGATCTTTGCACATTATTCTGCCCACTTTTTCTCTCGACCCCTGTTCAGCTACAAGCCCCTAAGGCAAGGGAAGTAAGGGCTTGGGGGCCTAACGCGAGTAACTTCACACATTGTCACTTTATAATTAAGAACCATATTTATCAACCATTGGGTCGATCCATTGTGGAACTTAATGTCTTTTTGGGGGTCAAATTTCGTTACGATTCATTCTGCTCTTAACGGGACGCCTGGGGGTTAAAAACGCTGGGAAATAAAACGAAATAACGAAGTCGTAATATTCATAACAGGAGATTCACTCCTTCCTTTGATTACACTCTAAGGAAGGATGAAGAACAGAACGAAGGTGAAAGAGTCGATCTTGGAGACTTTCGAAAGTCGGAGAAACTGACATGGTCTGGAGGTCGTCGTTACTTGGGTGACGGGGCGGAATCAGAGGAAGTTGCGAACTGTTCTTCAATGAAAGAGCAGTTGTTTTTTTACGAAGCTTTAGGTCACTGTTTAAGTGGATTTTTAAAGAGGTCTCTTGTTTACATTTGATATTTGTCAATTTCTTTTTATTCTCCAGAACTATTCGTCAAAACGGCTTTTGTTCTGCGGGGGTATCTAGATCCCAATCTATCAATGTAGCTAGTTTCGTTTGGTAATCTACTTTTCTGGTTCTGACCCTTTAATTCTTATTTCGGGTCTCTTTATAAATTTGTCCATTAATCTTTTCCAGCCATTTGAAATTTGAAATTCAGTTACTCTTGGGAAAAGTATTAATCCGTCTATTCCATCCAGTTATGGGTTAAATAACAGGACAGATTGGATTCTATAGCCTTGACTGGCAACCAGTCTACCGCAGAAAGCAATGGCAACCTACTGCAGGATAATCTTCTGCCCAGTCAGTCATGTCTCTTTCGAGACATGATCGCCCTTAAGCGTGTATCACGTATGGCACTTAACTGACTGAGTATAATAGTAAGAAATATTTTTTTTTAATCATATCACCCCAAGCAAGGCGATAACGCCACTGATGCGCAGGGGGCTACGTAAGAGTAAAAAGATTGGAAAAGAGAAAGCCGGAAACCATATCCTAACCAGGAAACAACAGGAAATAAACCTCTTCACCTGTTCAATAGACGTGGGTGGAGTGTGAAGCGGGTGATAGATATGATTAAGGATTCTAATGGGCATAAAGTGGGGGATCGTTTTTCTATTGTTTTGAAGTAATAAACTGATACCCGTCTAATTACGAGTTAATAATAAAATACATATCTTCTCCCTCTAGCTATGAGTCAAATAACAGGACAGATTAGGTTCTATAGCCTTGGCTGGCAACCAGTATACCGCAGAAAGCAATGGCAACCTATTGCAAGATAATCTTCTGCCCAGTCAGTCATGTATCTTTCGAAACATGATCGCCCAAGCGTGTATCACGTATGGCACTTAACTGACTGACTGAATATAATAGTTAGAAACATGATTAAGGCTTCTAATGGGCATAAAGTGGGGGATCGTTTTTCTATTGTTATGAAGTAATAAACTGATACCCGTCTAATTACTAGTTAATAATATAATACATATCTTCTCCCTCTAGCTATGAGTCAAATAACAGGACAGATTAGGTTCTATAGCCTTGGCTGGCAACCAGTATACCGCAGAAAGCAATGGCAACCTATTGCAAGATAATCTTCTGCCCAGTCAGTCATGATCGCCCAAGCGTGTATCACGTATGGCACTTCAAAAGAAGAAGAAAACCGATACCTATGGTAAAAATGTAAAATCTTACTTAATGTTTCTACATAATAAATCGCTAAATATTGACAAATCTGTCAACACAATATAATTATTTTTATTAAAAACATCTTTGAAAAATAAAATAGGCTTTTCTTAAAGTTTATTTGAGAAAAATAGCAGATTTATTTAAATTCTGATTAATTAAATCTGAATCTGAATAAATATTAATCTTAGTTTAAAATATCACAGAAAAGCATTTTAACTTAATTTTAAAAAAGCGATACCTATAGTTTAAAATTAATTTTAAAAATGAAAAATGCTTCTTAAATCATTTACATTAGTTTTAAACAGATAAATCTCTATAATCGCTCATATTTACAAATCTGTCAACACAACAGAATTCTCTCTATAAAAAACTTTCAAAATGAAAATTTACATATCTTCATCACAACCTAACTTAGTAACCTCAGACTCTTATCTGTTTGGTCTAGCAAAAGGGGCATTGATGGAGAAAATGTTATAGAGGTGCTGAAGAAGTAGGAAATTTCTGTAAGGAATTGGCTCCGTTAGTTTTTTGCTGGGATACATACCCTCATTCCTAAGTGAAACACTGCTATATCAGTCGGGTTTCGATCTCGGCTGGAAGCAAACGGATGTCTGTCCACACCGATGAGCTGTGAACAAGCGAAACAGGCTTGTATGTGTATGACTAACTATGCCATCGTTATCCGATTAAACTCTCCAGAGAGGAAAATTTTAAAAACAGTAACCACTTCTGCGATTTACGAATTAGTCGTCAGTCATGAATGAAGTTCTCTCGGCTGCTGGCCTTTGTATACACTGCGTATATATAACACGTTAAAGTTTCTTCCTTTTTCAGCCGCGCGTCGATAGCTTAGGCGTAGGCTCTCTGACAGATACCAAATCGGTCGACTTTAAATTTTGGATGTCGAGTCACACTGATGAGCTGTGATACAGCGAAACAGGCTTGAATGTGGATGACTATATATATATAAATCCAGGTAAAGAAAACTAATAGTTTTACAATTCTGGGTTCTCAGACATTTATATTTTTTTTACAGTACACACTGTAGAACATAATATAATCATATAATTAAATTTGCTTTTTTAATTAAAAATACATTCCGACACTGAAATTTCTATATTTCGAGATTTCTATCTCGTCATCAAGCAATGTTAGATCATTGTTGTCAAAATGGTTTTCATTTAAATATAAGAAACAATATATATATATATATATATATATATATATATATTCTATCGAGGCAGCAAATAATTTTCTAAACATATACTGTTAAACATAAGAGACAATGATTCTCCAACATTTGGATAATTTTTATTAAGTCGGTTCTAAGCTTTCGGCTCCCATGAGCCATCTTCAGAGAGGTTATTAAGACGGTAACACAATAACATCCACCATCAGCGACGATTTTATTTTGTGTTGATATAAAACTCCGCTAAGCAAATGCAATAGTTACCAAAAATAACAAACGCAGTTCGCAAATTTGTAATGTCGTTCTATGACGTCACACCGCGTGATAGCGCTAAATGACAACAGAACCATGTATTCAAATGCAATTTAATGTGCTATGGCCAGATTTAAACGTGATTTTATTAAGTGTGGGTTGTTTGGATTTAATGTAGATGGCCTCTAATATCTGAAGGTTCTTTTTACTGTGTGTATGAGTAAGGATTATTGTATTGTTGACTAAAATCTGTCTGATAAAATCTAACTTAATAAAAAATTATCCAAATGTTGGAGAATTTTTGTCTTTATTTTCAACTGAAATTAAAGCCAAAATACGACGTTTAGAACGGCTCATGATTAAACATAATAGACATTCATTTTCTCTCATATTTAACAGTATATGTTTAGAATATATATATATATATCGAGGCAGCAAGTAATTTTCTAAACATATGCTATTAAATATAAGAGACAATGAATGTCTATTATGTTTAATCATGAGCCGTTATAAACGTCGTATTTTTGCTTTAATTTCAGTTGAAAATAAAGACAAAAATTCTCCAACATTTGGATAATTATTAATTGGTTTTCTTCTAAGCTTTCGGCTCACATGAGCCATCTTCAGAGAGGTTGTTTAAACTGAAATATTATAAAATCCACCATCATCGACGATTTTATTTTGTGTTGATATAAAACTACGCTTGGCAACGACAATATCAGTCAATTAAGTATCATGTCTCGAAAGTAACATGACTGAATGGGCAGAATATTTTGCGTAGTAAGTTGCCATTATTTTCTGCTGTAGACTAGTTGCCAACCAAGGCTATAAAAATCAATCTGTTCTGATATTCAAACCATAGTTGGAGGGAGATTTATACATTCCTCAAGGGTATTTGCAGGTACGTAAATGCAACGAATTCAACAGGAATTCGAACTCGGCTCTACGTTTTCTCGTTCTGAGCCGATATTCACTGCACCACACCGCACATATATATCTATGAAAAGCATTTTATTTCGCTAAGTCGTAACTGCAATGGTTTGTTCAGTTTACGATGGAATTAGAAGTTGAAAACTCTTCTCTATTGGAAGGGCTTTTTTTTTTACAGTTAACAGTTAGTCCTTTCCTTATACTTTAATCTATTTTATCAAACGGATAACGACTTATTCCACATTACAAGCGTAACAATAATCCATTTTAAGCTAACTGATTAAATAACCTAAGTATTCAAATTTTATCAATCTATATCCGATAATTCCTCTGTAAGAAGATGATATTATCGGAAATGTTAGACCTTAATCGACTTGAATAAGGAGGGATTGCTTCTCTTTGGATAGAAGGCATTTTCACTTATAGTCTGAACTGAATTCTCTTGTTACCTTCCCTTGATTTAACGATGTTGTCCAGCCGGCTGCTGAGTTAATCTCATTCCGGGCGGTAGACAATCCCAGATCTTTGATCTGAACAATCACTGACCAACACAGAGGAATGGTGTTATGTTTCAGAAGTGTATCAAAGGTTATAGATGATATGGCGATCGATTTTCTTGATTGATTTGTCTAGGTTTTGATCTTTTATTTCTCCGATAGACGATTGTGTCTTGTCACATAAATAACTTGTCTAGACAAATATCTAACTGTTCTGTATTTTATTACTTAACGTCATCTACATAGATATACGCAAAAACAAACATATACAAACACACACACACGTATTCAGTCAGTCTCATAAACACACACACGCACATACATTGTACATATATATATACGCTTATATATACACAAATTCAAAAACATGTACAAGTATTCATATCTATATCAACACACACACACACACACACACACACGCACATATATATATTACGTATCTATAAACAAAGAGTGTTGGCAACTATTACGCGTTTCTTCCTGTGATGGACTTTATCAAGGCAAAAATACGAAATGAGCTTTATTCCAAATTACGTATCTATAAACAAACAGTGTTGGCAAATATTTTTTTTTTGCCTTGATAAGGTCCATCACAGGACTAGTAGTTGCCAATATATATATATATATATATATATATATATATATATATATATGTATATAATAAAACAAATTCCGATGTTCAAATTCGGTGAATGGCCATTTCTACGAGAAATTTGTTGCGCCAAAATTTCTCGCGTCATCAGCAAAGAATTTATTACAAAAAGCCAAATAACAAAATGAACAAATAAATTGGAGTAGATAGACTAAACTATCGCCCGGTTCACACTCCATCCACATCTATTGAACAGGTGAAGAGGCGCATCCCTTGTTTCCTGTTTAGGATGTGGTTTCCGGCTTTCTCTTTTCCATTCTTTTTACCCTTACGTAGCCCCCTGCGCATCAGTGGCGTTACCGCCTTGCTTGGGGTGATATGATTTAAAAAAAAAAAAAATGTTCGTTGCTAATAACGTAAGACATTTCTCGTAGAAATGGCCATTCAGCGAATTTGAACATCGGAATATGTTTTATTTTATAATTGGATCTGTAATTTGAAAATAAATTGCACTGAGCCCTTCACCTTGATCAGTTTTAATATTAATGTAATTAATAATTATAAGGATCGTTTTTTGTTTTTTTTGTATTTACCTACCGGCCTTTCCTTTTGGATTAAAGTTATAAAAAAATAATATATATATATATATATATATATATATATATATATATATATATTATAAATTATGTTTTAGAACATGTACATAATTTCTTCTATATATGTTCTCTTCTCTACAATCATATGGCTGTTTCAGTGTTTGGAACCCAAACACATCATCGGGAGATATAAAGGTTTGGAATCATTCTCTGTTTATATTTGGTTCGTTGTTGCCGTGGGGGTTGGTTGGGGTTATTGGTAATTAAGTTAATGTGTCTCTCGTTTTGACTGTCAGACCCTCGAAGAATCCGGAGTGTAAGTGCGAAATTGTTGATTAATGGTATTATCTGTTGGAATGTACGTCCTATCGGTCGGGTATATCTTCCGGTTACAATTTCTAAGAGGGCTACGTGTTGAGTGGTTATTTTTATGGTTGGTTATCGTTTAATTGATTCCTGTCTGCTGTTAGTGGACCTAATTCATGTATTACCTTTGATCCTGTGACTAGGTTTTCACTTTGGGGTTTCTTAGATAGACGTGATAGGGGTGGGGTGTTTTTTCTTTCGATTTTTGATTTTTTCGGTATGGAATATTTTTTTATATTATAGGATTTTTTTTAAATATGTTTTTTTTTAATATTTTATAGTCAAGTTTGGAGTATTATTGCATTTAGGCAAAGTTATTTCAAGAAATCTAAATTTGTTTTCTTTAGGAAGTAAATGCAAATTAGTGTTTTATCAGTTTTTTGTATAAAGTAGTATGTTTAATCTTAATTTTAAGTTTAGAGGGTCGGTTTTTTTCTTTTAATTTTTTATATTCTTTTTTCTAAAAATTATCGTTTGGAATTCTATTTATTTTTTTAATTTTTTAAATATTTTATTTATTTAGATATTTTTGTGGGCATTAGATCTTGCTTTAAGGATTTATTACATCGATTTTTTCTATAGCATTTTTGATCTTTTATAATAATAAAAATATCTATTCAAATTTCCAGTACTTTTTAGTGTGATTGTAGGGTTAGATCTTACGTGTGCTTACAGTTTATTTTAATGTATCATATAATTATTCTGAAGTAGTATATTTAATCTTGATTTTGAATATATGAATTTTGATTCTTTTTCGAGTTTGAGAGCTATTTGTTTAATTTTGATTTTTCAAGTACGGAATATTTTTGTATTTAAGTAAGGTTATTGTGCTAAGTAAGGTTATTGGTGTAGGCTTTAGTGATAGACCTTGCTTTAAGGATTTATTGGATCGATTTTTTCTATAGCATTTTTTATCTTTTATAATGAAAATATCTAATCAAACTCTTAGTGTTTCTTAGCATGATTGTAGGGTTAGGTCCCTAATGTGCTTGCAGTTTACTGTGCTTTTGTGTTTCTGATTTAAGAAAAAAATTATTTTTTCTTTTTTCTCTCCTCATTCTATACTCACTCGGATATATATATATATATATATATATATATATATATATATATATATATATATAGTTTATAAAGGAAAACTCAACACGTCATATTAGTTATAAACTACAGTTCATTTCAATGAGCTTAACTAGCTCATATCATCAGACTCTTTTATAATATTTCCTCCATCTAGCATAAAATTTCTGCTGGAATGAACGTTTTCTTAAAATGAAGAGGGAACATAATAGAAATAATAATAATAATAATAAACATAAGATTACAAACAAATAAATAAATGACAATAAATGTAAGGGGAAGGAGGAAAGAAAGAAGGAAAGGAAGGAACGGGAGGGAATAGGGAAGAAAGAGATAGAGTCCATTTCCAAATATGGGTAGTATCCGTTTGAAGTTATTTTGACTGCCTTAGATGGCATGACCTCTAGAAAGAAAACAGTTCTCCTGACTTTAGGCGTCTATTTGACCTCATCAGGTCAACCCACTTACTTATACTAACTTTTATCCACATATACCTATGTTTACATTCCCACATATACTTACCCCGTGATTTTTTTAAGTTTACATATCCACTGATTTCTTTTTCTTATGCTGGTTGTAAGCTTTCGACTCACATGAGGCATCTTCAGAGAAGTTACAGGGACGTTAACATAAAAACATCCACCATCAAATTTGTAATGCAGTTCTGTGACGTCACACAGCGTAAGAGACTGAAAAGCTAACAGAACCATATGATTAAATGCAATGTAATGTGTTATGACCAAATTGAAATGTGATTTTATTAAGTGTGGGTTGTTTTATTTAATTTTATTTGTTATATTTAACAGTATATGTTTATAAAATTATCTGCAGCTCCAATTCACTAAGAATATATATATATATATATATATATATATATATATATATATATATATATGATAAGGAATTGAAAGAATAGATACATTAAAACCCACTGTTCATGCATTTACTTTTAGAAACAGTGCTCAATAGTAAGTAGATAATCCTTAAAAATCAGGTTATAGAAGGAGTGATTCAATTTTAATCAAATTTGATACAAAGACATAAGAAATGATATTCATAAGTTTCAACGTTGCAGTTCTTACAATAGTGCAGAGAATCGATAATATATATATATATAAAAGGCAAGATGTGTGTGTGTGTGTGAGTGTGTGTGTGTGTGTTTTTATCTGTCTCTATGTCCTTTATACAAATCTACAATTTTTATCCAATTCTCACCAAACTTCCCACAAATATTCTTTACGCTGAGTCTGAGCTCCAGGACCATGGATTAGTTTTAAAGCTTTCACCCGAGCAACGCCGGGCTATATTGCTAGTATATATATAAAGACAGAAAATTAAAGCAAGAGCCAGCAACCTACCACGGTTACGCCCTACGGCTCGTCTTGGTTTTTTTTTCTATCCTACGAGTGCTTGACTTTTTGTTCATGTACTTCATTTGTTTCTTTTTTTTTTTACTTCCCCTTCTTTTCTCTCCGAGTTCGTTCTCGGTGGGTTATACAAGACGATTTAAATTATAGCTTAATTAATACTAGTTTCGGCAGAGTTAGTTCTGTTACTATTGGTATTGTTATTACTATAGTTAATATATATATATACTAATAAATGAAATTAAGTTTTCACTTCCTCTACTCAATATTTCGTGAGAATTACGCACAATTTTCACAAATCTTGAATCTTTAGGTTTCTTCAATTAGTATTTATTTATTTTAAATTTTAATTTTACCATCACTTATAGCACAGGGTAAGCTCTGCACTAACTTCATATAAAAATACAAACATTCTGGAATATTCATACTGCAGCTTCCGGTGTGAATGACAAGCAGTACAGCATGCCGTCTGCAAATTTCTTGCGGAGTGAAATGCATCATGATGCTCTTTTTTACAGACGGGGCCCAACTGACTTTGCTATATTTTTCACTCGATTAAATCATTAACAAATAACGCGCATGCGTGAAATTAAAAATATAAAATAGCGACAATTTACCTGTGACACTCTGTACTCAGTTAAGTGCCATACGAGATATACGCTTTGGGCGATCATGTCTCGAAAGAGATATGATTAACTGCGCAGAAGATTATGCCGCAGTAGGATGCAATTACTTTCTGCGGTAGAGTGGTTGCCAGCCATGGCTATAGAACCCAATCTATCCTGTTATTTGACTCATAGCTAGAGGGAGAAGATATGCATTATATTATTAAGTAGTAATTAGAGGGGGATCAGTTTATTACTTCATAAATATTGAAAACCGATCCTCCACTTTATGCCTAGTCGAAGCTTTAATCATGTTTCTATTATATTCAGTCAGTCAGTTAAGTGCCATACGTGATACACGCTTTGGGCCAACATGTCTCAAAAAAGACATGATTGACTGGGCAGAAGATTATCCCGCAGTAGGTTGCCATTGCTTTCTGCTGTAGACTGGTGAATTATATTATTATATTAATAAGTAGTAATTAGTGGGGGATCAGTTTATTACTTCATGACAATAGAAAACCGATCCCCCACTTTATGCCCAGTAGAAGCCTTAATCATGTTTAACTATTATATTCAGTCAGTCAGTTAAGTGCCATACGTGATACACGCTTGGGCGATCATGTCTCGAAAGAGACATGACTGACTGGGCAGAAAATTATCCCGCAGTGCATTGCCATTGCTTTCTGCGGTAAAATGTTTACCATCCAAGGCTATAGAACCCAATCTATCCTATTAGTTAACCTATAACTGGAGGAAAGAGATGGATTAGCACCTTTCCCAAAGGTATTTGTGCGTAAGTGAATGCAAGGAATTCACCTGGAATTCGAACTCGGCTCCCTGATTTGTCGTTCCGAGTCGATATCCACTGCATCAAAACGCATATCCAATAGTATAGACTTTGTACTAGTGAAGCTAAAAACAGAATAAATTTAATCCAAAAATGAAGTACTGTTGTAGTATTTTGGTGGGATCTGCCCAGACCCCACTTTCTAGCCTATCAAAAGCGCTTCCCTGCCATTCTGTGTGACGAATTATTCACCATTCTTCGATAATTCTCCCACTGGCGGAAAGTATCAAGCCTCTCGCTGCTTTATTGCTAATTCCACGGTAAGTTCTCCGACCGGTAAGTTCCGTTAATTCAAACCTTCACTGGAAGCAAACGCCATAGCAGTTATCCACATTCATTCCGTCCGTATTCCATGTGGAACCGACTCCCAAGAGGATGTTTCCTCCAATCACTAAATTCTTAACCCTGTAATCTTCGCTGCTAGGAATCGCCATGCCAATTATATACCTGTAAATCACCTACAATCTCCCCTTATTCCATCGGCGAGAAGCAAGTTCCACTCTAACTGCTTCTTTCTGTAACCACTGCTCTGTGAAACCGACTCAAAAGAGGACGTCTCTTCGATCAATCTTCCTCTCTATACGCTCAAATAGTCGTTTAACGTAACTCTCTATCACGAGTGGCACCCGGACCTGTTCTTTTATGTGCCATGACTATTCAGGACGTAGTCGATCATGGCCTTCCACGTCTCCCTATCCCTGGGATACGCTTTCTCCTGTAACGTCTCTCAGCCCCCCGTTCCGTCATTCACCTGATCAGGCCCTTCAAATATGTTATCCGCTGTTTTCCCCTTGTCTCTTTTTCCCTCTATCTGACCTACGGAACTCATTTGGCATCACACAACATCTAATAAAGACCCTCTTTGTTACTTGACAGGCTATAGTGTCAAATTCTAGGACGATAGTTACATATTAACTATCGCACATTGAATGCTAGAACTAATGAAACAGAGCTTGATGCATAATAACAGAGATACAATTTATATTAATAATAAAAGCTGTTTGACTTACTGATAGCACAACTCAGTTTGTGTTTCAACGCAATCATCAGGTGCTGATAGAAAACAAACCGTTGAATAATAATAAGAGCAACCCAAAGAGTGCAAACCTTCGCCAAGACAATACCGTCTCCCTATACCGGGTGGCTATTATTAAGCTTTCTCCTGTAACACCACGCAACCCCCGTTCTGTCATTCACC
>JBBBDQ010000913.1:415000-420000 GCA_037127315.1 Ascarosepion bandense | reverse complement strand
GTCTGCTATCAGCACCGTGTCATCCGCGTATCGGATATTGTTGAGATTGTGGCCGCGAATGACGAATCCTGGCGAGGCTTTTATTTCTCTCATAATTGCTTCGCTGTACAGGTTGCAAAGATCCGGTGAGAAAACACATCCTTGTCTTACGCCTCCTTTCTATTTTTGCATACCTGCTGATTTCACATTCTTTCCGTACACAAGCGGTTTGCTGCCAGTAGAGGTTCTTGACTGTCCTAACGTCTTTTCCGAAAATGTCGTGGATGTCGAACTTCTCCATTAAGTCTCTGTGTCGTACTTTTGTCAAACGCTTTTGCATAGTCTATAAAGCACAGATAAAGGTTCTTCTGCATTTGTATTTCTCGTTCAAAGAGCATTCTGAGCATGAATATCGCATTCCTCGTTCCGCTATCTTTAATGAATCTGTTCTTGTCTTATTTCTAGGCCGATTCTCCTGCGCACTCTGTACATCAGAGACTTACGGCCTATCGCGTTGAATACACCGGTTCTCGCTCGATCACCGAAGTTAAGCAACGTTGAGCCTGGTCAGTACTTATATGGGTAACCTTTGGGGAATACCAGGTGCTGTAAGCGTTTAGTGACGGATGTGCGTTGTGGTGCAGTGGATATAGGCTCGGAAAGAGAAATCGGTGAGCCGAGTTCGAATTCCAGTTGAATACCCTGCATTCACTTAAGCACTGGCACCCTTGGAAAAGGCATTAATCCGTCCCTTCCCTCCAGTTATGGGTTAAATAACCAGGGAAGAACTTGGGGACCCTGCCCTTAAAAAAAATCCCAATAAATCTTACTCAAAAAGAAAAATGTATTACTAGACACAAAACTTATATAAAAACAACAATACATTTTTGAAAGTAAAAGGTATTACCAGCAATAAATAAATCAAAATTTAGTTGGCAATAAATGACCCGCCGTGGTTGATTTGCCATAAAAACAAAACAATCAACCAACCAACTGTTCATCAGAATCTGGAGTAAAATATTGTCTTTTATTAAGAATGAATAGTGAAACAAATAATGCCAATATATCGAATACATTTTGTAAAGAATTCTTATCAACACCTGTCTAACTTGTGTTTTATTATCCAATGTGCTAATTGAGTGTATTTGCAATTTTGCTGTTTAAGGATCTGCAATATAATCGATCCTGACTTGGCATCTCGACTACAGTCACGTTCACACCGATGTAATGTGGCTTCTTTTTGTCTTTTCTACAAATATTTAAATAACACCTGCTCTGAGGAGCTTTTTTCACTGGTGCCCCGACCACATGAATTTAAGCACGTTACTAGATTGGCATCTAGGTCCCACAATTGAATTAGTTCAATGAAAGAACTTATTCTACACTAATAGTTTCTTTTCTCGCACTTCCTCCCTGTGAAACTCTCTTCCATTTATTTTCTCGCTGGTAGCTAGAGTCTACAAAAGTTTAAATGCAACGGCAGTTGCCATCTTCTACATTCTACCAGCTTTAATCATTTTTTCGACATCTCTTGTACCCTGTTTTTCTCATATTGTAACCCCTGAGCACTAGTGGCGGTCCCGCCTTGCCTAAGGTGAAATGATTAAAAAAAATTAAGCCGAGGAAAAATTTCTAAAAATGTGTATCTTTGTATAATACTGCCCACCGTTTTTCTTTAAATTTCATTCAAAATTTATCATATTATAGGTGAGAAAATACGGTATGTCAAATTTTGCAGATTCTGTTTGTAATATCAATTAAGTGACATACGTTATACACACTATTTTCTGCAATAGACTGGTTGCCAACAAAGACAATGGAATCCAATCTCTCCTGTTATTTAACCCATAGCTTGAGGGAAGAGACAGTTTAATATGGTTAATCAGTTAATGCGCTAAGTGAAAACAAAGAATTCAACTGGAATTCGAAATCGCCTCTCTGATTTCTTGTTACGAGCCGATAATCGCTGCACACATCACACATCCTATTATATGATTGTAATATACGGGTATTTGAAGTACTGAATATACTTGAGTAAATAATATATGAGAAACTAATATACTTAGAGTACTTAAAGTACTTAAAGTACTCAATATACTTAGAGTACTAATATATGAGTACTTAAAGCAATTAATATATTTAGGGTACTTTAATTTAGTACTTTAGTACTGAATGTACTTAGAATATTTAAAATCTGAGTACTTAAAGTAATTAATATATTTAGAGTACTTAATATATGAGAACTTAAAATACTTAATATATTAGAGTAATTGGAGTACTGAATAAACTTAGAATACTTAATATCTAAATACTTAAAGTAATTAATATACTTACAGTATTTAATATACGAGAACTTAAAGTACTTAATATATGAGAACTTAAAGTACTTAATATACTTAGAGTTTTAAAGTACTTAATATATTTAGAGTACTTAATATATCAGAACTAAAAGTCATTAATAAACATAGAGTACTTAATATAAGAGTATTTAAGGACTTAATATACTCCGAATAATTAATACGTAATGTACTTAATATAATAAGAATAGTTAATATATGTGTACTTAAAGTACTTAATATACTTAGAGTATCTAAAGTACTTAATAAATTTAAAGTAATTAATAAATGAGTTTTTAAAGTATTTAATATACTTAGAAATTTAAAATAATGAATAAATTTAGAATACATAATATCTGAGTACTTAAAGTATCTAATATACTTAGAGTACTTAATATAATTAGATATACTTAAAGTACTTAATATAATTAGAGTACTTAAAGTACTTAATATATTTTGATTACTTAATATGAGTACTAAAATTTTGATTACTTAATATGAGTACTAAAAATTACTTAATATAATTAGAGTACTTAAAATACTTTTAGATTACTTAATATATGATTATTTAATGTACTTGATATGCTTAGAGTATTGAAGTAATAATAAACTTAGATTACATAATATATGAGAACTTAAAATACTTAATATACTTACAGAACTTAAAGTACTTAATATACTTTGAGTACTTAATATATGAGAAAAAGTACTTAGTATTCTTTGAGTACTTAATCTATGAGAAAAAGTACTTAATATACTTTGAGTACTTAATATATGAGAAAAAGTACTTAATATACTTTGAGTACTTAATATATGAGAAAAATTACTTAATATACTTTGATGTATTTAATATATTAGAAAAACTACTTAGTATACTTTGAGTACTTAATATATTAGAAAAAGTACTTAATATACTTTGAATACTTAATATATGAGAAAAGTACTTAATATACTTTGAGTACTTCATATATGAGAAAAAGTACTTAATATACTTTGAGTACTTAATATATGAGAAAAAGTACTTAATATACTTTGAGTACTTAATATATTAGAAAAAGTACGTAATATAATTTGAGTACTTAATATATAAGAAAAAGTCCTTAGGATACTTAGATTACTTAAAGAACGTAACATACTTTGAGTACTTGATGTATGAGAGAAAGTACTTAATATGCGAGTACTTAAATAGATGAAGTCGAATCGACTTCGAAATCTGACCGAGTTTGTCCTGTATGCGCTAATTAGCTGGATATACTCTGATCTCTTTCCTTGATTTGCAATCAAAGAGAATGAAGCTTTAATTTTCAAGCCACAGATAAACCACGGGAAAGTGCTACGCTGTCTTTTCCAAGAAAGCGGGGCAATATCACATAAAATAAAAAACGATAATTTTGCAAATTCTTGTATTTAGCCACAGACATGGTTTTCGGGGTTATTCATATCAATTATCATATTGTAATTATACAGCTATGTCTTTTTTTGCTGTTCTTTCTTTTCTGTTTAAAAGAAAAACCCTTCTGAGACAATGTCGTACCAAATCGTAGTCATTAAACCTCATCTGCAATCAGGGGTACAACCCACTGGGATTTCCGACAGATCAATTGCCGCCAGTACCCTCATGTCACCGTAAAAGAAAAGAATTATGTTTTGTATTCTTTCTTTAATATTTGAACAGCCACATCATTTGTATTTTTCCTCTTTTTTCTTTCAAATTTCTTCTTGTTATCCTTTCTTTCATTCTTTCTTTTCTATTTTTTATCACTTCTTTTTTTCTTTCTTGCTTTTTCGTTCTTTATCTCTTTTGCTTTCTTTCTTTTTTCTTATTAATTCTTTATATATTTTCTCTTTTTCATTTTTTCTTTTCTGTTCTTTATCTCGCCTTTCTTTCTTTCTTTCTTTCTTTCTTTCTTGTATATCTCTTTCTTCCTTCTTTCTTTTCCTTCTTTATTACTCTTACTTTCTTTCTTTCTTTCTTTTTAATTCTTTATCTCTTTTCTCTTTCTTTTTCATTCCTTATCTCATCTTCTTTCTTTCTTTTTAATTCTTTATCTCTTTTCTCTTTCTTTCTTTAAGTTTCATTCTTTATCTCTTTTCTCTTTCTTTTTCATTCCTTATCTCATTTTCTTTCTTTCTTTTTTCATTCTTTATCTCTTTTCTCTTTCTTTCTTCATCTCTTTTTCTTTCCTTTCTTTTTCATTCTTTATATCTTTATCTTTCTTTTTTCTTTATTTTTTATTCTTTATCTCTCTTCCTTTCTTTTTTCTTACTTTTCCATTCTTTATCTCTTTTTTCTTTCTTTCTTTTATATTCTTTATTTTTTATTCTTTCTTTCTTTCTTTTCTATTTTTATCTTTTCATTCTATCTTTCTTTTACATGCTTTTTACTCTTTATTTATTTATTTTCATTCTTTATATATTTTTTCTTTCTTTTTTCTTTCTTTTCATCTTTTTTTATTTTGCTCTTCTTTTTGTGTATTTTCTTTGACATTGCTTTTTCTCTTCTTTCTTTCTTTAACATTCCTTTATCTTTTTCTTTCTTACTTTTTCTATCATTCCTATTTTAATATTTCTTTTTCTCTTTCTTACTTTCCTTATCATTTCTTTGTATTCTCTATCTTTTACTTTCTTTCTTTCTTTCTTTCTTTTCGACACTTTATCTCTTTCTAGATTTTTAGCATTAGTTTT
>JBBBDQ010000913.1:347500-410000 GCA_037127315.1 Ascarosepion bandense | reverse complement strand
AAGAAAAAGAAAAAAAGAAACTTGAATAAAAAAAGAATAAGAAAGCTAAAAAGAAACAAACAAAAACAGTGAAAAAACAAAACAAAGAAAAAAACAGAAAAAAATGCTTGAGTGCGAAAGAAAGAGAAAAAATAGAAAAAGCTTAAAAAAGAAAAAACAAAAAAGAAAAAGAAAAAAGAATGGCAAAAAGAATTAATAAAGAAAGAAAGAAGAAAGAAAAAATCTGGGATAAAAAGACACTAGAAAGCAATAAAAAATAAAGAAAAATAGAGAAAAAACGAAAGAGAGAAGAAAACAAAGAAAAATGCTTGAGAGAGAAAGAAAGAAAAAACTTATTAAAAAAAGAAAAATATATAGAGGCGAGTTAAGAAAGAAAAAAAGAACGAAAGAAAGAAAGAAAGAAAGAAAAACTAATAAAGAAAGGAATATATATAGAGAGATTTAGATAGATAGAGAGAGTGAGAGAAGTGAATTAAGAAAGAAAGAAAGAAAAAAAGAACGAAAGAAAGAAATATAAACATGAGTTAAGAAAGAAATAAAGAAAAAAAGAAAAAAGAAAAAAGACTCCCGAATATATAGAAAAAACATAAAGCAAAACATAAAAAATGGTGAAAAACGAAAGAAAGAAAACAAACAAAAAAAGCTTAAGAGACATTGAAAGAAAGAAAACAAAAGAAAGAAAAAAGATAGAAAGAAAGAAAGAAAGGAATGTATATATATATAGTCGTGAGTTAAGAAAGAAAGAAAGAAAGAAAGAAAGGAAGAAAGAAAGTAATAAAGAAAGGAATATACATATAGAGAGAGGTGAGTTAAGAAAGAAAAAGAAAGAAAGAAATAAAAAAGGAAGGACAGAAAGAAAGAAAGAAAGAAAGAAAGAAAAACTAATAAAAAAAGGAATATATATAGATATAGATAGATAGAGAGAGTGAGAGAAGTGAATTAAGAAAGAAAGAAAGAAAGAAAGAAAGAAAGAAAGTAATAAAGAAAGGAATATACATATAGAGAGAGGTGAGTTAAGAAAGAAAAAGAAAGAAAGAAATAAAAAAGGAAGGACAGAAAGAAAGAAAGAAAGAAAGAAAGAAAGAAAAACTAATAAAAAAAGGAATATATATAGATATAGATAGATAGAGAGAGTGAGAGAAGTGAATTAAGAAAGAAAGAAAGTAATAAAGAAAGGAATATACATATAGAGAGAGGTGAGTTAAGAAAGAAAAAGAAAGAAAGAAATAAAAAAGGAAGGACAGAAATAAAGAAAGAAAGAAAGAAAGAAAGAAAAACTAATAAAGAAAGGAATATATATAGATATAGATAGATAGAGAGAGTGAGAGAAGTGAATTAAGAAAGAAAGAAAGAAAGAAAGAATCTTGACTGAAAAAGACATAAGAATGCAAAAAAAGAAAGAAAGAAAAATAATGAAAAAACAAAAGAAAGAAGAAAACAAAACACAAAATGCTTAGGAAAGATAGAAAGAAAGTAAACAAAAATAACTTACTAAAGAAAGAAAAAAAGAAACGAAGAAAAAAGAAAGAAAGAAAGAATGAGAAAAAAAAAGCTGGAAAAAGATAAACAAAAAAGAAAAGCCAGACTGAAATCCCGAAGAGCAAAAATACCAGAAAATATTAATTCCCCTCGAATAATCACTAATTTCGTTTTTTAAAAAAACACATTTTATATTTTCTATCCTAAAAGCCAAAAAATAACAGGAACATCACAAGAAGCAACAACAACAACAACAACAACAATAATAATAATAATAATAATAATAATAATAATTAAAAAAATGGTGAAAATAAAGGCTTCCTTTCACAAAACTAATTGTAGATAGATATGCTTTTCCGAAGTGACGTCTCCTTTCAGGATGTGGATGATCCTAGCTTCCTATACCTTTTATGGTGATAAACACCAAATTTTCAGAGATTAGGTAGTATATACAGTATTTAAATCATTGGGACTATTGTCCTTGTCTTTGTTGTCATAAGTACGACGTTGTACGCGCTGGCCTTCTTCAGGTTCTAGAAATTTCGAACCGAACCCTTTATTACCATCATTAGGATATATCATCCTCATTCCTTGCGTAGAGCCGCTTTTGGTAGTCATATCCCAGTGATTGTAATAAAGGATTCGGTCCGAAATTCCTAGCATCTGAAGAAGGCCGGAGTGCACAATGGCCGAAACGTCGTAAAAATGGCAACAATGATGAAGACAATAGTCCGAATAATGTAAATACAGTAATATATATATATATATATATATATATATATATATATATATATATATATATATATACTACCAGCCATAATTATTAGGCTATCCCATTTTTTTTTTAAATTATGTATTCCTTACTATTTTAAGTATTCATTGTCAGGTGGATAATTCTAAATGAAAATAGCATGGTTCTTTTGTTATTATTTTGCAAAATTTTACAAGGCAAGGAAGTAAAGATGAACTCGTCCAAATCACCCTAAATTTTCTTCATTCTTTCATTGATGAAACTGCAATATAGATAATTATCAAATATTTATAAATTCATTTGATGCACATGTTATTGTGCAGTATTAACAAAAGAACCGTTCTATTTTCATTTACAATTATTCACTTGGCAATAAATACTAAAAGATAGTATGAAATACATCATTTTTTAAAACACTGGGGTGGCCTAATAATTATGGCCGGTAATGTATATATAGATATAAAATAGCAAATCTACAGGGTGCGATGGTTAAATTGTTGCTATTTGCCTTGTAAAAGTTTGCAACGTAACAATAACAGAAGAACCATTCTATTTTCATTTACAATTATTCACGTGGCAATAAATACTAAAAGATAGTATGAAATACGTCATTTTGCTTAATAATTATGGCTGGTAGTGAACATAATGGATGGTCACTCATATTCGAGAATAACCGCTTACCAGGTATTGTATATTAAATACTAAAATCTATTTGTTTGTAAGCTTAAAATAGATTCTTATTGGCCATATATTATCAAAAATGCATTTATAAATAAAATACAGAATAGTTATTTGTCGTTTAGTTTCGTAACAAGTAAATTCGGAGACAAGTAAATTCAAGTAAATTTCGAACCAAACTCTTCATTCCATGCACCGAGGTAGATTGTTTTAGTTCCATATGCCATGCGTTTTCTGGGATCTACACTGACCGAAAAGTTATGAATGTGTCAATAAAGATGAGGACAACAGTCCAAAAGATGTAAATAGTGTAAATAGTTTCAATACCTCTTCTCAGAAATATTGACAAATCCTGAAACAGACGGGAGCGTACAACGGCCGAAACGTCGTGAATATGACAATAAAAATGGGAACAACAGTCTGAACAATGTAAATAATGTAAGGATTTAGAATACCTTACCTCAAAAACCTAGACAGGGAATGAAGAAGATGGCAGCGTAAAACAACCGAAACGCTGTAAATATAGCAATGAACAACGTAAATAGAGTAAATAGTTACAATACCTCATCTCAGAAATAAACATATCCTGAAGAAAACAGGAGCGTACAACTGCTGAAATGTCGTGAATATGAAAATAAAGATGAAGACAACGAACGATGGAAATAATGTAAAGAGTTACAATACCTTATCTCAGAAATTGATATGTCCCGGAAATGGATATATATATATATATATATATATATATATATATATATATATTATATTATTTTTGCTCTGTAATATTTTATTACATGGAGCTCTCTTCCTGTACCATTTTTGAATATTAAAATAAAATTTTTAATATTAATTAGGATCGGGTTTTTGGAATTTACCTTCCTGCTTTTTTTCCCTTGGATTGAAGTATCTGAATTAAAATATATATATATATATATATATATATATATATATATATATATATATATATATATATATACGAGGAAGTTAAGTGGTTTAGGCAAATGTGACCGGGTAGGTCAATCTAGTACGTAGACGTATTCGTCCTATGTAGTGTTCTGAGACGTAGGCGGAGTCAGTAGACTTAGTAGATCTCTAGTGGAAGATCTCTAGTGGAAGATATCTATCTATCTATCTATCTATCTATCTATCTATCTATCTATCTATCTATCTATCTATCTCTGGACGTCTCTGCCTTCATCTGTATTTATGGCTGACACCAGCCAATCACATTCCGGTGAGGGGAAACCAAGGTGTATGCATATTCATTACCTAATCATTACATCAATAAAATGATACTGAAGGTGTTACAGAATATGAAAGAATATGAGAAAAAGTTAGGTACCACCAAATGGAAACTTTTTCAGCAATGAAAGTAAAAAATCAACACCTTCAGTTCTACAATATTTTCTACAATCAGGGAATTATCTGATTTATAAAAAAATTTTAAACTTATATATTAATCTAAATCTAAACTTATTTATAAATGGAACTGTGTGTCTGTGTGTCTGTGTGTGTGTGTGTCTGTGTGTGTGTGTGTGTGTTACCTATAGACCCCGAAACGGCTGAACCGATTTTCTTGAAAATTTACATAGTTGTACTATAAGCGTCTGCGAGTGTTCTTAGCTAGGTTTTGTGTCGAGGTATCCCCGATAAATATCAAAAATCGGTAATCGAAAAAAATCGGGTTATAAAAGGAGTGGTCCGATTTTAATCAAATTTGGCACACTCGTAGACAAAAACATAAGAAACGATATTCAAAAGTTTCAAGGTTGCAGTTCTTACAATAGTGCAGAAAATCGATAATATATATATATATATATATATATATATAAAAGGCAAGTTGTTTGTCCGTGTTTCTGTTTATCTTCTTGTATGTCTGTATTTTTTCAGCCCTTTTATTTTAGTTTTTGCTTCAGGTTTGGCTCTAAGTAGGTATAATTGTAGTTCTTAGTCTCAGTCATGATACCATTTACTCAGAGGACTTATTTAGCCTTCAAATTTCAGTTTACGACGAAAAAACTTATTTGATATCGATACCAGGAAATAAAAATTTGACTTACATCCATTCATTTTTCTTTCAGTCTACGGTTTCGCTTTAACTGGAAACAACTATTGCTTTTCAGTCTTTCGTGCCAACGTCCAAAGTGTCTGAGCTCCAGGGCCATGGATTAGTTTTAAAGCTTTCCTTACACCCGGGCAACGCCAGGTTATAGTGCTAGTGAATTAATATTTTCCTGAATAGGTTATTTTATTTAAAAATTGGTGAAATATTTTGGGAATATGATTCAAATTCCCTTTCCAATATCGCCAAATTCCTTTTTAATTTTGCGGATAAGAGTATTCGTTCAATTTTTTTTTTCAGTTATATGAAAAGAAAACCAAGAAGATATTATTTCAGTAGAAAAATTATTCAATATTGTCAGACTAAAAATGCGGACCGCATTCTGCCAAAAACAATTCAATAAAACTAAAAATATATTTATTATTTTTTGAGAATTGGTGCTTCCATAATTTAATAAAACTTTTTTAGGATGTGGTTTCCGGCTTTCTCTTTTCCAATCTTTTCACTCTTTCCTTTTTTTTTTTTCAATTGGAGTAGATAGACTGAACTATCGCCCGGTTCACACTCCACCCACGTCTATAGAACAGGTGTAGAGGCTCATCCCTTGTTCCCTGTTTAGGATGTGGTTTTCGGCTTTCTCTTTTCCAATCTTTTCACTCTTTCCTTTTTTTTTTCAATTGGAGTAGATAGACTGAACTATCGCCCGGTTCACACTCCACCCACGTCTATAGAACAGGTGTAGAGGCTCATCCCTTGTTCCCTGTTTAGGATGTGGTTTTCGGCTTTCTCTTTTTCAATCTTTTCACTCCTACATAGTCCCCTGCACTTCAGTGGCGTTACCGCCTTGCTCGGGGTCATATGATTAAAAAAAATTACTTTTAGTTCGTCAGAAAAATCTAAACTTGCTATATATTAAAAAAAAAAAACTGTTCATCGCAAGAGTTTATTTTATTGAATAAAACATACTTGAAATTTTTTTAAAATATAAAGTTTAATGTTATTTTCGAGTGTGAACCTTTATTGAAATTAATTACATTTAACCTTTTATCAAATGATAGAAATGGTATATATAATATTAAGCAAATAATAGATTTATAATTGTGTAAGTTAGATTCTATCGAGAAGATTATTTAGCGTAAAACAATGCTAGCAGCGGATCTAGTCTTTTTAAACTCGGTGTTAACCAAGGCTAGCAATCTACTCTGCTATTTTCCTTTTACGTCGTTACATGAAAAGACGAATTCATTTCTTTCCTTCATACGAGGTACATGAAAAAACAATCTTGAATCCTTAATTTTTGTATTAATTCCAAGTGAATAGATAAGATTTAAATATTGCAATAAGCAAAATGCTTTTGTGTATTTCAGGCTGAATTTAAATTGTTGGGAATCTTTTTTCTCCTTATCAGTGAAATCTATAAATTCCTCCATATTACAAAAAATCCGTCAAATAAAAATAATTCGTTTATATAAAAAAGTCTTTCAGAAATAAAATATTCACTGATTTGAATTTTATTAATCTGAATTGAAATAAATATTACTTTTATAATCACCGAAAAAATTATTTTTATCACAGAGGGGTTGTTTTTCGAAAGTGTAGAGTGGTTTATTGAAGTTTGAAAAAAATAAGAAACGAGGACAGAAGTGACGAAAGCAACCGACCGAATAGAACGTGAATACCCTTTTTATATAGATTTTTTGGTAAAATTTTGATTTGTTCCCCGAAGGCCTTTACCGCTTCAAACCTTTCAAAAACATCTTTATTTCCCTGCAAATGTAAATGCTGAAATCAAATCGATAATTGTTTATTGACGAAACCTACCTTTGTTCAAGTCAACGACCAGAAAAATATCGAACGACTTGTCGCTGTTTATCTCATCCCGTAACCACGCTTCACAAATGTTATTCACTGCAGTATAAATTCACTCGCAGTTTGCCGATTTTTAGACCTATTTACTTCCTTTTTGCAATTACTACGCGGAAATTGATTTCCGAAGCCAAACAAATCGCGGATTAATTGCTCAAAAGAAGTAAATAGGTCGAAATAAGTATCCTACGCCTCGAGTCATTCAGCGGTGAATCAGATATGAGAACGGTGGTAAGGGGTGAGATATAATCCGATTTTTTTCTCTGGTCGATAACATGAAAAAGGATAGGTTTCTTCAATAAACAATTATCGATTTAAGTTCAGCATGTACATTTGCACGGAATTAAGGATGTTTTGGAAAGATTTGACGGGGTAAAGGCTTTCGGGAAACAAATAAAAAATTTACCGATTTTTTAAAACTATATAGTAATCAAAAATTAAGACAACTTTATGACCACTCAAATAGTTTCTTGAATTCTATGTACTTTGGCTTTATAGACTTACTTGCATCATAATCCGGTGTTGCCCGTGCAACTCAGAACATTTGTGTAGTAAGAGAAGATGCCAGTGAGAGGAGATATGTGAAAATCTACAAAAACTGAGCACACCTTTAATCAAAGATGGCTGCTAAATTACTTGGAACTCAATGTTTACAATACTCACACAAACATCAAATCTCCTGATGTAATAATGTTTATAATATTAAATGGAGAAATTCCTTTAAAACTCGGTTATATAAAAAAATAATTATATAAAAAAATTGTTGTTCCAAAATTGTTAAAAAATTCCATTAAAAAATCTATTTTCTTTTGTTTTGCGTAAACGTGATTTGATGTTTGTGTGACATTCTAATCCACATTGCGTTTGTTTACGTTTCAAAATTACGGGGTAAAATATTTACATTTTTTGTTGACTAAATGAATTTAACATAAAAATAAAAATTATTTTGTTTTACTGAAATTAGAAATATAAAAACTATTAGGCTCTCAGTTCACAAATGTTCAAAGAATATTTACAAATGTAGATATTTAATTTTAGAGGAAAAAGTTACATTAATGCCACACGAATTACAGACAGTTAATTTCCTGCATGAAATACTTAGAATAAAAGCTTTTTTGTTTAATTTTATTTTCTGAAGTATGAAATATTAAATCTATAAAAGAAAAGACTTAAATAATTAAATTAATCAATGGCACTTTTTTTCGATATTCTGTTTTTGTTTGAAAAACTTTTTTTTAATATTTCTTTTGCTTCAAAATTACATTTTTTGTTGACCAAATTAATTTTTAAAACGTTGGAATAAAAATTAAATATAAAGGCTCAGTTTTTTTTTAATAAAAAGATATTTTAGTCGCGTTTGACACGTGTGATTTGATTTCTGTGACGTAATTTCGCAACCATCTTAGATCTTAGATGTTTTACGGAGCAAATGTAAACAATAGGCTCTACTGGCCAAACGGTGCGAAAGGGAAAATTGCTGAACTTAAACTCAAAAAGTATGTGTTGACCTGGCTTCCCTGTAGATATGTGTCCCTAGAAAGTTTGAATGGTGTTGCTTAAAAAATGTAGGCGTACATAGGAAACAGTCACATCCAGACACACAGATTGCCTTTTATATATATATATATATAGAGAGAGAGATTCACTAAAATCCTTGTTTAAAATATTTATTGTATGTGCGTCTCTTACTAACACAAAAAATACAAAGTTGGGTTTTTTTAGTACTGGAGGTCGTTGAATTGTAGTGAGATCTTGTATGTATCATTATTAAATATAGTTTTAATGTAGTAACAATATTAATTTATAAATCTACCATTTATCCGTGCATTGAATATTGTTACCATATCTGATTGGGTGCTCCTGCTTTTTATCTCGAGATTCTTGACAAAATCAAAGAAGGATCTGCAATTTAATAGATCCTTACATGGCATCTCAGCTTGAGTAGCTTTCTTGCTGATTTGACGTGGCTTCGCTGTGTCTTTTCTACAAAGATTTTCATGGCAAGTGCTTTGACGAGTTTTTTTTTACCGTGGTGCACCGACCACATTAAGCTCGTTACTAGGTTGGCATATAGGTCTCACCGGTTTACCGCTTAAATAGTTAAATGTAATAGTCACTTCTACTCGAACAGTTTCTTTACTCGCACTTCTCGCCTGTAGAACTCCCTTACGTTTACTTGCTTCCCTGATAGCGACAATCTCCACAAATTTAAATGCAACTTCAACTGCAATCTTTTATCCTCTTGAATCCTGCTCATCTTTTATATTTTCCTCAATACCCACTGTACCCAGTCTTTTCTTTCACTGTATCCCTCTGCGCATTAACGGCGATCTTATCTTGCTTACAATGAAATGATTAAACAGAGAATTAGTCGCTACAAAGGAATACAGAATTTTGAAATTTATGAAAGTTTATAAATTATTTTAATTAAAGATTTTAAGAGTGAAATAAATTTATGTAAAAATTATTATTCGTTGAATTTTTCTTTTAAGACATTAGCGTCCATAATATAATTTATTTATAAAAGCTATTAAAAGTTTTCCTAACAAAAACAAAATGTCTTAGCTTTGTTGCATTTTTATTTTGAGTTTCAGGTAGATTTTTGGCAACTGGGGTTACTGTTTGACTCCAAGATTTATATTTTTCAAGGACTTGTTCTTATAATTGATATAAACATTTTGCAATACAAAAACTAATTTCATAACGATTAAATGATGGGGTGGAGTATATTAAAAATACTTTTTCACTAAGGTTTTCTAAAAAAGAAACATTTAAAAAATATAATTCAATTCTGAATGATTCCTGAAAGATTCATTAAGATCAGAGAATTAACTGTATTTTTAAAGTAATTCCAAATCAACGTTTTTCCTTGGAAAAAAAATGCTTAAATTTCCCTCACAAATTCAATGTGTCGCTTTGACGCAAAAGAAAATAAAGGAATCAAAATATCCCAGGGTGCTATAAAAAACGGAAGAAAACCAATTTTAGATGTAAAAAGTCTTTTGATCTTTTTATTAATAATGACACGAATATTTTGACAATAAAATGCTATCTTTCATTTGTTTTTTTTTAATTAGTTTCACCTTTTTTAATTAGTTTCACCTTTTTTAATTAGTTTCACCTTTTTTAATTAGTTTCACCTTATGCAAGGTTCTAAAGCCACTAAGTCACAAGAAATTACAGGTGTGGAAGATGAACAGAAATAATTTTTCTTTTTATAATAATTTCACCTCAAGCAAGGCAGGACTGCTACTGGTGCGCACGGGGGGTTACAATGGTAAAATAAAATAAAAATATAGGAGATGTCGAAGAAATGATAAGAGATGGATGGGAATCAAGGAGAGGGAGAAGATGGCAATTGAAGTTGTATTTAAAATTTTGGAGATTTTAGCTACCAGGGAAGCAAGCAAATGGTTCCACAAACGAGAAGAGCGATAAAAGAAACTGTTAGAGTAGAAGAGACGGTTATACTTAACTGTTTTGACGGTAAAAAGCCGGGACAATCATATCAATCTAGTAGCACGGGTAATTAAATGTGATACCAGAGGAGAAGTCTCGTCAGAGCAGTTGCTAAGAAAATACTTATATAACAGACAGAAACTTAATAATAATCGGGAAGGGAAAAGAAAAATCAGAAGGATATTGCATATAATTTTGGCAGATTAAAGTTGGCTGGTAACTATGGAGACCGAAGAGAGTTCCACAAGCGAGAATTGCGAGAAAAGAAACTGTTAGCATAGAATTTACGGTTACATCTAGCCAGCTCAACAGTGAAATCTCGACACCAGATTAATCTCTTCTTCATGTGCCGTTCTTTCAGGACGTAGGCGATCATGGACTTCCACTTGGCTCTGTCTCTTGTCGCTCTCAGTATTTTTCTCTTGGTATTTCTAAACCCCGCTCCGCCATCCATTTGCTCAGACCTAACAAGCAAGTCTCGCGCTGCTCTCCCCTGTCTCTCCTTCACTTTATCCAACCTATGAGTATTAAGTTCTCTAGGCCCTCCTTCCTCATTACCTGTCCAAGAAACCTCATTTGTCTCTTTTTGGTATTTAGCATAAGATTTTTTTTCGTTTGTATCCTTTCCAACACCTCATCGTTGTACACGTGCTCCGTCACTGGTATCCATGCCAATGCGTCTTTAGATCTCCATGTTGCACTTTCCATCCTCTCCAACACCTCGTCATTAGTCACGTGCTTTGTCCATGGTATCCTCATCATCCTTCTGTAAAACCACATTTCTACTTCCTCAAGCCCCTCCTTCATCTTTGATGAGATCGTCCAGTATTCACTTCCATACAGAAGGACAGAAATCACATAACAATCCAGCACTTTTCTTTGTTTCTAATGATATTTTACTGTTCTTTAGGCCCTCCTTCCTCATTACCTTCCCAGGAACCTCATTTGTCTCTTCTTGGTATTTAGTATGAGTTTTTTTTTTCTGAATGTACCTAGTGAAAAGGATGTGCGTTGTAGTGCAGTGGGTATCGGTTCGGAACGAGAAATCAGGGAGCCGAGTTCGAATTCCAGATGAATTCATTGCATTCACTTACGCGCAAATACCCTTGGGAAAGGTATTAATCCGTCTCTTCCTTCCAGTTATGGGTTAAATAACAGGACAGATTGGGTTCTATAGCCTTGGCTAGCAACCAGTCTACCGCAGAAAGCAATGGCAACGAGACATGACTGACTGGCAACGAGACATGACTGACAATGACATGAATGACAATGACAATGGCAACGAGACATGACTGACTGGGCAGAATATTACAGCGCAGTAGCGCTGTAATATTCTGCCCAGTCAGTCATGTCTCTTTCGAGACATGATCGCGCAAGCGTGTTTCACGTATGCCACTTAACTGACTGACTGACCTAGTGAAAAAAAACAGAGTCTTTTCATTAGGAACTTTCAGGCAAATATGATACATAATAATGCGGATCCAAAATGCAGGTTCTGTGACAAATATCAAGAAACCTTAGACTATCTAATCTCAGGATGTTCATACGGTCGTATCACGTTGAATACACCGGTTCTCGCTCGATCACCGAAGTTAAGCAACGTTGAGCCCGGAGGGTTAATAATTATGGCCGGTAGTGTGTATATATATATATATATATATATATATATATAAACATGCGGTGTAGATGTGGAAGAATCCAAAAGAGTATCCTGTAAGGGTTGAGCCGGCTTTCTCCCCGATGGAGAAAGTTTCATTAAGATTTGTTTAAGAGTAAAGTCCCGAGTGCTGCACTGTTATTTAACCAATAACTGGAGGGAAGGATTAATAACTTTCCCAAGGGTACCAGTGCGCAAGTGAATGCAGGGTGTTCAACAGGAATTTGAACTCGGCTCACCGATTTCTCTTTCCGAGCCGATATCCACTGCACCACAACGCATATCCGTAACTGCACGCTTACAGCACCCTGTATTACCAAGCGGTCACCCATCTAAGTACTGACCAGGCTCAACCTTGCTTAACTTCGGTGATCGAGCGAGAACCGGTGTATTCAACGTGATACGACCATATGAACATCACGAGATTAGATAGTCTAAGGTTTTTTGACATTTGTCACAGAACCTGCATTTTGGATCCGCATTACTATGTATCATATTTGCCTGAAAGTTCCTAGTGAAAAGACTCTGTTTTTTTTTCACTAGGTCAGTCAGTCAGTTAAGTGGCATACGTGAAACACGCTTGGGCGATTATCTCTCGAAAGAGACATGACTGACTGGGCAGAAGAATTATCCCGCAGTAGGTTGCCATTGCTTTCTGCGGTAGACTGGTTGCCAGCTAAGGCTATAGAACCCAATCTGTACTGTTATTTGACTCATAGCTAGAGGGAGAAGATATGTATTATATTATTAAGTAGTAATTAGAGGGGGATCAGTTTATTACTTCATAACGATAGAAAACCGATACCCCACTTTATGCCCAGTAGAAACTTTTATTGTCTTTCCAACTATTCAGTCAGTCAGTTGAGTGCCATACGTGATACACGCTTGGGCGATTATCTCTCGAAAGAGACATGACTGACTGGGCAGAAGATTATCCCGCAGTAGGTTGCCATTGCTTTTTGCGGTAGACTGGTTGCCAGCCAAGGCTATAGAACCCAATCTGTCCTGTTATTGCAACCCTGCCTTGGCGGACGGAGCCACAACTGAGCCTCACTCTGTCTTCGAGGGCAGAGACGCAACTCACAGATAATCTGAGTCCCGACCTGATTTACATCAGGTGACATCGCTTTTATAGCCGGATTATGATTTGTTAAAGAGGTTTATTTACTGATAATGCAGATATATTAGCGGAGGATTTGAAGTTTTTCCAGACAAGAAAGTGTAAGAATCAAAATATTATTCTACTTCTTTGTGCCGTGCCCCTTCAGCAATCATGGCTCTCCCCAATTTCCTGTCGTTTGTAGCTCTTTAAAAATGTATTTTTGTTATCATTCCTAAACCTTGTTCAGCTAAAACATGTACTCAAGTTCGCCATGAAAGTTATACATTGATATCCAGTGTCCATGTGGACCTAAATCTGTCCTGGGAGTATCAAATTCTCCAAGCCCTTTTTCTCGTTACATTCCCTAGAATTTTCAGATGTTTCTTCTTGATCTTAAGTATAAGTTAGTTTGTTTTTTGGGGTTTTTTTTTGGGTTTTTTTTGCTGCCATATTCCTTAGACCTTCGTCTTTGTTAAATTCGTTTGGTCCATGGTATTCTCAGGCTCCTTCTGTAGAACCAGATTTCTGCTATTTCATTTCAATCCTTCATCTGTGAGGATACTATCGAGCACTGATTGTCACAGTGTATGAATAAAGAAAAAGGAAAGCTATTCTTTTCCATCGAGTTTCGTCCATAGATAGACTTTATCAAAGCAAATGCAAGGCTTTGGCTTTTCAAAATCTTTAAATAGGTGGAACCTTATTAATATCCTTCAGGTTTTGTTTAAATTTTTGTGGCACATGATGAGAAAAGAAGGCTTGATACTCACAGGATAGATTGAAAGAAACGCGCAACCCACATGGCGAGCTTGTGTGAACGGCTGGCGGAGCAGGGTTTGAAAAAGAAGATATTTACCCTGACCCTCCCTCTCTCACACACACACATTCACGCACAAACACACATTAGGATGAGTTGTTATACAAGGTCGGTTCTTAAGTTGGGAACCGAACCGCGTTCATTTGGGCTCGGGATAAAAATTACCGTCACCGCTATCGTTGGTTACACTGGACTCGGTGGCAACCATCGATACACCAATAGGGTGGGGCAAACTCAGGTATCTGTTTCCGGGGAGCGCCTGACCTGTTCCAGGGTTTGGGAAAGAATAGAAAGATATGAATGACATTTCGTGTGTTTGTTTATGTATGTGTTTGTGTGTGTGTGTGTGTGTGTGTGTGTGTGTGTGTGGTGAGAGAGAGAGAGAGAGAGAGAGAGAGAGAGAAAGACAGAGAGAAATTTTCTTTCCATTACATATGTTGAGGCAGACGCTCAGGCCACTGGTCAAACATTACGCGTATATATATATATATATATATATATATATATACTAGGATCATAGCCCGGCGTTGCCCGTGCAACTCAGAACATTTTTTAATTAGATAATTAATGCAGCGTGTTGCGATTTACAAGCACTTGTATTCACCGCCTCACTTTAAAACTCAGTTATATATAAAAAATAATTGTATAAAAAATTGTTGTTTAAATATTGTTAAAAAATTCCATTAAAAAAGTCTATTTTGTTTTGTTTTGTGTAAATGTGAGATGATGTTTTGTGTCAATGTGAGTTGATGTTTTGTGTGACATTGCAAACAACATTGCGTTTGTTTTTGTTTCAAAATTACGAGGGAAAATATTCACATTTTTTGTTGACTAAATGAATTTCAGAAATTTTCGAAGAATATTTAAAAATGTAGACATTTAATTTTAGAGGAAAAAGTTACATTAATGCCACACGAATTACAGACAGTTAATTTCCTGCATGAAATATTTAGCGAAAAAAAGCTTTATGTTTTTTTTTAATTTTATTTTCTGAAGTATGAAATATTGAATTTGAAAAAAAAAAGACATTGACACTTTTTACATATTTTGTTTTTGTTTGAAAAAACACTTATTTTTTAAATATTTCTTTTGTTTCAAAATTACGGGGAAAATATTCACATTTTTTTTTTGTTCACCAAATGAATTTTTAAAACGTCAGAATAAAAATTAAATATAAAGGCTCATTTTTTTAGTCCCGTTTGACACGTGTGATTTGACGTCTGTGAAGTAATCTAGCAACGATTTTAGATGTTTTACGGAGCAAATGTAAACAATTGGCTCCATTGGCCAAAAAGTGCGAAAGGGAAAATTGCTGAACTTAAGCTCAAAAAATATGTGTCGACCTGGCTTCCCTATAGATATGTGTCCCTAGAAAGTTTGAATGGCGTAGCTTAAAAAATATAGACGTGCATAGGTTACAGTCAAACACAGACTCAAAGATTGCATTTTATATATATATAGATACTGGGTGTCCATAGACTCCGTGTGCACTTTAAAAAATGTATAATTTTATTTGTATTTGTGATAGAAATAATCTATAAAAAATGTTATAAAGTTTAATGTACTTAGTTTTAAGTGTAGTTATTGAATCATTCTTTGCCACAGAAATTGCAACAGTTTTTAGATAAGTAAACAAATATTATTATTAAAACCGTATTACCCTTTGTATTACTAATGATGGAGGACATGTGGAAACTTAAATAAAATTTCAATAAAACCTTAAAAAATATAGATTTACTTCTTTCTAATCTTTTTTAATAATTATATCTATCGCAAATACAAATAAAGTTATAATTTTTTTAAAGTGCGCACGAACTCTACAGACAACCTGTAAACAGATTACAAGAAAGTGTGTGTATATATATATATACGCCACAGCGCAAAGGTATTAAAACAAGAACTATTTTATCTTTTATGAGGCATATTGACAGAAAATAAACAATTTAATTAAAGTAATTTTATTTGATTTACTCATCAAATGCTTTAACAAGAAAAATACTTGTTACAAAATAAATTTAATATTTAGTATAATAGCCTTTTGCTTTGATCACAGCCTTCATTCTACCAGGCCTTGACATCACAAGATGCTTCAATATATCTAATGATATCTTCTGCTAAGCAGCTTGAATTTATTCCTAAAGTGTGTCTTGCGAAGTAACATTAGATTTATCAATTTTGTTATCCAAAATATCCCATAGATGTTCAATAGAGAAGTTTCAAAATAACTTGTTTAATAGAAAACAGGCAAAATTAAATGTAACTACTTTTTAATAGATTTCTTTTACACCAAGTTTTAAATAATCAATATTTATTAGCAATTTACTTGGCTTTTCACCCTGTATTTGGATTTCAGTGAGGTTTTTAGGTAAATCACCCCTGTCGTAATACTTTTTCACATTATCGGTAGTGTGCACAAGTGTTAGGACAGGGGTGATTTTAAACTTTATTTTGATGCCTCATAAAAGATAAAATAGTTCTTGTCCTAATACTTTTGCACAGTACTGTATATATACTAGGTGCGATTGGTAAATTGTCGCAATTATTTTGATGCCTCATAAAAGATAAAATATTTCTTGTCCTAATACTTTTGCACAGTACTGTATATATACTAGGTGCGATTGGTAAATTGTTCGCAATTATTTTGAGGCCTCATAAAAGATAAAATAGTTTTTGTCATCATACTTTTGTACAGTACTGTATATATACTAGATGCGATTGGTAAATTGTCGCAATTATTTTGAGGCCTCATTAAAGGTAAAATAGTTTTTGTCATCATACTTTTGTACAGTACTGTATATATACTAGATGCGATTGGTAAATTGTCGCAATTATTTTGAGACCTCATAAAAGATAAAATAGTTTTTGTCATCATACTTTTGTACAGTACTGTATATATATATATATGCAAAAACTGAGTAGGAATTAACACAAAATACATGCACAAATTTAAACAAATGAAACGAATAAAAAGGGAAAGAGAAGGATAGTAAAGAGAAAGGAGACAGAAACGCAAAAACTGACAAATTTTAGCTAGGACAAATTCTGTTTAGAAAATAACAAATAGTTCTTCAAAATTTTTCAAAAATTTCCTTTACAAAATTAAAATTAGAAATTATTTTTCCAATTTGAACCTCAGAAAAATAAAAGTAAGATTTAAATTCATTTAGACTATTCTAAAGAGAGTTTTTGACAAGGGAAGTGAGCATTGTATCATTTGATCCAGACTTAAAAAACAGACATATCTAAACTGATTTATACATGAAACATTGTCTGTGTGCGTGTATGTGTGTGCGTATGTGTGTCTGTGTGTGTCCGTTAACTATAGACTCCGAAACGGCTGAGTCGATTTACTTGAAAATTTACACAGATGTACTATAAGCGTCTGCGATTGTTTTTAGCTCGGTTATGGGTCGAGGTACACCCAATAAATATCGAAAATCGATAATCGAAAAAAAACGGGGAAAAAAGGAGTGGTTCGATTTTTAACAAATTTGATACATTCATAGACAAAGACATAAGAAACGATATGCAGAAGTTTCAAGGCTGCAGTTCAATAGTGCGGAAAATCAATAATATATATGTATATATATATATTTATATATGTATATATATATATATATATATATAAGGCATGATGTTTGTGTGTGTGTCCGTTTATCTGCCTGTATGTCTGTATTTTTTCAGCCCTTTTTTTTAGTTTTTGCTTCGGGTTTGGCTCTAAGTAGTATAATTGTAGTTCTTAGTATCAGCCATGATACCATTTACTCAGAGGACTTCTTTTGCCTTCAAAATTCAGTTTACGACGAAAAAACTTATTTGATATTGCTTTAACTATTTCATTTTAGTCTTTCGTGCCAACGTCCGAAGAGTCTGAGCTGCAGGACCATTGATTAGATTTAAAGCTTTCATTACACCCGAGCAACACTGGGCTATACTGCTAGTACAATATGAACACACAGACATAATCTTCACAAAAGATAAAGAAAGGAAGAATGAAAAATAAAAAACAAATAAATATAAAAAGAAAATTTAAGGACTGATCTTACACTTACATTCATAAATATTCGCTTAAAAATATAAAAAAACCATAAAAAAATTTAGTAAATTTTAAAAAACCTTCACAAACAATAGGTCTAAAGAGCAAAACAGATTGGGTTCTATAGCCTTGGTTGGCAACCAGTCTACCACAGTCTTGCTTAATCATATCTTTTTCGAGTCATGATCGCCCAAGTGTGTATCTCTTATGGCACTTAACTGGCTGAGTATAGAATTTTATTAAAACCAGCACTATATATAAGTTAAGAATCATTTATTCGGAATTCTTTGCATCGAAAATGCTTCGAGCTTTTCAAGTTTTGGAATACAAACTTTTTAATTTGAATATACCATCTTTAAGATGGGCAAGTTAGGAATGAAACCTAAACATGAACAAGATATTGTTTTTTTAATCATATCACCCCGAGCAAGAGTGAAGAGATTTGAAAAGAGAAAACCGGAAACCACATCCTAAACAGGGAACAAGGGATGAGCCTCTTCACCTGTTCAATAGACATGGGTGGAGTGTTAACCGGGTGATAGTTTAGTCTATTTACTCCATACCTTTGAATTTCATAAAATAGAATATGTATATACCCTGAAGGTTGTTTTATATATGTAACATATACGTTGAAAGCAGTTTTATATAAAACTAGCAGTATAGCCCTGTTTTGCTCGGGTGTAATGAAAGCTTTAAAACTAATCCATGGTCCTGGAGCTCAGACTCTTTGGACGTTGGCACGAAAGACTAAAAAGCAATAGATGTTTCCAGTCAAAGTGAAACCATAGATTGAAAGAAAAAATGAATGGTTGTAAGTGAAAGTTTGGTTTCCGGTATCGATGTCAAATAAGTTTTGCGTCGCAAACTGAATTTTGAAGGCTAAATAAGTCCTCTGAGTAAATGGTATCATGGCTGAGACTAAGAATCTACAATTATACCTAATTAGGGCAAAACACGAAGCAGAAACCAAAATAAAACGGCTGAGAACCTGATTTTGATCAGACTCGATAGGTTATCGGGGTATCGATTTCTAATATCGGAGTCAAATAAGTCATCCAAGGATAAACTAACCTAAGTAAGTCCATGAATACTTATCGTACTCATCGGGAGTAAAATTGGAGAAAATGAGCCATATTGCTGGCTGAATATCGGTTTTTGATCAGATTCGATAGAATAGCGGGGTATCGATTTCAGATATAGAGGGTAATGAGTCGTCTGAGAATGTCTACTTATGTTTGAGACTAACAACTATAATTTTACCAAGTCAGAGCAAACTCTGCAGCAAGAACCGCGATAGAAAGGCTGAAATCCTGATCTTGATCAGACCTAATCGGATATCGGGATATCGATTTTCAATATTGGGTGGGAAGTTATTAGCCCATGATCTGACGGGAAGCCTAAAGAATATTTCTCTGAAGTTTAGTGATAATCGGATAAAAATTGTGGATTTGTATAAATGACATACAGACAGACACACACACAGACAGACACACACACACACAAACATCTTGCCTTTTATATATATAGTGTTTATAATTATTGTGCATTTGATTACAGTAAAAGTATGCTGACCCTTTTATGCCTTATATTTAATTCTGTTGTCATGTATTTTTTCTAAGATTATTTTTATATGTTATCAATGATATTTGGAAGATTATTGCTGACTAATGTCTGTTTTATGTGTTTTCAGTCAGTTAAGTGCCATACGTGTTAAACGCTTGGGCGATCATGTCTCGAAAGAGACATGACTTTCTAAGCAGAAGATTATCCCGCAGTAGGTTGCCATTGCTTTCTGCGGTAGATTGGTTGCCAGCCAAGGCTATAGAACCCAATCTGTCCTGTTATTTAACCCATAACCGAAAGGAAAAGATGGATTATTACCTTTCCCAAGGGAATTTGCGCGTAAGTGAATGCAATGAATTCACCTGGAATTCGAACTCGGCTCCCCGATTTCTCGTTCCGCACATAGCTCAAAAATATTTTTAGGATGAGGAATTTTGATGTGCTCTGTTTAGGTAGTGTGTTAATTTATATCTTTCTGTGCATTGACTATTTTAGGTAAGAAGGCAAGAGTTCTTACTAGTGGTTTTTTTTATTTTAAACACTGAAAATGCTACAAGCTTTTATGAACAGGAGTAAAGATTTTGAATTATTGAACAGTCATAAATATATTTCAAGTAGACTGTGAGTATCAACATCAGCTATGCATTATATAAAGTGAACAAACATCACTTAACTGTGGTCATATTATACAGTATATATATATATATATATATATATATATATATATATATATTTTTTAATTCAGATACTTCAATCCAAGGGAAAAAAGCAGGAAGGTAAATTCCAAAAAACCCGATCCTAATTAATATTAAAAATTTTATTTTAATATTAAAAAATGATACAGGAAGAGAGCTCCATGTAATAAAATATTACAGAGCAAATATATATTAAAAAAGGATTAATTTAAAGATGTTGAATGGCCATAACACGGCTGTCTGTTAATTTTTAGTTACATTCCCTTTTTTTTTTGCGAACCCAGACGATGTCAACTTTTTCTTTTCTTATTTATTTGATTTTATTCTATCTTTTTCTTTTTCTTTTTCGTTTTCTTTTTCTTTTTCTTTCCCTTTATTTTTATTTTATTTTATTTTTTAATTTCTTTGCAATCTATTTAAAAAGGAAAAGTAGACTAATTTTTCTCCAGTTTCTGAAAGGATTTTTCTGTTGCTGAGGTGATGTGTTGTCCCCCGTGGGGATCTTCATATCGAAATGGCCATTCAACATCTTTGAATTAATCCTTTTTTAATATATATATATATATATATATATATATATATATATATATATATATATATTCTTATAATTAACGTTAATAAGTATATGATAGGGTTATTTTGATTTGAAACAAAAAGTTTGGAATTTTTCCATTTTCTATAAGATATTATAAATTTTATATGTTTTTGAGAAATTACAGCACAAATATGGAGTTTAATAATTTTTTTGTAAAGCATATTATAATGTTTATAATTATTGTGCATTTGATTACAGTAAAATATGCTGATCATATTGTGACTTATTTTTAATTCTGTTGTCATGTATTTTTTCTAAGAATATTTTTATTTGTTTATCAATGATATTTTGAAAATCATTGCTGACTAATGTCTTTTTATTTATTTTTTTTTTTACTTTGCTCAAAAATATTTTTAGGATGAGGAATTTTGATGTGCTCTGTTTAGGTAGTGTGTTATTTTATATATTTCTGTGCATTAGGTAAGAAGGCAAGAGTTCTTACTAATGTTTTTTTTTATTTTAAACAGTGAAAATGCTACAAGCTTTTATAAACAGAAGTAAAGATTTTGAATTATGGAACAGTCATAAATATACTTCAAGCAGACTGTGAATATCAACATCAGCTATGCATCATATTAAGTGAACAACAACACTTAACTGTGGTCATATGATACAATATATATATATACATATATATATATATATATATATACATACATATATATATACATACATACATACATATATATATATATATATATATATATATATATACATACATATATATATATATATATATATATATATATATATATATATATATATATATAATTAAATAAATGCTTTTTATATTAAATTAATTTAATTTACATTGTGACACGTAAACTTCTGTTTCGAGATTTAAAGCTTCTATCACGGAACATAGAAATTTCCGTGTCGCAATGTGAATTAAATTGATTTCAAATAAAAAGCTTTTATAAACACAAGTAAAGATGTTATATTTTTTTAAATTTTAAATTATTGATTTATTATATATACTTCAAGCAGACTGTGAATATCAACATAAGCTATATGTATAGCTATATATATATATATATATATATATATATATATATGAAAAATATGTTTTTTATAGATATCGACGTTAGTCACGTAAAACTTACACGGAATGTTAAGTGGATTTTTTTTATGAATTCACGTAGAAATAGTATTTAGTACATTCTATCAGTTATTTATATGATTCTAAAAATGTTTCAGTCAGTCAGTTAAATGCTATAGGCGATACACGCTTGGACGATCATGTCTCGAAAGAGACATGACTGACTTGGCAGAAGATTATCCCGCAGTAGTTTGCCATTGCTTTCTTTGGTAAACTGGTTGGCAGCTAAGGCATAGAACCCTACCACTTCTGTTATTTGACTCAAAGCTAGAGGGAGAAGATATGTATTATATTATTAAGTAGTAATTAGAGGGGGATCAGTTTATTACTCGATAACAATAGAAAACCGATCCCCCTTCTTTATGCCCAGTAGAAGCCGTGATCATGATTCTGAATATTGTATTAAGTCAGTCAGTTAAGTGACATACGTGATACCCTCTTTAGGCGATCATGTCTCTTTCGAGACATGACTGACTGAGCAGTGATTATTCCGCAGTAGATTGCCATTGCTTTCTGCGGTAGACTGGTTGCCAGCCAAGGCTATAGAACCCAATCTGTCCTATTATTTAACCCATAACTGGAGGGAAGAGACGGATTAATACCTTTCCCAAGGGTATTTGCGCGTAAGTGAATTCAAGGAATTCAACTGAAATTTGAACTCGGCTCTCCCGATTACTCATTCCGAGTCGATATCCACTGCACCACCAATGTTTCACTCGTATTATATCGTCTCACTCTTCTAAATAACTTACTGCAATTTTATTTACGATAGAAATATAAGCATAGTCTTATTCTTCTATGTGCTCTTCAGGACGTAGGCGATCATGGCCTTCCACTTTTCCCTATCCCTGGTGGCTCTGAGCACGCCTTCTCCTGTTACACCATGCAATCCTCGTTCCGTCATCCACCTGATTAGGTCCTTCAAATATGTTATCCGTTGCTTTCCCCTGTCTCTTTCTCCCTATATCTGGCCTGTTAGTATCAGATTCTCCAAGCCTTCTTTCCTTATTGCCTGTCTCAGGAAATTCAGCTGTCTCTTCCTGGTGCTCAGCATTAATTTCCTTTCTGTTTCCATCATTTCCAAGACCTCATCAATGTTCACATGCTCCATCCATGATATTTGCAGCATCCTTCTGTAGAACCACAGTTGCTTCAAGTTTTTCCTTTGTCTTTGATGATATTGTCTAACATTCACTGCCATATTGAAGAACTGATATCACGGTTGGTTAGTACTAATTTTATTCTTAAAGCCGCTAGTCGCATATTTTCTTATATACGAACTAGATATGGAGTAGTGTAACCGAATTTAGACTCTAAAATTTTACCAAAACTAACGTTTAACAGAGATCTCCATAATGTATTTTCTAGAACCATACACACATCCCCCACCAATCAACAGCGCACCCACAAACAGCTATCTTGTTTAAGGGATGTCAAATTTAAGTTCATATGAAAAATAAAAATAATAAATAAAAATGCGTTTCTGACGATTACTCCACCCTTTCTTTATTCTCGACTTTTATTAAAAAAAAAACGATTTGAGATCGTCTTATTTACGATTGACAACCTGAAGCACTTCGCTTAATGACGGGTAAGGGTTGTTATGCATTTACACTATTGCCCCAAGGCAATGATCCTATTTTTCCTCATCTTCATCAACGCGAAGACCGCCGTCACTCCACCACTCTCACCCGACGATCTTTCTTTTCGACAGACCAATCTTAGATTCTAGTTGGCCATTTAAAAAAATATCCCTGTCTCTTTGTTTTCCCGCCTTCATTTGATATTAATGATACCGGAGGCTTTGCCATTTTTGCATTTGCATGAAACAATCGTTGCCCCACTCTCTCTCTCTCTCTCTCTCTCTCTCTCTCTCTCTCTAGTTCAGTTCATTCATTATCTATCTATCTATCTATCTATCTATCTATCTAATTCTTATTCAGTTCATTCATTATCTATCTATCTATCTATCTATCTATCTATCTATCTATCTAGTTCAGTTCATTCATTATCTATCTATCTATCTATCTATCTATCTATCTATCTATCTATCTCATTCTCTCTTTCTCCTCCTGTACACCATTTATTTTCTTCTTCTTCTTCTTCTTCTTTTTCTTCTTCTTCTTCTTCTTCTTCTTCTTCTTCTTATTATTATTATTATTATTATTATTATTATTATTATTATTATTTCACTAAGATAGAGGCGAGGGAAGTGTCCCTGACCTGCAGCCGCTGCGGGGAATGGGTCAAGGCGGGTGTTCAATTTCCCTTATATTGACATTTTGGCCTGCCAAGTGTCTGCTAGGACCGAAACTGCGACCCGGCACTTTAAGTTAAGCTTGTTACGTTGTCAATATCATTACCAAAACGACCCCGTTTTATTAATGCCCTGATTCACTATTTCCCGCCATTTCTATCTATTTCCCGCCATTTCTTGACACTTTTCCAGTCAATTCCATTTTTATTTACTGTTCATGCTTCCCTCTCACCATTTAATTCCCGCCTTTTCTATCTACCTTCCGCATTTTCTGTCTAATTTCAGTTATTTCTCCTTGCTCGGTGCCAATTTTCGTAATTTATTTTCCCAGAGCTTTCATTCTCAAGACTTGTTTTTATTAAGTCTCTCTTTTGTACTGGCATCGATTCTCATACGCTTTTTTTTTCTTTTTAATCATCCTATTTTTCTCTTTCCTGAGCTTGAAAATTTTATTCTTTTTTCTTAGTATATTGTTCTCTCTCTCTCTCTCTCTCCCTCTCTCTCCCCCTCTCTCCCTCTCTCTCCCCCTCTCTCCCTCTATCTCTCTCCCTCCTCTCTCTCTCCCCCTCTCTCCCCCTCTCTCTCCCTCTCTCTCTCCCGATATATATATATATATATATATATCAGACAGATTTTAGTCAACAATACAATAATCCTCACTCATACACACAGTAAAAAGAACCTTCAGATATCGGAGGCCATATACATTAAATCCAAACAATCCACACTTAATAAAATCACGTTTAAATCTGGTCATAGCACATGACATTGCATTTAAATATATGGTTCTGTTATCATTTCGAGCTCTCACCCGGTGTGACGTCATAGAAGTGCATTACAAATTTACGAACTGCGTTTGCTTTTTTTTGGTAACTGTTATCGTTGCTTAGCAAAGTTTTATACCAACACAAGATAAAATCGTCGGTGGTGGTGGATGTTTTATGTTAACGTCCTTGTAACCTCTCTCAAGATGGCTCATGTGAGCCGAAAGCTTAGAACCTACTTAATAAAAAATTATCCAAATGTTGGAGAATTTTTGTTTTTATTTTCACCTGAAATTAAAGCCAAAATACGATGTTTATTACTGCTCATCATTAAACACAATAGACATTCATTTTCTCTTATATTTAAGAATACATGTTTAGAATATATATATATATATATATATATATATATATATATATATATATAACCATGCGTTGTTGATATAGAATAATCCAAAGGAGTATCCTGTATATAAAGTGGTAGCATAGCTCTCCAAGAGAGCTCTAAATATATATGTATATAAATACATAAAGAGCAAATATAAGAAAAAAATTAAGGCAGACACGTTATTTCCTGGTAAATCGGAAGCATGGGCCTTAATTTTTACTTATATATATATATATATATATATATATATATGTGTGTGTGTGTGTGTGTGTGTGTGTGTGTGTGTGTGTGTGTGTGGTAACGTCTTAGACCTCCCGACCACGAATAGCCTCCAGTCTAAACGAGGTTTTTATCAAGCCTATATAACACAATTTTCGATCCATCGTAAACAAACATATCTGCTCTGAAATGTATCGTAATATTACGATACATTACGATACATTTCAGAGCAGATATGTTTGTTTACGATGGATCGAAAATTGTGTTATATAGGCTTTATATATATATATATATATATATATATATATATATATATATATATATATTTAAACGTACTGATGAGCTGTGATACAGCGAAACAGATATGTCTGCGGATGACTATATATATATATATATATATTGTTTAATTACTTTTTTTTTTTAATCATTTCACCCCAGGCAAGGTCTTTCATTGCCACTATTGCGTTGGGGGTTACTTAAGGGAAGTGATTGGAAAGAGTGGTTACATATAGAAAATGTCAGAAGGAGGGTGATAGACGGGTAAGGATAACGAGGCTGAGGATTGGGCAGATGGGAAGGGTGTTGCGAGAATGCATGCGAGTCAGTGTGTTAGGAGGTGTCTATTAACCTTACTCCTGGAGGTTGTAGCTCTCGGGGAAGCAAGTGTATGGAAGGGAATTCCACAGGCGGGAAGTGCGAGGAAATAAGCTGTTGGAGTAGAAATTGCGGTTACATCTTAACTGTTTCACAGTAAACGTGTGGGACCTAGTAGCTAATCTAGTCTTTCGTGCAAATTCATACCTAGGGGGCGCCAGTGATCTAAGTTTATCGGAGCAGAAGCTGTGAAAGTATTTATAGTAGAGGCACAGGGAAACCACGTCACGCCGGTGAGCGAGTGACTCTGGTCATAATAAGATTAGACCAGTGCACATTTGTATTGCAAAGTGTTCAATACAATTATTTGAATATTTTCCATTTCTAATCTAATTATTAAATATTTTATCGAAACCGTCAACATACTTCCGATATATATATATATATATATATATATATACTGGTTTACCTGACCTTGTAGTTAAAATAAACTAGCCGAACTTACAATAGAATTAAAACACGGAGAAAATAATTCTTTGTTTGTCCTAGATATCATGCTACACCATATAAACAATGGTTTAAAACTTTATGTACACTAGAAACCAACAAAAGTGTTCTAATAAATTTTCATTCTCATCAAGAAGACAAAGAAATTCGATATAATGATTGAATTCTACTTAAGAGCACTTAGAGTGTGCAGCCCTTAATATGTACATGAAAACAAGAAATACATTAAAAAACCCTTTCAAGCTTCTTCAGTATCTTAATTATTTTATATTCAATGCGAAATTAAAGGCTCATAAAATATAACAAAATAGAAAAACGGCCGTAGTACTAAACCAATCAATAAGCTAAATCTTGAAGAAAGAATTGGCTTTATCGCCTGTAATAATTGCCACAAATGCATCTTGGAGAAACCTCAAGGAATCTAAGTAAAAATTATATGAACATAAAAGGGACATTTTCAAAACAATACATGAAATGCGTTATTTAATCACCGCAACGAGACTAACCACAAACGTAAAACATATTCTATGTACCTTGTTCTTTCAGGACGTAGGCAATCATTTCTTTCCCCATCTCTCTATCCCTGGTGGCTCTTAGCACACTTTCTCCTGTAACAATACGCAACCCCCGTTCTGTCATCCACCTGACCACGCCCTTCAAATATGTTATCCGTTGCTTTCCCCTATCTCTTTTTCCCTCTATCTGTCCTGTTAGTATGAGGTTCTCCAAGCCCTCCTTTCTCATTGCATGTCACAGTAACTTCAGTTGTATCGTTTAGATGCTCAGTATTAATTTCCTTTTCGTTTCCATCAAGTTGAATAGATTCAGTGAAAAGACACATCCATGTCTCACGCCCCATTCTATCTTTGTATATCTGCTGAATTTTTTGAGACAAAGATGTTTAGAGAATTCCTTGAGTGCAAGGTCATCACACAGTAAATTTGCACCCAGGCCCTTACAGCATTTCGCTATTCCTGGCAGATTACAATGTGGGTCATCTAATCTAAACCTATTTATAAACGGAAATTTGTCTGTGTGTGTATGTGTGTGTCTGTGTGTGTGTCCGTTACCTATAGACTCCGAAACGGCTGAACCGATTTTCTTGAAAATTTGCACAGTTGTACTATAAGCGTCTGGATGTGCGTTGTGGTACAGTAGATATCGTCTCGGAACGAGAAGCCGGGGATCCGAGTTCGAATTCCAGTTGAATCAATTGTATTCACTAACGCGCAAATACCCTTGGGAAAGGTATTAATCCGTCTCTTCCTTCCGGTTATGGGTTAAATAGCAGGACAGATTGGGTTCTATAGCCTTGTTCGACAACCAGTCTACCGCAGAAAGCAATGGCAACCTACTGCGGGATAATCTTCTGCCCAGTCAGTCATGTCTCTTTCGAGACTTGATCGCCCAGGCGTGTATCACGTATGGCACTGAACTGACTGAATACACTGGAGTAACTTCTAGGCATTTAAATGAAAGGTTTCATGAACATGAAATGCATCTTTTTCTTCTGTTGTGTTCATTCTTTTTTTTTAATTTTCTTTCTCCTTCCGTTTTCTTTCTTTCTTTTTTTTTTTTTTTTTTGTTTTGGCATTTTTTTTAAGATTCGCTTTTTCATTATCTTATTTTTCTGATTTCCTTTCTTTTATTCGTCTTCTTCTTCTTGCTTTCTTTTTTCTTTTTCTCTGGCTTGCCTCTCATCTTTCCTGTTTCTCTTTTTTCTCGATCACTCTTTTTGAATTTTTCTGTCTTTTTCTTTTTTTTCTTAATCACTTCCTCTCCGCTTTCTTTTCTTCTTTCTCTCTGTCTCCTTATTTTTTCCAACGTTTTCTTTTTTCTTTTTTAATAGTATCACCCCGAGCAAGGCGGTAACGCCACTGATGTGCAGGTGGGGGCTACATAGAAGTAAAAAGATTAAGTAGAAAAGAGTGAAGAGAAAGACGAACCAGTTAGAAAGGTTCAAGAGAAGGTTGGGAATACAGGTGTGATGACAGTTGCAAAGGTGGAGAGAAACGAAAGGATATACAGTGTGGTGTGGAAAGAACTAGAGTCAAGTGGTTAAGAGATGAGTATTTACCATGCATTTAAATTTCGGGAGGTTGTAGCCGTCAGGAAAGCAAAAATATGGAAGCGAGTTCCACAGGCGGGAAGTGCGAGAAAAGAAGCTGAAGGAGTAGAATTGTCGGCTGCATTTAGTTGATCTAACTGAATGTGTGAGTCCCAGTTGCTAGTCTGGTTGCACGAGTTAACACCTGTTGCAGGGGTACCAGTGACTTAAGTTCGTTGGAGCAGAAGCCATGAAAGCATTTATAGAACAGAGGGAAGCCACATCCCGTCGGTGGGGAAGTAGCTGGAGTCGAGTCCCCAAGTCGGTACCTATCACATTACTGTTTCTCCTTTGGAGCCTGTCAAGAACACTGAGATGAACAGCAGGGGCGCCTGACCATATATGGCAGCAGTACTCCATGCACGGACGAACGGTTGATTTGTATATATTTAGGATGGATTCAGGCGGAAAAAACATCCTGGCCCGACACAGTGACCCAAACTTCCTAGCAGTGGATTTAGCTATTGACTCAATGTAATGGATGGGACGAGAGGGTAAAGCCGAGGAGGCGCAGTGTATTGCTCTCAGGGAGACTCGCTTGGTCCATACTTCTGGGAGGCAGGAGAGTTTGCCTGTGTTGATTGACAAACAGCAGATTGGTCTTAGATGCTCTGATATTAACAAACCACTTCTTACTCCACAGAATGTAGACCCCTCTCAAGATCAGCAGCGAGGTTTTGTTTGTCCGTCACTCCGGATTTCTTACTGATACGGGAGTAAATTGTGGTGTCATCTGCTTAAATGGCTACTTGGCACTTGATCTCGTCTGGGAGATTATTTATGAAAACAAGGAAGAACGTCGGGCCTAAGATAGAGCCCTGAAGGACACCAGCGTTTCTTTTTAACACCGTTCGTTTTCTCTTTCTTTTATCTCCTTCATCTTTTAACATTTTCTTTCACTTAAATCCCCTTTTTTGCTTCAATAATGTTTTCTCTTTTTGATACATATTGCTTACTCCTTTTTATTCTCTTTGTTCTTTTGTTGTTTTTTTGTCATTTAGTGCCCCCCCCCCGTTTTTTGCTTTCTTCTTTTATTTTATATTTTATATCTTTCCCTATCAATTCTTCATTCTTTTTCTTTCTCTTCCTCTCCTTCTCTCTCTCTCTCTCTCTCTCTCTCTCTCTCTCTCTCTCTTTTCTTTTCTTTTTGATACATATTGCTTACTCCTTTTTATTCTCTTTGTTCTTTTGGGTTTTTTTTTTTGTCATTTAGTGCCCCCCCCCCGTTTTTTGCTTTCTTCTTTTATTTTATATTTTATATCTTTCCCTATCAATTCTTCATTCTTTTTCTTTCTCTTCCTCTTCTTCTCTCTCTCTCTCTCTATCTCTCTCTTTTCTTCTTTTTGATACATATTGCTTACTCCTTTTTATTCTCTTTGTTCTTTTGGTTTTTTTTCTTTTTTTGTCATTTAGTGCCCCCCCCCCGTTTTTTGCTTTCTTCTTTTATTTTATATTTTATATCTTTCCCTATCAATTCTTCATTCTTTCCCTTTCTCTTCCTCTCCTTCTCTCTCTCTCTCTCTATCTCTCTCTTTTCTTCTTTTTGATACATATTGCTTACTCCTTTTTATTCTCTTTGTTCTTTTGGTTTTTTTTCTTTTTTTGTCATTTAGTGCCCCCCCCCCGTTTTTTGCTTTCTTCTTTTATTTTATATTTTATATCTTTCCCTATCAATTCTTCATTCTTTCCCTTTCTCTTCCTCTCCTTCTCTCTCTCTCTCTCTATCTCTCTCTTTTCTTCTTTTTGATACATATTGCTTACTCCTTTTTATTCTCTTTGTTCTTTTGGTTTTTTTTCTTTTTTTTGTCATTTAGTGCCCCCCCCCCCCCCACGTTTTTTGCTTTCTTCTTTTATTTTATATTTTATATCTTTCCCTATCAATTCTTCATTCTTTTTCTTTCTCTTCCTCTCCATCTCTCTCTCTTTTCTTCATCCTTTCCTTTTCTTTCTCACTCTCTCTCTCTCTCTCTCTGTTTCTTTTCCCCACTATATCGCTTTCATTTGCTTTCACCTTTACCTCTGTCCAACACCATTCTTCTTTCTACTTTTTTTCTTTTTTTCATTTATATTAACCCTTCTCTTCTGTTCCCTCTTCGTTCCTTATTTATCAAAAGCGATTTGAGGATTTAGCTGCAGCTCAAGGAGGCATTATGTGTGGCGCGGGATGAAGGTGAATAATGTTGATTAGTTTGGCCTTAGCTCACCTTTTCATCATGGCTTAGTTTTGTCTGGCAGGTCTATTTAATAGAATTTAGTACAGTGGTGTTAAGGGAGGAAAACCACGACACTTCAAGAGATGTTTTGCTTGAAGCTGTCCAAATATGGGTACTCATATTCCAGTATATATATATATATATATATATATTGCAAGAAAGTGACAAAATTCGAGATTTAAGCCCACTGTTCAAGCATTTACTTTTATAAAATTTACTCGATACAGAAGTTTGTAAAGTGGAGTTAAGGAAGAAAACCACGACACTTCAAGAGATGTTTTGCTTGAAGCTGTCCAAATATGGGTACTCATATTCCAGTATATATATATATATATATATATATATTGCAAGAAAGTGACAAAATTCGAGATTTAAGCCCACTGTTCAAGCATTTACTTTTATAAAATTTACTCGATACAGAAGTTTGTAAAGTGGAGTTAAGGAAGAAAACCACGACACTTCAAGAGATGTTTTGCTTGAAGCTGTCCAAATATGGGTACTCATATTCCAGTATATATATATATATATATATATATATTGCAAGAAAGTGACAAAATTCGAGATTTAAGCCCACTGTTCAAGCATTTACTTTTATAAAATTTACTCGATACAGAAGTTTGTAAAGTGGAGTTAAGGAAGAAAACCACGACACTTCAAGAGATGTTTTGCTTGAAGCTGTCCAAATATGGGTACTCATATTCCAGTATATATATATATATATATATATATATTGCAAGAAAGTGACAAAATTCGAGATTTAAGCCCACTGTTCAAGCATTTACTTTTATAAAATTTACTCGATACAGAAGTTTGTAAAGTGGAGTTAAGGAAGAAAACCACGACACTTCAAGAGAAGTTTTGCTTGAAGCTGTCCAAATATGGGCAATCATATTCCAGTATATATATATTCTAAGAAAGTGACAGAATCAGTCAGTTAATTGCCATACGTGATACACGCTTGGGTGATCATGTCTCGAAAGAGACATGACTGACTGGGCAGAAGATTATCCCTCAGTAGATTGCCATTGCTTTCTGCGGTAGACTGGTTGCCGACCAAGGCTATAGAACCCAATCTGTCCTGCTATTTAACCCATACCTTTCCCAAGGGTATTTGCGCGTAAGTGAATGCAAGGAATTCAACTGGAATTCGAACTCGGCTCTCCTATTTCTCGTTCCGAGTCAATATCCACTGCGCCACAACGCACATCCGCAGTGACAGAATACGTAGATTTAAACCCAATGTTGAAGCATTTACTTTTATAAAGGGTGCTCGATACAGAGTAGAGCTTTATATTGTAAAAGTTGTTACAATGGTTTATAAAAGCATAGCATCACAACGCAAAAATTTTCATGTTTCGGATTTGAACTGCTCCTATTCGGGGGATATGTGGAAAAACACATGGGAACCTCAATCTCAGATCATAACTCTGAGTTATGATCTGAGATCTGCTGGAGAAGGAACGAATGTTTCATAGCTACGAGGCAAGTGATATCCCCTCGTAAAACAAGAAATTACAGGCGGGGAAAAAAGGATGTTGCCCCAAGGTTACCAGTTCTGTCTCGATCATCGATGCATCGGATTTTCGGCAAACTTTCAACTAAAACCGTCTTTGTGATCAATCAAGGACAACCTAAGCAGAAATAGGTTTGAAACGAAGTGATCGACTATCGATTGGCTGCAAGAATTTGGGCGTCGATGCGAAGGACTGGTGGTGATTTGGTTTCACATGTGTTTTTCCACATATCACCCGAAGAGTAGCAGTTCGACTCCGAAACATTAACAATTTTGTGTAGTGATACTATGCTTTTATAAACCACTGGAACAACTACTATAACACTATATATATATATATATATATATATATATATATTAGTCATCAACATACAAGCCTGTTTCGCTGTATCACAGCTAATCAGTGTGGTTAGACACATACACTTGCTTCTGGCCGGGATCGAAACTCTACCGATTGGGTGTCAGTCGGAGTCGCTACTCCATAAGCCATAGGCGCATGGAATAAGAGAAGGGAAATTTTAACGTGTTGTATATATGCAGTGTATACACACGCCAGTCACCGAAAGAACTCAATTCATTTCTGAAGAGTCATGCATATAGCAGAACTGGAAACTGTTTTTAAAATGTTCTTCTCCAGAGAGCTCAATCGTAATGAGAGCAGAATATATTAGTCATACAAGCCTGTTTCGCTGTATCACAGCTCATATATATTAAACTTTGAGATAAATCAAGGACAACCTCGGCAGAACTAGGTTTAGAACGAAGTGATCGACTATCGATTGGCTGCAAGAATTTGGGCGTCGACGCGAAGGACTGGTGGTGATTTGGTTTCATATGTGTTTTTCCACATATAACCCGAAGAGTAGCAGCTCAACTCCGAAACTCCGAAACATAAATAATTTTGTGTAGTAATACTATGCTTTTGATGTAACAAATCTTACACTATATATATATATATATATATATATATGAAATAAAACACAAATTACCTGAGTAAAGGGTTTAAAAGTTAAATTTATCCATGTCAAAGGGATAGATGTGGTAGGGGAAACGAAAGGAAAAAAGAAAAAAAAAAAGGAAAAAGAAAAAGAAAGAAAAAAAGGGGGAAGGGGTGGTTGACTGGGAAGCAAGCTATGAAAAAATGATTCCTATAGAAACAAAAGAAAACTGCTACCATCAATGTTGAATAAAACATTGAAAATTTGACCAAAGAGATTTTAGTTTAAATAAATAATGACTGGGACAAATTTTACATACAAATTTAAATATAAATCTTAAATTTTAAATTTAATATTAAAAATATTGACTTCAAAGGTAGATCTCAAAATAATCCATTACTACAAATTTAAATATAAATCTTCAATTTTAAATTTAATATTAAAAATATTAGCTTCAAGGGTAGATCTCGAAATAATCCATTACTACAAATTTAAATATAAATCTTAAATTTTAAATTTAATATTAAAAATATTAGCTTCAAGGGTAGATCTCAAAATAATCCATTACTTCAAATTTAAATATAAATCTTAAATTTTAAATGTAATATTAAAAATATTGACTTCAAAGGTAGATCTCAAAATAATCCATTACTACAAATTTAAATATAAATCTTAAATTTTAAATTTAATATTAAAAATATTAGCTTCAAGGGTAGATCTCAAAATAATCCATTGCTACAAATTTAAATATAAATCTTCAATTTTAAATTTAATATTAAAAATATTAGCTTCAAGGGTAGATCTCAAAATAATCCATTACTACAAATTTAAATATAAATCTTAAATTTTAAATTTAATATTAAAAATATTAACTTCAAGGGTAGATCTCAAAATAACCCGTTACTACAAATTTAAATATAAATCTTAAATTTTAAATTTAATATTAAAAATATTAGCTTCAAGGGTAGATCTCGAAATAATCCATTACTACAAATTTAAATATAAATCTTAAATTTTAAATTTAATATTAAAAATATTAGCTTCAAGGGTAGATCTCAAAATAATCCATTGCTACAAATTTAAATATAAATCTTCAATTTTAAATTTAATATTAAAAATATTAGCTTCAAGGGTAGATCTCAAAATAATCCATTACTACAAATTTAAATATAAATCTTAAATTTTAAATTTAATATTAAAAATATTACCTTCAAAGGTAGATCTCAAAATAATCCATTACTACAAATTTAAATATAAATCTTGAATTTTAAATTTAATATTAAAAATATTGACTTCAAAGGTAGATCTCAAAATAATCCATTATGACAAATTTAAATATAAATCTTAAATTTTAAATTTAATATTAAAAATATTAGCTTCAAGGGTAGATCTCAAAATAATCCATTACTACAAATTTAAATATAAATCTTAAATTTTAAATTTAATATTAAAAATATTAGCCTCAAGGGTAGATCTCAAAATAATCCATTACTACAAATTTAAATATAAATCTTAAATTTTAAATTTAATATTAAAAATATTAGCTTCAAGGGTACATCTCAAAATAATCCATTACTACAAATTTAAATATAAATCTTAAATTTTAAATTTAATATTAAAAATATTAGCTTCAAGGGTAGATCTCAAAATAATCCATTACTACAAATTTAAATATAAATCTTAAATTTTAAATTTAATATTAAAAATATTAGCTTCAAGGGTAGATCTCAAAATAATCCATTACTACAAATTTAAATATAAATCTTAAATTTTAAATTTAATATTAAAAATATTAGCTTCAAGGGTAGATCTCGAAATAATCCATTACTACAAATTTAAATATAAATCTTAAATTTTAAATTTAATATTAAAAATATTAGCTTCAAGGGTAGATCTCAAAATAATCCATTGCTACAAATTTAAATATAAATCTTCAATTTTAAATTTAATATTAAAAATATTAGCTTCAAGGGTAGATCTCAAAATAATCCATTACTTCAAATTTAAATATAAATCTTAAATTTTAAATGTAATATTAAAAATATTGACTTCAAACGTAGATCTCAAAATAATCCATTACTACAAATTTAAATATAAATCTTAAATTTTAAATTTAATATTAAAAATATTAGCTTCAAGGGTAGATCTCGAAATAATCCATTACTACAAATTTAAATATAAATCTTAAATTTTAAATTTAATATTAAAAATATTAGCTTCAAGGGTAGATCTCAAAATAATCCATTGCTACAAATTTAAATATAAATCTTCAATTTTAAATTTAATATTAAAAATATTAGCTTCAAGGGTAGATCTCAAAATAATCCATTACTACAAATTTAAATATAAATCTTAAATTTTAAATTTAATATTAAAAATATTGACTTCAAAAGTAGATCTCAAAATAATCCATTATGACAAATTTAAATATAAATCTTAAATTTTAAATTTAATATTAAAAATATTAGCTTCAAGGGTAGATCTCAAAATAATCCATTACTTCAAATTTAAATATAAATCTTAAATTTTAAATGTAATATTAAAAATATTGACTTCAAAGGTAGATCTCAAAATAATCCATTATGACAAATTTAAATATAAATCTTAAATTTTAAATTTAATATTAAAAATATTAGCTTCAAGGGTAGATCTCGAAATAATCCATTACTACAAATTTAAATATAAATCTTAAATTTTAAATTTAATATTAAAAATATTAGCTTCAAGGGTAGATCTCAAAATAATCCATTACAACAAATTTAAATATAAATCTTAAATTTTAAATTTAATATTAAAAATATTAGCTTCAAGGGTAGATCTCAAAATAATCCATTACTACAAATTTAAATATAAATCTTAAATTTTAAATTTAATATTAAAAATATTAGCTTCAAGGGTACATCTCAAAATAATCCATTACCACAAGTACACATAAACACCCGCGCGCGCGAACACATACATACATTCCAGAACATAATTTACTGAAATATCTAAAGAATATTCGCAAGTAGTTTGTTCATCACCCACAGACCCCACTGTGGTTTATATTGCAACTATATTGAGTGGATCTTAGTTACAGTTTCTGGGAGAGAGCACGATATCTAGCATGAACAACAGTTTGCACAAAGCCAAGATGAATTGAGACTTCGAGCTAGCACAATCATCGACGAGCCCTCAAGGGGAGACGTCTACCCAATTTCACAGACAAGGCTTGGGTCAAACCGTGATATGGTTTTCAAGAACTTTCCAAAGGTGCCACACGCTAGGGTCGCATTCTCCAAACCCATAACATCAATAAATCACCTTTCTGACAAATCGACACTGGTGAGATTCGAACTAGTGCTTCATTGACAGAAAGCGAACGTACAACCACTCGGCCATATATATAGTCATCCGCAGACAGATCTGTTTCGCTGTATCACAGCTCATCAGTACGGTTAGACTCCGATTGCTTTTAACCCAGGATAGAAACCCGACCAAATTGGCGTCAGTCGGCGATTCTACCTGTGGGCTATGGGCGCTCGGTAGAAGGGGTCAGGCTTTTAGCGTATCAACTATCGTACGCCAATAGCCAGAGTGCTCTAATTCATCACTGAATGAGCGTAGATGGTAGAGCAGCTACTGTTTTTTCAAAATCTACACCCCCACACACAAACATATATATATATATATATATATATGGCTGAGTAGTTAGAACGTTCGCTTTCGAATATATATATATATATATATATATATATATATTCGAATACATATATATATATATATATATATATATATATATATATCGAATACATATATATATATATATATATATATATATATTAATGCAGGTTTCATTGAATAATATAGACAACTTTTGTCTATTAATTTTGTGTAGGATCCGTTCATACACAAAATTAATAGACAAAACTTGTTTATATTATTCAATGAAACCTGCATTAATGAAAAAATACTGCCAAAATACACACAATATATATATATATATATATATATATATATATATATATATATATATATATGGCCGAGTACTTAGAACGTTCGCTTTCGAGCATAAAAATCAGAACGATGTTAAGAAAAAGTTTAAATGTGAAATAAGTTTTTATTTTAAAGCTTCATAAAACATTTTATCAAGGAAAAATAAGGATATAAAGGTAAATTATATAATTCAAAAATATAAAGTTCAATAAACTTATTTTGATAAAGTTATAAGAATAATTAAAACATTCGGAAAAAAGAGATGATCAAAAACATCAGAACGATTAACAAAATCATATTGTTGTAATGAATATATCATATCCAAATGAAAATAGCGTTCATTACTCATTAGTACTTGACGTGAAAAACCTTTACTTTCAATAATAGCGTGATATCTTTTGCTACATGAGGGAATTAATGTCTTGCATTCATTAACGGATATGTTCTCCCGTTCTCCTTTCAAATTAGTGTTCTTCGACGTTTGTTGGATTCTTTTCGTTAGCTTTTTCATTTAGTAACTTCCAAACATTCTCAAAAGGATTCATGTCTGAGGTTTGAGCAGGCCACTCCATAACAGTAACATCCTCCTCAGAAAGAATTGTTTTAAGAGATTTTTGCTGTGTGACATGGCGCGTTATCATGCATAAATACAGCTGGTTGATTAATTGCAGTTCTCAAATTAGGTACAATATATTTCTTCATTGTATACAGTTGCGTTAATTTTACCATGTAGCCTAACAAGGTGTCCCGTACCAGCAGCTGAACTCATGCCAAACATGATCACACTTCCTGCTCCAAATTTAACGCTACTTTTAGTGCACTGAGGCAAATATTGCGGACACGGAAAGTAAACCGCAAGATCTCATACAGAAAGTAGCAGTGGAGAGTGACAAGAAAGGACTACAAATAAACTCTAAGAAAACTGAGTGCATGGTCATCAGCAAAAGATACAACCCAAAATGCCAAATACAGATAGGGGATAACAGAATCAAACAAGTCCAAGAATTTAAGTACCTAGGAAGTGTTCTAACAGGAGATGGAAAGTGCGACACGGAGATCCGAAGGCGAATTGGCATGGCAAAGGACGCGTTCCAGAAGATGAGCAAAATACTAACACACAGGAAAATCTCAATAGAAACGAAGAAAAGAGTGCTAGACTGCTACGTGATGTCAGTTCTTCAATACGGCTGTAAATGCTGGACAATATCATCGAAAATGAGGACAAAACTGGAAGCGGCCGAAATGTGGTTCTACAGAAGGATTCTACGGATATCGTGGACTGAGCATACAAGCAACGACGAAGTGTTAGAAAGAATGCCAACAAAAAGGAAATTGATGCTGAGCATCAGGAAGAGACAATTGAAGTTCCTGGGACATGCAATGAGGAAGGAGAGCCTGGAGAACCTGATACTGACTGGACAGATAGAAGGAAGGAGAGACAGAGGAAGGCAGCGGATAACATATTTGCAGGGTCTGATCAGGTGGATGACGGAACGGGGGTTGCCAGGAGCAACAGGCACAAACATACTAAGAGCCACAAGGGATAGGGAGACGTGGAGATCCATGATCGCCTACGTCCTGAAGGGACAGGGCACATAGAAGAAGAAGAAGAGGTAAATATCGTTCCTTAGGACTGCACCTAACGAAATTCTCTCGTCACAACCGAACAGGTTAAACTTTGATTCATCGCTGAAATTAACACAATCTCACTGTTCTTCTGTTCATATGACGTATTGAGTGGCGAATTTTAATAGGCTCATTTGATTTTTTTTTTAGAAATGTAAAGCTTCGTAGAGGCAACTCGGCTCTTCAGATTTATTTCATTAAGTCTTCGGAAAATAGTGTGCCTTGATATTTTAGTGTCAAGGTTAGCATTAGCTCTTTTTTGTTCTTTACCAATCCATCTGTCTTCCCTTGCAGTAGTTTTCCTAGGCCTGCCAGGTTGTTTCTTGAATTCACATGACACCGTTTCCTCAAGTTTTCTTAAAATACTACGAATAGCACTTTTAGATTTCCCCACACCCTTTAAATTATCCCCGATTGAGAGTTTATCTTCATTACGTAACTTGACTGTCAGTTCTCTAAGTTCCAATGACTTCACGGATTTTTTCACCATGTTCACAATGCAAGAGCCAGTAAAGATTCAGGGCAATTTAATAAAATACCCGATTTTGTATTCTTACTCTAATTTTTTTTTTTTTAATAATACAAAATAATTAATAAAATATATGGATTTATTTAATCGTTCTGATGTTTTTGATCAGCTATTTTTTTCGAATGTTATATAATTATTCTTAATAAATTTATCAAAATATTCTTATCAAATTTATCAAAATATTCTTATCAAATTTATCAAAATATTCTTATAACTTTATCAAAATAAGTTTATTGAACTCTATATTTTGGAATTATATAATTTACTTTTAATCCTTTTTTTTCTTGATAAAATGTTCCTTTAAACTTTAAAATAAAAAGTTATTTCATATTTAAACTTTTTCTTAACATCATTCTAATCTTTATCCTATTATATGCATATTAGGCATTCATTTATTTTGCAAGATAATATTGAGTCCATTTCTTATGTGAACAGCCTTTAGAGTGACTTAAACGGTCAATCTTGGTATGACACTCACTTCTGTAGTTGTGGTCGACGTAGCCTCATTGTAGGATAAGGATCTGAGATAGCACATTCTGCTTAGCAGAAATGTGGTTCTACAGAAAGACACCGCGGATACCAATATAGTTTCTTGATTATCTTAACGTCTTTTCCGAAAATGTCCAGGTTGTCGAGCATGTCTATCAAGTCATTGTGTCAAACGTTTTTTTTTCGTAGCCTATAAAGCACAGTACCTACCATCCTGGCTTACGACCTATCACGTTGAATACATCGGTTCTCGCTTGATCACCGAAGTTAAGCAACGTTGAGCCTGGTCAGTACTTGGATGGGTGACCGCTTGGGAATACCAGGTGCTGTAAGCGTTTAGTGACGGATGTGCGTTGTGGTGCAGTGGATATCGACTTCAAAAAAGAAATCGGTGAGCCATGTTCGAATTCCAGTTGAATACCCTGCATTCACTTAAGCACTGGTATCCTTTGGAAAGGTATTAATCTGTCCCTTCCCTCCAGTTATGGGTTAAATAACAAGGGTAGAACTTGGAGAGGCTGCCCTTAAAAACAAATCCGAATGAATCTTGATACTCGAAAAGAAAAAAAGTATTACTAGACACAAAACGTATATAAAAACAACAATAAATTGTTGAAAGAAAAAGGTATTACCAGCAATAAATAAATAAAATTTAGTTGGCAATAAATGACCCACCGAGGTGTTGATATGCCATAAAAACAAAACAACCAAACCTACCATTCTTATTTTCATATTCTTGTCTTCTTAACATTCAATTTTTATTGATATCATACAACTATTCATCGTAATCATTTTAACAGTAAGCAACTCTCAAGGCTTGTGTTAGGTGAAGTCTATTATTAAAAAAAATAATTCCTTTTGATGAAATGCACTTCCGAGTGTTTTGTTCCTAGGAATTTGCTTTTTTTTTCTATCAAGGATTTTATGAATTAAAACGTTTTACAAGTTTCGCATATCGAGAGTGGAAAGCAATAATTAGGAATTTCCTGTCAATATATGGCAGTAATGGTCTATTACCTGGGAAGCATGTTGAATAAAGATGGAAAGTGCAATGTCGAGATGCAATGATGCATTAGCATGGTCAAGAACGTATTTCAAAAGCTAACCAGAATATTTAGAGACTGGAAAATCTCTTCAAGGATGAAGTACATGAAAATCTTGAAAATCTCACTGAAAACAAAGGAATGAGTGCCGGACTGCTACGTGATATCATTTCTTCTGTATGACAACGAATGTTGGACGATCTCTTCAAGGATGATGGACAGCTTCGAGGCAGCATAATTGTGGTTCTACAGAAGGATACTGAGGATCACATTGACTGGAAAATTTCATTGAAAACAAAGGAAAGAGTGCTGGACTGCTATGCGATATCAGTCCTTCTGTTTGGCAGCGAATGTTGGACGATCTCTTCAAGGATGAAGAACAGGTTCGAGGCAGCATAATTATGGTTCTACAGAAGGATGTTGAAGATCACATGAACAGGAAAATCTCATTGAAAACAAAGGAATGAGTGCTGAACTGCTATGCGATATCAGTCCTTCTGTTTGGCAGCGAATGCTAGACGATCTCTTCAAGGATGAAGGACAGGTTCGAGGTAGCATAATTGTGGTTCTACAGAAGGATGTTGAGGATCACATTGGCTGGAAAATTTCATTGAAAACAAAGGAATGAGTGCTGGACTGCTATGCGAGATTGGTTCTTCTGTATAACATTCTACAACTATGAATGTATCATTTTCAAGTCAAGGCTTACTCGTTATCTATCCTACTTATCCTCATATTCTTTAATTGCAACAACTCCTCTTTCATTCACGAATCTTCATCATATGCATTTTGACAGTAACTGTCTAAACTACAATCTTAACCTTTTTAAGCCAAGATTGAGTCGTTATCCATCCTCCTTATCCTCGTACTATTCACTTCCAACAACCTCCTCTTTCTTTCACGAAACCCTTTCTCCTATCCATTTTGAAAGTAACATTTTATAACTACAACTACAGACTTATGTTTTTCAAGTCAAGGGTTAATCGTTTTCTATCCTCCTCATCCTCATAACCATCACTTTCTGTCACCTCCTCTTTCAATCACAGACCTCATTCAATATATCCATTTTGTTAATAAATCTCTAAATTGAATTGATTGTTCGTTAAATCGAGGTGGTTTTAATGTAACATTCTACAACTACAAACTTATGTTTTTCAAGTCAAGGGTTAATCTTTTTCTATCCTCCTCATCCTCATAACCATCACTTTCTGTCCCCTCCTCTTTCAATCATAGATCTCATTCAATATATCCATTTTGTTAATAAATCTCTAAATTGAATTGATTGTTCGTTAACCCTCTAGGGCCATTCGTATCATATTTGATACAGTATTTCCTTATAAGGAAACATTTGGTTTTTCCCTATAAGGAAACATTTGGTATTCATTGACTGAGCAGTCAGTACTGCTTTCATTTGAAATTTATAAAATATTTCTCTTAAAAAATTTTTCAGGAAAATATTTCTTTCAAGGCTTGTTTTCATACTGTATCAAATATGATATGAATGGCCCTAGAGGGTTAAATCGAGGTGGTTTTAATGTAACATTCTACAACTACAAACTTATGTTTTTCAAGTCAAGGGTTAATCGTTTTCTATCCTCCTCATCCTCATAACCATCACTTTCTGTCACCTCCTCTTTCAATCACAGATCTCATTTAATATATCCATTTTGTTAATAAATCTCTAAATTGAATTGCTTTCTTGCGTTGAATCGAGGTGTTTTTAATGTTTGAAAATTTCTAATGCTTATATTCACTTTCGAATATTTTGTTACCACATGACGGCTTTAATTTTTTTTTCTTTGTTTTGTTTCATTGTTTTTTGTTTGTTTTTTTGTTTTTTTTGCTTTTTTTTTTTTTGCTTTTTTTTTCCATAATTATTAGTGTCTTTGTTTACACATTTCTGTGTGGTTAGAGAACACGTTTACTGCGATTAGGATTCGTGTTTACAGATGTGCTTAACACGTTCGCGGCAATATCTGTACGCCTTGGGGATATTTCGCTATTTATTAGCACGCCTTTTGTTACGACTCGTCAGCCTCTCTTTTTTTTCTCTCTGCTTCCCTTTCAATGTGTCTGTGCATGCGTATATGCGTGTTGACGGACAATTATGAGAAATGGTTGTATGGGGAAATAGACCTCTGCCTATTATCATTTACAATATCAGATTCTTGTCAACTGAAGGAGAGATTCTCCCGGGGGGCTGGTACGGGAGGTGGAGGCGGGTAATTCTTTGTGTAACATTTGTCTTGGAGTCAGAAAATATGAAACAATATAAAATGCAATAAAATAGTAACTTTCGACAACTGAATGATTCGTTTGGTTATGTATTTACTAGCAGTATAGCCCGGCACCGCTCGGGTGCAATGAAAGCTTTAAAACTAATCCTGGAGCTCAGACTCAGCCTAAAGAATATTTGTGTGAAGTTTGGTGAGAATCGGATTGTGGATTTGTATAAAGGACGTACAGACAGATAAACAGACACACAAACATCTTGCCTTATATATATATATATATATATATATATATATGTATAATCAATTTTCTGCACTTTTGTAAGAATTGAAACCTTGAAACTTCTGAATATCGTTTCTTATGTCTTTGTCTATGAGTGTATCAAGTTTGATTAAAATCGGACCACTCCTTCTATAACCCGATATTTTCGATTATCGATTTTTCGATATTTATCGGGGGTACCTCGACATAAAACTTAACTAAGAACACTCGCAGACGCTTATAGTACAACAGTGTAAATTTTTAAGAAAATCTGTTCAGCCGTTTCGGAGTCTATAGGTAACGGACACACTCACACACACACAAAGACGCACACACACATACACACACACAGAAAAAGTTCCATTTATAAATAAGTTTAGATTTGTTTCCTTGTTTACATGGCTTTATGGACAACTAGGTCTACAGCTATATCGTGTTGAATACACCGGTTCTAGTCTGACCACCGAAATCAAGCAACATCGAGCCTGGTCAGTACTTAGATGGGTGACCGTTTGGGAATACCAGGTGCTGTAAACGTAAGAACCAAGAATGATCCATCGGTCCTCCAGGTTTGGGGGTTGGGCGCAGGGCTAACAACTCTACCCCGTAAAAAACAGTTTGTTACAGAAACAGTAACAAAAAGTTACTGCCCTACACACCATTGGGTGTAAAAGAGTGAGATTATGATACTAACAGTACTGATGGCAGGAAGAGGCGACAGGGGAAGCAACGTATGACATACTTGATGGGCATAATCATAGAAGAGTTTGTGAAAAGTAAAAAGGAAAAGTGTGTTAAGACATACAATTGATACGGAGATATGGAAGGCCATGATAGCTCACGTCCTGAAAGAGGAACGGCAGACAGAAAACTAATAAGTTAGACAAATTTATATTTCATAACATTAATCAGTAGATACACCTCGACGTTGTCTAATGGTTATCAAACTTAACTCGTTAGAAAAAATTACAATTCAGTAGTGAGTTCGATCCTCATTGGGGATCTCATACTTTCTGCTTTGTGTTGCATCTAAGCTTTGCTTAGAAAATCACCTTTCTTCTTCTTCTTCTTCTTCTTCTTTGTGCCATGTCCTTTCAGGACGTAGGCGATCATGGCCTTCCACTTCTGCCTGTCCCTGGTAACGCTTAGCACGCTTTCTCCTGTTACTCCACCTAAACACCGTGCTGCCATCCACCTACTCAGGCCCGTCAAATATGTTATCCACTGCTTCCACTGTCTCTTTTTCTTTCTATCTGACCTGTGAGTATCAGATTCTTTAAGCCTTCCTTCCTCATCACACGTCCCAAGAACTTCAGCTGTCTTTTTCTGATGCTCAGTATTTTCCTTTTCGTTTCCATCCTTTCTAAATATGATATCCGCAGCATCCTTCTGTAGAACCACATTTCAGTTGCTTCATGTTGTCGTTCATCTTTAAATGTATTGTCCAACATTCACAGCCATATTGAAGAACAGACATCACATAGCAATCCAGTACTCTCTTCTTTGTTTCGAGCGAAATTTTTCTTTCTCTCAATACTCTACACAGCTCCTGGAATGCGTCTTTGGCCATGCCAATTCGCCTTCGGATATCTGTGTCGCACTTTTCGTCTTCTGTTAGAACACTTCACAGGTAATTTAAATTTTTGTACCTGCTTGATTTTAGTATCCCCGACCTGCAATTATCATTTTGGGTTCATCTCTTTGCTGATTGCTATAAATTGTGTTTTCTTGTAGTTTATTTCTTGTCTTTTCATTCGACTATCTGCATCTACATTTTAAGGAGGGTTTGTACTTTTCTTTCCCTGTCAACTATTTTCTCCGTATTAAAAATACATCAAAGTGTAACTATAACAGAGGCTTTTGTTTTTTATAACCAGTTCCCACAAATCAAGACAGGGGCGCCACTGGTATGCAGAGGGTTTCAGTGAAAGAGAAAAAAAAACGCGGTACAGGGCCAGTTAAAGAAAGTATAAGAGATGGATGGGGTTCACGTAGATAGATGGCAAGTGGAGTTGCATTTAAACTTTGGAGGTTGTAGCTATCATTGAAGCAAGCAAACAGAAAGGAGTTCCACAAACGAGAAGTTCGAGAAAAGAAACTGTTAGAAAAAAAGAGGAGGTTATACTTAACTATCTGGACGGTAAAATAGTAGCCTGAATTTAAAGGTCAAACATCCTTCACTTCAATAGCGCTCAAACTTTCTTGATGACGTTTTTGATCTGAAATGTACGGTTTTGTTAAAAATAAAAAAATGAAAATAATTTAATTAGCCAAAGGTTCGTTGAAAGGGACATTATCTTGCGGTCAATATGTGAGTGTTAATCTACTAAACTGATATTAAACAATGTGGAATACAAACACCTTAAAACTAACCCACTCCATAATAATAAAGACTGTTATATATATATATATATATATACACACACATATATATATATATATATATATATATATATATATATATATATAGTATTGTCATCCGCAGACAGATAACTAATTATAACGTTAGAATTGGTGCAAAACTACAAAACTACTGCAAAATTGTACATTTTGTTTCGACGTTGAAAGAACAATGTCTCATCAGGTAGTTCATAATGAGGGTTATCTATTATCTATTCTCTCAAACACTCTCACCATCTAACCAACACTCATTCTCAGTACCCTTACCCGTCTATCACCCTCCTTCTGACATTTCCTATATCTAACCAAACTTTTCCCATCACTTTCCTGACCCTATGTAACCCCTGCGCAATAGTGGCAGTCGAATTCCTTGCACGGGGTGAAACGATTAAAAAAAAAACTAACTACCTGATGAGAGATTATTCTAAATGAATGTTTTGAACGTTACAATTATTCTCTTCTTTCTTAACACGCTAAGCTCTACCTTCCCTTTATATATATATATATATATATATATATATATATATATATATATATATATATATATGTGTGTGTGTGTGTGTGTGTGTGTGTGTGTGTGTGATGTTTTCCACGACCTGCATATATATGTGATGTGTTGACGATGTTTTCATATTAACAAAAAGATTAAGTGAAATTAAAAATTTAACAGAATTAAAATAATCTCTCAATACCAAAATATATATATATATATATATATATATATATATATATATATATATTATAAATTATATTTTAGAACATGTATATAATATTTTATATATATCCACTACAAATGGTACATTTGTTTCGACATTGAAACTTCAATGTCTCATCAGGTGGTGTGGCTAGGAATGGAAAGCCGCTTTTCTTATATTTGGTCAGTTGTGTTTGGGATATTGGAGGGGGTTAGTGATAGGGGAAAAAGTCTCGTGTATTGACCATTGGAATTTTGAAGAAAGTGGTGTGGGTAGTTAAAATGGTTGAATATTGAGAGTCTTTGATTTCTAGACAGATTTAACATTAACAGTTAGAATGTAAGTTTTTATAATCTTGCGACTAGACTATATCCTTTGGATTTCTTAGAAGAAGAAGCCGGTAAGGGGTGGGATGCTTATTTTGTACAGAATTTTTGCACATGTTTTGGACGTTGTAAAAATTATTTCTTCGTTCTGTATTTACTCGGATATATATATATATATATATATATATATATATATATATATATATATATATATGATATTTATAAAGGAAAATGGGTGGGCCATAAGTCGCACACCAAAGAATTACGTGAAGGGATGGAATTGTGCATCAACGCAAATGGCGAGCATTTTGAGCATTTGTGATTGTACCCGCGTGTGCAATGTGTTCCTCAGTTCATTAGTTAAGCTTGGTTTTAATAAAATAACGTTTTTTATTATAAGTATTGTTTTAAATGCTTTGGTACGCGACTTATGGCTCACCCCGTATATATATATATATATATATATATTGATTGATTGATTGATTGATTGATTGATAGTTCAGTTACTTATGTTTGAAATTAGACCAGTACACAGTTGTATTAAAAGTGTTCAATAAAATTATATTGTAGAACTTTTGAATATTCTTCATTTGTATAGTTATTACGCAACCTAAGTTCTATTATATGGTGTCTTAAGCGATTTGTAATAAGTGATTTTACTGTTTTTTACCGGTTTTTTTTTTGTTTTTTTAAGAACGCTCACGTAACGTTGATTTTCTTAAACACCTACGTATCGGCGAATTTTTGAACGCGCAATTTTTAAAATCAGAAAAAATTATAACGCTTTCATTTATATATATATATATCCGAGTGAATACAGAACGAAGAAAGAATTCTTACAATGTCCAAAACATTAATTTAAAACAGTTTTGAACGTTGTAAGTATTCTTTCTTCGTTCTGTATTCATTCGGATAACCCGCTCCTGCATTAAGTTGAGTGCTCTTACCATTAAGATAAACATAAATAAATAAAAGTATATATATATATATATATATATATATATATATATATATTGTGTGTGTGTGTGTATTTTGGCAGCATTTTTTCATTAATGCAGGTTTCATTGAATAATATAGACAAGTTTTGTCTATTAATTTTGTGTAGGATCCGTTCATATCGTCTGATATACTTGATGGTGATGTCGTTGAAAGACAACAAAAAATCACAGTAATTTTTGATTTTTTAAAGTCTAAGCTTTCGGCTCACATAAGCCATTATCAAAGAGTAAATATTAACACACAGTAAACATAGAACATTTAAGCTATTAACAATAAAGACAATTGAATTGAAAATATAAGTCCATCCCTACCGTGGCGGATGGCCGAAGACAGTGACAAAATAGTGGCGTTTACTGTTACAATTACTGTGATATTTTGTTGTCTTTCAACGACATCACCAGCAAGTATATCAGACGATATATATATATATATATATATATATATATATATATATATATATATATATATGATATAATATATATATATATATATATATAAGATATTAATGAAGGAAAACTCAACACGTCAGTTGAGTTCTCCTTTATAAATATCATATTGCTCTGGGTAACATCCATTGAGTTCTCTATATAAATATAACACTTATTATTTTATATTAAGTTCATCTTGTTGGATTATCCTCACCGTTTATGGACTGGGCATCTATAGATATATATATATCTTTCAGGGATGTGCGTTGTGGTACAGTGGATATCGACTCGAAGCCGAGTCGATATTCATTGCATTCATTTACGCACAAATACCCCTGGGAAAGATATTAATCCGTCTCTTCCCTCTAGTTATGGGTTAAATAATAAAACAGATTGAGTTCTATGGCCTTGGCTGGCAACCAGTCTACCGCAGAATGCAATGGCAACCTACTGCGGGATAATCTTCTGTCCAGTCAGTAATAACATCCATTGAGTTCTCTACATAGATATAACACTTAATATTTTATATTAAGTTGATCTTGTTGGATTATCCTCGACGTTTGCGGACAGGACTTCTATACCTGTATATATATATATATGTAGTCATTTCTGTGTATATATATATATACGTGTGTGTGTGTGTGAATACATATATATTTGTGTGTGGAATATATATACGTATACTTCTGTATGTATATACATTTGTGCATATATATATATATATATATATATATATATATATATTATATGTATGTGAGTGTATGTATATAACTGTGTAGATATATATATATATATATATATATATATATATATATATTGCAAATTGTCTGAAGACACCACATGGCAGAAACCTAGATCGCGTAATAACTCGTTTAAAAATGCAGAATATTCAAAAGTTCTAAAATATAACTGCATTGACCACTTTTTAATACAAATGAGTACTGGTCTAATTTTATTATGTCCAAAAAATAAGTAATTAAACAATATATATATATATATATGCGTGTCTGGGTGTGCGCCTGAGAATAAACGTGTGAGCGTATGTCTCTGAATAAACGTGTGTGTGTGTGTGTGTTTGTCGGTGTCGTGCATTGGGATATTATGTTTTTAAGGGAAGATTCATTAAAAAGATTATTCAGAAATATGTAAACTCTAGTCGACAATACACACACACACACACACACACACATATATATATAGTCATCCGCAGACAGAACTGTTTCGCTTTATCACAGCTCATCAGTACGGTTAGATTCCGATTGCTTTTAACCCAGGATTGAAGTGGCGTCAGTCGGAGGTTCTACCTCTGGGCCATGGGCGCACGGTAGAAGAAGCCGGATTTTTTAGCATGTATATTGTCATTATACACGCCCAATAGCCAGAGTGCTCTAATTCATTAGTGAATGAGCGATGCATACATGCCAGAGTAGCTACTGTTTTTCAAAGTCTCCCATTCTTCCAGAGTGCTCAATCAGGGTGTGAGAGCGTAATATATATATACATACTAAATTGTTATAATCAGATTTAAACTAAATTAGACCAGTAAGCATTGTATTAGAAAGTGCTCAATATATGTTGGAATGTAGGTTCAGCACGTAGAGATTTTAGATATTTCAGCCGGTTAAGTGCCGTACGTGATACACTCTTTGGACGATCATGTCTCGAAAGAGACATGACTGACTGGGCAGAAGATTATACAGCAGTAGTTTGCCATTGCTTTCTACGGTAGACTGGTTGCCGACAAAGGCTATAGAACCCCACCTGTCCAATTATTTAATCCATAACTGGAGGGAAGAGACGGATTGATACCTTTCCCAAGTGATTCAACTGGATCTCGAACTCTGCTCCACGATTTGTCATTCAAAGTCGATATCCACTGCACCACAAGGCACTTTCAGACGTTTGCACTAACATGGTTTTGATCTTTTCGGTATCGTCAGTTGATTTTTTTTTTTACTTATTTTTATCCTTAGTTATTTTCTTTTTTCGCCTCCCTTTTTTTTTTCAGTAGGAGTAGCTAGTTTCAACTATAAGCCGATTCACACTACTTCCTCGTCTAATAAACTGGAACAAGGATCCGTTTGTATTTGTTTAAAATTGAGTTTCCAAACGAGAAGAAAGTTATTAAAAAATCAACTGCAACAAAGCAGAATGCATTGTTGTTAGTAAAAGAATGTAGGCGATCATCGTCTCCCACATTTCCCTATCCTTATGTTGTACCCCGGGGTGGGGATAAACAGTGAAAGAATATTGCAAGAAAGAACTCTTAACACTGAGTTTATATAAATAGAGATTTATTATACGTTAGTACAATAAACCAAATACCAGTACACCAACGAACAGTTAACACGAATAACACCTATGAAGGTAATGTCTCTGTATAGGACGTATGCGTCCGTCTTGTGAAGAAAATTTCCGTCTAGTGACGTCTAACTCACGTCTAAGGTCGATGGCTCTCGACTCTCGTATAAAGACAGTTAATCTCTATCACTCCCAGGTAATGCCGTAGACTCTAGTATAGTCATGAACACACTATCTCTCTATATTTATTTCTTGTATAAAATACAAAAAATTGTGGCACAAAGCCAAAAAGGGGAGGGGTAGAGGCTGGTTCTTGCTTAACTATCCTATACCTAGCTAAACACTACCACGACCCATTCGCTCATTAAAATTTGCACAATCACCACAAGAACACATCCATCAACTTCATACACCACAATGCCACAAACTTACAAGGGACACCTAAAAAAGTGGGGAAATAACCCATCTCTCTAGCACTATTCTGTAGTTCGTTCCCATCGCGGTCTTTTATGACCCGGGCCACACCCATTGCGGGGTAGGACCAGGATATTCCTTTACAACAATATCTCTCCAGAACACCTTAGTACCTCTTAAGACGATTTCTCCTGTTACCCCTCCCAAATCAAATATCACGCGTTGCTTTCCCCTGTCTCTTTTTTCTTCTATCTAACCTGTGGGTATCAGATGCTCCAAGCCCTCTTTTTTATGTGCCAGGAACTTCAGCTGACTTTTGTGATGTTAAGTTTTAATGTCCCTTTCGTTTCCATCCCCTCCAAAACCTCGTCGTTGCTTACATGCTCAGTTCATGATATTCTCAGCATCTTTCTCTAGAACCACATTCCGTTTGTTTTAAGTCTACCCTTTATATTTGATAAGATTATCAAAAATTCGCTGCCATATTGAAGAACAGATATCACGTAACAATTAAGCATCGTATTCTATGTTTCGAGCGAAATTTTCCTGTCTCTCAGGATGTGCCCAAAATGCCAACTGCAAATCTCATATACTAAGAGCAAACAAGTGCGCTAATTTAAAAACCTTCTTTTTTTTTAATCATCTCACCCCAAGCAATGCATTCCACTGCCACTATTGCGCGTGGGGCTACAGATGAATAAGGATAGCGAAGATGCGGGTTGAGAAGAGTGCTTGATAGGATGGGAGCAGGTTAGTGTGTTAGGAGGTGTCTATTGATCTTACATTTAAATTCCTGGAGATTGTAGCCGTCGGGGAAGCAATCGTTTGGAAGAGAATTCCACAGTCGGGAAGTGCGAGGAAAGAAACTGTTGGAGTAGAAGTTACGGCTGCATTTTATCGGTTTCACTGTAAAAGGGTGGGATCTAGTTGCTATTCTAGTTTCTCGTTCAAATTCGTATTTAGGGGGCACTAGTGATCTAAGTTCATCGGAGCAGAAGCCATGAAAGTATTTGTAGAAGAGACACAGGGAAGCCACGTCGCGCTGGTGGGAGAGAGATTGCAGGCGGCCTGCCAAGTCGGTATCTATCACATTACAGACCCTCCTCTGAACCTTATCGAGAAGCCCGAGGAGAACAGTAGGGGCACCCGACCAGATATGGCAGCAGTATTCAATGCACGGGCGGATGGTAGATTTATAAATGTGAAGGTGGTATGTGTTTTAACAGATTGACAATGAAATTCAAAGTTATGCTGGGATAACGAAGGTAGTTTTTCCAAAGCTAAATGGAGTACCAAAAAATAGGAATATTTTGCATGAAACACAGTAAAGGGTGCTAATATCTCTCCCCCTCTATGACAGTGAGTACTGGACGATCTCTTAAAAGGATGAAAAAGTTAAAAATGTTTACAAAATTAACGAAACATCGCGAGGGGTTTAAAATTATAAAAAAGGTTTGCGTTGTGGTGCAGTGATATCGGCTCGGAACGAGAAATCGGGGAGCCGAGTTCGAATTCCAGTGGAATTCCTTGCATTCACTTACTCGCAAATACCCTTGGGAAAGGTATTAATCCGTCACTTTCCTCCAGTTATGGGTTAGATAACAGGACAGATTGGGTTCTATAGCCTTGGATGGCAACCAGTCTACCGCAGAAAGCAATGGCAACCTACTGCTGGATAAAGTTCTGCCCCGTCAATCATGTCTCTTTCGAGACATGATCGCCCAAGCGTGTATCACGTATGGCACTTAACTGACTGACAAACGTTTACAAAATTCATGAAATATTACCAGTGGTTTAAAATGAAGAAAAATGTACAAACTTTTACAAAAGGAAAATAACCAATGGTTTAAGATGATGAAAGAATGTATGAAAGATGTATAGAAAAAAAATTCTTTCAGAGCCTCAGACGAAGCAGGAGTATAAAAAAGAAACTGACACAAGTACACGAATCAGAATCATGGCGAATAAATATGTTGAATTTAATAACACTACAATTTTCACGAAAGAGAAACGGTAAAAAAAAGAACAAAAAAAAAAAAAGCAGGAGGCAAAGATATAGAAACAAAATAAAGAAAACAGTTTTAAAGAAACCTGTGAGAAACTATAATACACGTGATATGCGTCGACCAATCAATGACATGAGCCCAATCTCCCAAAACACGTCAACAATCTGACTACATGGCCGTTCGCTCTTTCCAGGCCAATATCGAATCCCCTGTGTATTAATATCGATCTCTTGGGACGCTTCTTCTTGTCGTTAACTTCGTTGCCCTAGAAAAAATAAATATAATAAAAAAATATAAATAAACAAACAAAAAATAGAAAACGGATAATCAATAGAATAAGATAGAAAGAAAGACGAGCAATTTTTTAAGAAAATATTATGTGTATTCGAATGTAACATTAATATATTTATGAGAAAACTTACGACTCCAACATTTAGGTGTTCAAAGTATAGCATTAAAAAATGGAGTATAATAATAATAATAATAATAATAATAATAATAATAATAATGTGGAAATTGAAAATAGAGAAAATGTGAAAATTGAAAACAGGAGTCGTGCCTGTGATAGTAGGTGCACTTGGAATGATAAAAAATGGAACAAAACAACGCATTGAAAGAATCCCTGCAAACCCCAGCTTAAGAGATGTAAAAAAAATGTCTTATTAAGTACAGCCTACACACTAAGGTGCACTTTGTCTATGTAACACTAGGGATGAGAAGGGAGATAAAAAAAAACATGAAATGGAGCCATAACAACACGCCACGATCTGCCTTAGGTCTTCCCGCAGACTTGGTTGGTAGTGCGACCATAGTAGTAATCGAAATATGATGAAAAACGACATAATAATAATAATAATAATAATAATAATAATAATAATAATAATAATAATAATAATAATAAATACTGAAATTGAAAAATAAATATTGAAATTGAAATAGAAAAAATGTGGAAATTGAAAACAAGAGTTGTGCCAGTGATAGTAGGTGCACTTGGAATGATAAAAAATGGAACAAAACAACACATTGAAAGAATCCCTGGAAACCCCAGCTTAAGAGATATACAAAAAATTGTCTTATTAAGTAAAGCCCACACACTAAGGAAAACTTTATCTATGTAATGCTGGGGATGATAGGGAAGATAGAAAAACATGAAATGAAGCCATAACAACACGCCACTACCTGCCTTATGTCTCCCCGCAGACTTGGTTGGTAGTGAGACCAAAGCAGAAATTGAAATATGATGAAAAATGACATAATAATAATAATAATGCTTTTTTCTTGCTGCGCAAGGCCAAAGTCTTTTCACTAGTAACTTTCAGGCAAATATTATACATAACAATGTGGATCCAAAATGCAGGTTCTGTGATAAATGCCAAAAAACAATAGACTATCTAATTTCAGGATGCTCTGTACTTGAGTGGGGTAATATTTACACTGGACAATGTGCAAACACTATGGAAAATATGTAAGCAAACACTGGTATGAACATCACCCAGTACCGGTTACAGAAATAGATGTCACCATTCTATGAGATTACACCATCTACACAGACTGAAAAAATGAAGCAAACTGGCCGGACATTATTGTTAAAAACCAAAAAGAAAAAACTTGCTTATTAATTGATATGGCTTGTCCAGCGGATTGTAACATAGCAACCAAGGAATTCGAAAAACTGTCAAAATATAAAGACATGGAAATTGAAATAGAAAAAATGTGGAAATTGAAAACAAGAATCGTGGCAGTGATAGTGGGTGTACTTGGAATGATAAAAGAATGGAACAAAATAACACATTGAAAGAATCCCTGGAAATCCCAGCTTAAGATGTTTACAAAAAAAAAAAATTGTTAAGTACAGCACACACACTAAGGAGATATTTGTCTATGTTACGCTAGGGATGTTAGGGAGATATGAAAAAACATGAAATGGAGTCATAACAACACTGCACTACCTGCCTTATGTTTTCTCGTAGACTTGGTAGGTATTGCGACCATAGCAGAAATCAAATTATGATGAAAAATGGCAACATAATAATTACAAGGAAGAGGATGATGATGATGATGATGATGATAAGAAGAAGAAGAAGAAGAAGAGTTAGTAGTTCCCTTAAAAATTTTACAGACTTCTATTTGACTTTTCTGATGAATCGGAATTCTTAACTTTATGATTAAATAACCGCCTGGCGAGTTAAATGGAACCGATATTCATAGAGCTTAAACGATTACCTGATTGCTTATTTTGGTGCATCATTTTACCATTATTGCGACGTAGCCAGTGCATTATTTAACCAAATCAGCCTTTTTAGTGGCTTTTTATAGACATCTGTCACTTAAAAGAGGGTTTTTACAAACGCGCCGTATCGAACCACAGAAACCGAGCAGAGCAATCGAAAAAAAATCCAGTTACCATAAATAAAATAACAACGTTGGCTGAATTATTTTTAAAATATTATCAAGTTCGGAAGACGGGGATTTGTAAAGAAAGAAAGAAAGAAAGAAAGAAAGAAAGAAAGAAAGAATTGTTTAATGTTTCTTGACAATGCCTGATAAATGGACTATTTTGTTTTGAATCTTCCAGAAGCTAAGCAAAGTATTAAGAAAATCTCATTAATAACAAAGAAACAAAGAAAAGAATACTAAACTGTTAATAATATCGGTCTTTCTATATGGCAGTGAAAGTTGGATATGTCTTCCAAAAGCTAACCAAAGTATTAAGAAACAGGAAAATTATATTAGAAACAAAAAAAAAAGAATAATGAATTGTCATGAAATATCGATCTTTATATATATATATATAATTTTTTAATCATATCACCTCGAGTAAGGAGGTAACGTCACTGTTCTGCAGGGGGCTACGTAAGAGTGAAAAGATTGGACATGAGAAAGCCGGAAACCACATCCTAAACAGGGAACAAGAGATGAGCCTCTACACCTGTTCAATAGACATGGGTGGAGTGTGAACCGGGCGATAGTTTAGTCTATCTACTCCAATCGAAAAAAAAAAAAAGAAAAGTGAAAAGATTGGAAAAGAGAAAGCCGGAAACCATATCCTAAACAGGGAACAAGGGATGAGCCTCTACACCTGTTCAATAGACGTGGGTGGAGTGTGAACCGGGCGATAGGTTAGTCTATCTACTTCAATTGAAAAAAAAAAAAGAAAAGAAAAGTGAAAAGATTGGAAAAGAGAAAGCCGGAAACCATATCCTAAACAGGGAACAAGGGATGAGCTTCTACACCTGTTCAATAGACGTGGGTGTTGTGTGAACCGGACGATAGTTTATATATATATTTTTTAATCATATCACCCCGACAAGGCGGTAACGCCACCGAGGCGCAGGAGGCTACGTAAGAGTGAAAAGATTGGGAAAGAGAAAGCTGGAAACCACATCCTAAACAGGAAACAAGAGATGAGCCTCTCCACCTGTTCAATAGACGTGGGTTGACTGTGAACCGGGCGATAGTTTAGTCTATCTACTCCAATTGAAAAAAAGAAAAGATTGAAAAGATTGGAAAAGAGAATGCCGGAAACCACATGGGAGTAAATACTGGCTATGCCTTCCAAAAAGCTCAGTAAAGTATAAAAAACAGGAAAATTACGTTAGCAACAAACGAAAAAAAATTCCTGAACTATCATGAAATATCGGTCTTTTTGTATGGCAATGAATGCCGGATATGCTTTCCAAAAGCTAAGTATAGTATTAAGAAACAGGAAAATCACATTAGAAACAAAGAAAAGGGTACTGAACTTATGTAATAGTATTTCTATATGATATTTAAGGCTGGATATGTCTTCCAAAAGCTAAGCAAAGTGTTAAGAAACAGGAAAATCACAAACAAAAGAGTACTGAACTGTTATGAAATATCGTGCCTTCTTTATGGTGGCGGATTCTGGAGAATTACTTCACCGATAAAGTAGAAACTTGAGGCAACAGAAATGTCGTTCTACAGAAGGATGATGGGGATAGCATGGGCAGAATATGCCAGCAGAAATAATTTTTACTGAAAATAGAAACAAAAAGTCAGAGAGATTTCAAATTTCAAGGGTATATAATGAAAAAGGAGGGTTTGGAGAACTTAACACTCACAAGACATTCTGAAGGCAAGAGAGACAGAAGAAAGCAACAAATAACCGTTCCAGCAAGTTTGTTTAAATGCTTGGTAGAACAGAGATTAGGAGAGGTCGCATAAAACACAAATATTGTTAAAGAATAGGAAGCTGCTGAGGACCATGAACGTCTCCTTATAGTGAAGGAAAAAGCAGGAAAAGAAAATAAAAGCAATGACCACTGCAGAAAGTAAAAGAAGAAGATTAAGAAGAAGAAAGAGGTGGGAAAACAAGGTAATAAAGAGAAAGTGAGGGGAGAAACAAGTGGAGAAGAAGAAGAAGATGAGTAGCGAGAAGAAGAAGAAGAAGAAGAAGAAGAAGAAGAAGTAGAAGAAGAAGAAAGGAAAAAAGAAACGTGGGAGGAGTGTGAACCGGGCGATAGTTTAGTCTATCTACGCCAATTGAAAAAAAAAAAGAAAGAAAAGTGAATAGATTGGAAAAGAGAAAGCCGAAAACCACATCCTAAACAGGAAACAAGGGATGAGCCTCTTAACCTGTTCAATAGCCGTGGGTGGAATGTGAACCGGGTGATAGTTTAGTCTATCTACGCCAATTGAAGAAGAAAAAAAATGTAAAACAATGGAAAAGAGTAAAAGATTGGAAAGAGAAAACCGGAAACCACATCCTAAACAGGGAACAAGGGATGAGCCTCTTAACCTGTTCAATAGACATGGGTGGTGTGTGTACCGGGCGATAGTTTAGTCTATCTACGCCAATCGAATTAAAAAAAAAAGAAAGAGAAGGAGAGAGTGAGAAACAAGAGAAGGGGAAGAAGAGGGGAAAACAAGTGTAGAAGAAAGAGGAGATTGTGAGAAACAAGAGAAGAAAAAGCAGAGTGGGAGAAACAAGAAAGTGAAAAAGAGAGGAAAAACAAAAGAAGGAGAAGGAGAGTAAGAAACAAGAGAAGGAGGAGGAGGAGGAGAGGGGGAGAACCAAGAGAAGAAGGAAAGATAGGAAGAAACAAGAAAAAAATAAAATGAGATAGAAACAAGAAGAGGAAAAGAGAGGGAGAAACAAGGGGAGAATGAGAAGGAGAGGGGAGAAACAAGAGAAGAAGAAGGAGATGGGAAGAAAAAAAGGAGAATAACAAAATGAGTGAGAAACAACAAGAAGAAAAGAGGGGGAGAAACAAAAGAAGAAAGAAAGGGAGAGGGGAGAAACAAGAGGTGAAGAAGAAGGAAATGGAAAGAAAAAAGAGGAAAAAAAAGAGGGAGAAACAAGAAGAGGAGGAAAATGGGAGAAAGAAAATTAAAAAGAAGGAGAGAGGATAAAAAAAGAGAAGATGATGAAGGAGATGGGGAGAAAGAAGAAGAAGAAGAAGGGTGAACAAGAGAAGAAGGAGAACAAGAATAGAGTGAGAAACAAGAGGAATAGGATGAGAGGAGAAACAAGAAGAGAAGAAAAAGAAGATGGGGAGAAACAAGAGGAGAAGAAGAAAGAGACGGGGAAGAATAAAAAATAATTTAAAGAAGGATACGGGGAGAGACAAGAGGAGAAAAAGAAGAAAAAGAAAAAAAATATTTTTTTGTTTCCTGTTGCTTAAAAAAATGATTGTGCATTGTGATTCAATAGATATCAACTCGGAATGAGAAAAAAAATTACATGCGGTTGAATTCCAGTTGAATTCGTTGTATCCACTTACCTTGACCCGGAGGGCAAAAGGTTGGCGTAGGGTTAACAGCCCTTCCTGTAAAAAAAAAGACACGTTACAAGAACATCGGCGATAACAGACCAAGACATTCACCTCAGCGGTGTGATAGCGAGGGGTCGTCGATGGCGTATGTTCTACTGGGAGCGATGGCGCTAAACGGCTGCTCAAAATAATAATCACTTTCAAAGAGAAAGATATTTACAGTATTTAAATTATTCGGACTATTGTCCTCATCTTTGTTGTTATTTATACGACGTTTCGGTCATCGTACGCTCCGGTCGTCTTCAGGTGCTAGGAATTCGAACCGAATCTTTTAATACGATCACTGGGGTATATGATCTTCATTCCTTGTGTATTAGTGCCTCTTTTGGTAGTCATGAGTAACCCTGTCTTTAAGGAAACATGTCCCATTAGATATAGACTTTGGTAATTTCCTGTAACTTGACCGAAAGAGTTTTGAGTTCAATACTAGGCTACAGCAGTGGTGAACAAGTAATCGATCCCCCATTTTATATCCACATTATAATTTCTTGTTTGTTTATCAAATTCTGATTAGGTATGAATCCACCACTTCTCATTATTGATTAGCTACGCAGTCATGTCTTTTAATTTTAGTTCTTCATGTGCCGCGTCTCTTCAGGACGTTGGCGATCATGTACTTCCACTTGCCTCTGTCTCTTGTCACTCTTAATATTTTTCCTCTTGGAATCTCTCTGAAACCACTCTCTGCCATCCGTTTGCTATCAAGTATGACACGCGCTGCTTTGTCCTGTCTCTCTTTCCTTCTATCAGTCCTGTGAGTATTAACTTCTCCATGCCCTCCTTCCTCATTAAGTGTCCCAAGAACTTCATCTATCTCTTCCTGATGTTAAGTATGAGTTGTTTTCTTGTTTGCATTGTCTCCAACATCTCATCGTTGCCCACGTGCTCAGTCCATAGTATCCTCAGCATCCTTCTGTAGAACCATATTTCTACAGCTTCAAGCCTCTCCTTCATCCTCGATGAGATCGCCTTCTGTACAGGAAAAACAGATATTAAATAGCAACCCAGAACTCTTTTCTTTGTTTCCAATGAAAATTTGCTGTCTCTCGATATTCTGGTTAGCATTTGAAATGCGTCCTTGGGCATGCCACTGCGTTCTTTGGATGTCAACGCCGCAATTTCCATCCTATGTCAGAACACTTTTCAGGTATTTAATTGTTTTATTTTAGTTTCTCTGACTTGTAGTTGGCATTTTGGAGTTTTGTTTTTGCTGATGCTATAAACAACAAAATTGAACGAGATCGTTTTAACTTAGTGTGGGTGTGGTACATAGCTAAAGGCCAATATACCAAGCGGCTTCATTCAGTTCTTTTCCATAGTAACAAAACCGACACTTCTTTTAATCAGACCTCTTGACTTTCCTAAACCATTGGATAGGTTACGGCGGATCTTTGGCATGGCCAACACACTACTCTGATCTGACACCCTATGACTTCTGGTTTTGGGGTATGATAAAGAATCGGATGGATATCAAAGTAGTTAAAGACATCGAAGAACTGAAGGACAGGAAAAATGATGCAACATGCTTTTACAAACTATTGTAATAACGAAATTCCAATATATATATATATATATATTTTTAATCATATCACCCCAAGCAAGGCGAAAATGCCACTGATGCGCAGGGGGCTACATGAGAGTGAAAAAATTGGAAAAGAGAAAAACCGGAAACCACATCCTAACCAGGAAACAAGGGATGATCCTCTTCACCTGTTCAATAGACGCGGGTGGAGTGTGAACCGGGCGACAGTTTAGTCTATCTACTCCAAATGAAAGACAAAACCAAGAAAAAACAGAGGCTGAAATTGCAATCTATGGATGGAGGAGAAGATGATAAATCATAGAATTCAAGAATGTGAATGGGTCCATAAACAAAATGAATTGAAATTATTTCAAACTGATGGTACACTGACGCATTCCTTTTGAAAAATGGGTAAACAAATTATCAAGCTTAAAAGAGTCCAAGACAAGAAACGCATATTTGGAAAACTTGCACTGTGTGAAACTTTCTGTTAATGGGTAAATAATAAAAAATATTTTATATTCAGTTCTCAAAATGAGCTTATGAAGATACTTGATGAATGTAGAGTGAGATTCAGCTTATTTGTCAAAATAAAAGAATTATATTTTTGGAGGTTAAAAGTTCACTATATATATATATATTGCAATTTCGTTATATATATATATATATATATATATATATATATATATACAACAATAAGATAACGATATATATTTTTACATATCAAAAATAAAATCCCCAGCACACCTCATTTGTGCGCATGTGTAGTTGTAGCAGCATAGAAAATTTAGTGTGATAAAGTACTGAAGAACGAAATGCGTCATTATTAAGCCTTTCTTATACTTTCTCAATGACCAATACTTATGTGTTGTGTGTGTGAGTGTGTGTGTGGGGGGGGGGTTGTGGGGGGTGTGGGGGTGTTTGTAAAGAAAATGGCGAAATACATTTTGGCTGGCGCATTTTCTTCACTTACAAATCTTATCTAAGTAAATGTAAGTATTTAAAATAACAGCAGTAAAAGTGACGTTGTGTTTGAATTTAAGAACACTCGTTATGGTAACAGTGGACATCGATTCGGAACGAGAATTCGGAGTGCCGAGTTCGAATTCTAGATGAATTCGTTACATTCACTTATGTGCAAATTCTCTTAGAAAAGGTATGAACCCATCTCTTCTCACTCCAGCTATGGGTTAAATTGCAAGACAGATTGGGTTCTATAACCTTGACTGGCAACCAGTCTATGGCAGAAAATAATAGCTACCTATTCCAGGAAATTCTTCTACCCAGACAGTAATGTCTCTTTCAAGACATGATCTCTCAAAAGGTGTATCACGTATGACACTTAACTGACTGACTGAATATAATAGTTAGAAACATGATTAAGGCTTCTACTGGGCATAAAGTGGGGGATCGGTTTTATATTGTTATGAAGTAATAAACTGATACCCCTCTAATTAGTAGTTAATAATATAATACATATCTTCTCCCTCTAGTGAGTCAAATAACAGGACAGATTAGGTTCTATAGCCTTGGCTGGCAACCAATCTACCGCAAAAATCAATGGCAACCTACTGCGGGATAATCTTCTGCCCAGTCAGTCATGTTTCTTTCGAGACATGATCGCCCAAAGCGTGTATCACGTGTGGCACTTAACTGACTGACCGAATGTAATAGTTAGAGACATGATTAAGGATTCTACAGGGCATAAAGTGGGGGATCGTTTTTCTATTGCTATGAAGTAATAAACTGATCCCCCTCTAATTACTACATAATATATACATATCTTCTTCTAACTATGTGTCAAATAACAGGACAGATTCTATAGCCTTCCTCGGCAATCAGTCTACAGCAGAAAGTAATAGTGTGTATCACGTACGGCACTTAACTGACTGACTGGATATATGAAATTGTTGCTTTACCTGAGCAGGTTCATGCCGATTTCAAAGTTTTGTGAGAACACCTTTATGATGCCTTCACTCATGAGGGCTGAGTTTCTTGCTCAAAACATTCCCTGTCTATCACTATCATACACTAGTTAAGCAAGAAAACCAAGCCCGATTAGTGATGGCATCATAACGGTGTCCTCACGAAACCTGGAAATTA
>JBBBDQ010000913.1:155000-342500 GCA_037127315.1 Ascarosepion bandense | reverse complement strand
ACTCCTAATGCTTCTACAAGTTCAGCTTACGCCTGACATGAGTCTTCATTAGAAAATGCTTCCAATTCTTCGTCTTCAATCTTTTTTCCTTGTTTTAGAGCGTTCTTTATCTACAACACCCAAATCGTTATCTGTACATATATATATATATATATATATATATATATATATATTGGTCTTCAGAAAATAGAACCACTTTTTCTTTAGTTCCACATGATGAATATGCACATTTTGGTTTAAATTCTGATGTTTCATTTGTATCCGATGTTTTTATCACCAGTGCAAATATGTCCTTTGCATACTGTTCTTCTCTTGGGTCCTACGTGTCAAAAGAATTTCTCGAAAATGTTTTTGATATGTGAATCTGTAAATAGATGTCACTCTTCATGCTTCCGTTTCCATTTTAATTTTACTTTTTTAAAAATTTTTCTTTCTTCCTTTTTTCTATAATGGTGGGAACCATTTCTTTATTTTTTTGAATATTTTTTCCTAAAATTTGGTTTTCATGAAGAATTTAAATAGACAGCACATGAGAATGGATAGTCGATAGCAAACAAATATTCTGCGGCAATTCTTCCTGTAAACTTACATTCCTATTGTTTCTTTCGTTACTTTTATGAATTGAATATATATATATATATATATATATATATATATATATATATATATACCGTATTTTGTGGCTTACAATATGCAGGTTTTTTTCTAAAAGAAACCTGAAAAATACGTGTGCCTCTTCGAAGACGAATGTCTCAGTTACCACCATGTTTCCTACCATGGTATGGATGGTCGTGAGGATCACTTATTTCCTACGACTGACAGTAGTGATGGCTCTGCAGATGAGCTTTAACTTGAATCCAGCAGTTACGAGTTTTGGTGATTTGGGGATGAATAAAGTTTTTTTTTTGAATTTTGCATGTATATTTTAAAAAGTGTTTATAAAAAATAAAGCCACCCTTGGACAATGAAAAATGTATAGCATCTTTAGAAACCACCAAGTAGTATGTCATTGTCACACACAAAAAAAAAATTGGTCGATAGGTTATTGTAAACAAAACGTGACGCCACTATGCGAGACTTTTTTTCTTAGAAATTTATTTCCGGTATCAGGGTGCGTCTTCCAAGCCGCTGCGTCTTGTAAGTCGGAAAAATATTTTGTGTCTCTCGCCTCAATCAAAAATCTGCCGAGGCTGACAAAGCAAACCTCGCTGGCGAGCTTGAAAAGGACTTTCAATCCGTGGAGGACTGGGGTAAGAAATGGGTCGTAAATTTTAATGCTTCCAAAACGAAGCTGCTATCTTTTAGTGGTCATGAGTTATCTTCCTTTAAACCGACTTTCTAATTTACTTGTTCACCACTGTTGTAACCTGGTATTAAACTCACAACTCCTTGGGTTAATTTACTGGAACTAACCGACATCTGTATCCACTGGGCCATGTGTTCTTAACAACATACATAATGATATACCCCAGCGATCGTAATAAAGGGTTCGGTTCGAAATTCCTAGTACCTGAAGCAGGCCGGAGCGTACAACGGCCGAAACGTCGTACAAATGGCAACCAAAATGAGAACAATAGTCTGAATAATGTAAATAATGTTTGTTTAAATTATTTATAATGATTATTACTAAGCAAATATATATATAAAAGTATTCAAAATTATGTACCTACTAGCAGTATAGCCCGGCGTTGCTCGGGGGGTAATGAAAGCTTTAAAACTAATCCATGGTCCTGGAGCTCAGACTCTTTGGACGTTGGCACGAAAGACTAAAATGCAATAGTTGTTTCCAGTTAAATCGAAACCCTAGACTGAAAGAAAAATGAATGGATGTAAGTCAAATATTGATTTGCTGGTATCGATATCAAATAAGTTTTTTGCGTCGTAAACTGAATTTTGAAGGCTAAATAAGTCCTCTGAGTAAATGGTATCATGGCTGAGACTAAGAACTACAATTATACCTACTTAGAGCCAAATCCGAATCAAAAACTAAAATAAAAGGGCTGAAAAAGTACAGACATACATGCAGATAAACAGACACACACACAAACACATTGCCCTATTTATATATATATATATTATCGATTTCTGCACTATTGTAAGAACTGCAACCTTGAAACTTCTGAATATCGTTTCTTATGTGTTTATCTATGAGTGTATCAAATTTGATTAAAATCGGACAACTCCTTCTATAACCAGATTTTTTCGATTATCGATTTTTGATAATTATCGGGGGTACCTCGACACAAAACCTAGCTAAGAACACTCGCAGACGCTTATAGTACAACTGTGTTAATTTTCCAGAAAATCGGTTCAGCCGTTTCGGAATCTATAGGTAACGGACACACACATACACAGACACACACACACACACACACACACACACACATACACAGACAAAGTTCCATTTATAAATAAGTTTATATATATATATATATATATATATATATATATATATTTGGATTAGATAGATAAACAAAAATAATAATAAAATGGATAGGCTTCTTTTTTTTTTTTTTTGCAACGAGCTCTTTTATACGGCGGGAAATTTTACCATTTCAACTGCAGCTGAAAGAATAAGGTATTCCTTAATGGTACAGGGTTAGACAAAAAAACGGTCCTCAACTAAACTTGAATAACCTTTGAAATAATTAATCAATTCTTTATATTTTTCAGATTTACCAAGAACAATTAATGTTCTAAGAGTCTACCACATTTGACCTTCGTGATGTCATGGACTACTGAGCAAAAGACATTTATAGTTGCGGCATATTTTCGGTAGAAGTCTATCCACGCAGCTCAATTGCAATTCAAAAAAACGGTTCGGATGTCGTGAATTTCCTGTCCGCTCAATGATCTACAGATAGATCAACAAGTTCAGAACCCATGGGACTGTGCATAACCTCAATCGTAAAGACACTAACAATCACACTCTGGACGCCCGAAATCATCAAGGACACCACACAACGTTGCTGCTGTCAGAGACTCTTTTGTCCGCAGCCCAAGCAAGTCTGTGCGTCATGGAAGTCAAGAGCTTCGAATCAACCGGGAGTCCGTGCGGAGAATTTAGATCGCAGATCTCCACATGTATCCTTACAGAATACAGATTAAACCAAAGCTCATACCTGATGACATGAGGAAGCGAGTGATCATGTTCCAGTGGTTTTGTGACAAGATTGACGCTGTGCCAGACTTCCTTGACAATGTCTGGTTTTCGAACGAGGCTCATTTTCTGTTGTCAGGTCACGTGAACTCTAAGAACAACATCTTCTGGGTAGCCTACTCCCTGAGCACTGTCTGCAAAGGCCTTTACACTCTATGAAGTGCACTGCCTGGGTTGCCATTTCCAAACATGGCATCGGGGACCTCATTTGGAGCACAGTTTTTGAGCGCCAGTGAAACAAAGAGTTTTTGCAGTACAGATTTGAAACTTTGGAGATGTCTGCTACACATGCTTGACTTAATGCAGCTGGAGTTTTGTGTCAATTTCGCTAAAATCTTGAAAGTTATTCGGTTTTTGGTGGGGACCGTTTTTTCGTGTCATCCGGTATTAGCTTCCTTTTGTTTGACAATTAGAAGTTATACTTCATAAGATGCCTTCGCTTCTGTAGTGGTTTTTTGGAAAAAAAACTTACCATTGTGATCCAGTGGTTGTTTCTTAAACATTGCTTCTTTACGCTTGAAAAAGGCGTGATTTTAGGTGGAGATTACAATCTGAACGGAGATTACATCATAACCAGTAGTGGTTATACTCTTGGAGTCAATGTGTCTCGTCAAAAGTAAAAATTTACCAGCGGTGGAGGGGGGGTATATGTACTCTAGTTTGAGAACTTCTGATTTAGAATAAACGAAATTATTTAAAAATCTGTTTCATATACCCCAGTCATTAAATTTTAAATCATTGGAATGAATAAAAACTTTAAAGCTTTTGTTTAATAAATACTCCCTGTCGTAGGTGAAGACATTTTACGTTAACAGCTCGTGTTATAATTTAAAATCTCGGAATTATTTCTGATGAATTTTGAAAAGTTTCAGCGAAGTATCATTTCATTTTCGGAAAGCCAAACTACGTTAGTCATATTTTTGTTTTGTTTTTTTCTTCTTGTGTCATTTCGCCTTTTCTTGCTGGGCAAGGTCGAAGTCTACTTTCTTGCTGGGCAAGGTCGAAGTCTACTTACAGAGTGCCCTAAGGCGAAGTTACCGATTCTCTGTCGGCATATTCTTTGAAACATTTTCTCTAATAACTTCTCGCCTCGAGACTTTGACGTCATTTTAGACTCAGTATTTTTCCTCCTCTTTTCCGACCATTTTTTTTTGTTCGTGTCTTTTGATGAATTAGCTATGTTTTATAATGGCCGACATTTTGATGTGAGGGGTGATTTTCTTGTCAAAGCGTCACGTCGTCCAAGCCAGACTGGTGATTGCGTTTGTTTTGAGCCATATGTCGGTTGGCGCCATGACACTCTTGTCCGGTAAAGACATCCACAGACCTGCCATGCCTGTTCATTTCTTTCTATCTTTCTTTCTTTCATTCTTTCTCTCTCTCACATATTCGCACTTTATTTATTTATTTCAATCTTTCTTTTTTCTTTCTGCCTATCCCTCTCATTCTCTCTCTCTCTCTTTCTCTCTCTCTCTCTGTCACACGCGTTTGCACATTCTTTCTTTCTCCCCGCCCATCTCCCCTTCTCTCTTGCATATTCGAACTTCTTTCTTTCTTTCTTTCTTAATTTTTTTCTTTCTTTCCTTCTTTCTCGCTCACACACTTTCTTTCTTCCTTTCTTCCTTTTTTCTTTTGTCTTTCCTTCTTTCATTCTTCCTTTCTTTTCTTCTTTCTTTCAATCTTTCTTATTTTTTTCTTTCTTTCCTTCTTTCTCTCTCACACACTTTTTCTTCTTTTCTTCCTTCCTTTTTTATTTTGTCTTTCTTTCTTCCTTCCTTCCGTTTTCTTCCTGTTTTTTCTTTCTTCAATCTTTCTTTTTTAATTTATTTTTTCTTTCTCTCCCTCTCACACACACTTCTTCCTTCCTTCCTTCCTTCCTTCCTTCCTTCCTTCCTTCCTTCCTTCTTTCAAATCGTCTAAATGATTTTGTTTTTTTTATCCCGCAATTTCGTTTTTAGTATAACATTTTCATACTTTCGTTCCTGGTTCCCGTACAATCATTAAAGTTAAGCAACGTCGAACCTGCTCAGTACCTCGATCGGTGACTGCTTGGGAAGACTAGGTGCTGTCAGCTTGGATGTGAAAATTATGTAATGGATAATGGCTCGGGGGTGTTAATCAGAGATTGTTAACGGCTGTTGTGTTCGTCATATTCACTTACACGCAAATAACATTTGGAAAGGTATGAATTTACTTCTTCTCCCCAATCTGTGGGTTAATTAGTAAAACTTTTATCATCAATTAATTATTATCTTTAAGTCCATAAATACATTTTTGGTGCTTAAAGGAGATCTTCAGTGATGTTCTGCCTTCATTACCGATTTCGGGTTTATAAACATCATATCGGCTCCGGCAGTAAACCTGACTTTCGGCTCAGAAGTACTAAGTCGGTTCCTTAATTTTGTGCTACTCGTCTGGATTTGAATTTTCTTTATCCTCGGCAGAATTCGTACTTTTTATTGTTAACAGAACGAGCCAATGAGAAGAGTTGATTTTCCCACCCTCCCCTATTTAATAACAAATCCGAGTTGCACCTGATTTTTGGGATCTTTATTCACGGCTACTCTTTCTGGTATGTTCGTCCATTTTTTTCTTTCTTCACTAAATTTACCCCTATATTTTGAATTGCTAATACTAATTATATTTACTTACCTCTATTTATTAACAGATTTTAAGCGAAATTTTACTATTCAACTAGTCTATAATTAGCTATCACTTTCCCGAAAAATTTATCGAAACTACCTATATTCGTCAGTGATTAGCTAATCCTATTTCTGAAAATTAAAACTAAACTACTTATACCAGTCACTTTTTGCTATTCTGGATTGTTCAGTGACATCTGTCCTTCAATATGGCAGCCAATGCCGAACAATCTCAACAAAGGTGAAGGAAAGGCTTGAAGCAACCGAATCGTGGTTCCACAGAAAGATGCCAAGAATATTATGGACCGAAAATTTGAACAACGACGAGGTTTTAGAGAGTATGGGGAAAAAAAGCAATCTGTCCATGAATACATTTTTGATGCTTAAAGGAGCTCTTCAATCATGTCCAGCTTTCGTTGCCCATTTCGGATTTTTAAACATCATATCGGCTCCGGCAGTAACCCCGACTTTCGGTTCACAAGTACCAAGTCGGCTCCTTACTTTGTGCTACTTGTCTGGATTTAAATTTTCTTTTCGGCAGAATTCGTACATTTTATTGTTAACTGAACTAGCCAATGGGAAGAGTTCATTTTCCCGCCCTCGCTTATTTAATAACAAATCCGTGTTGCACCAGTTTCTTGAATCTTTATTTGCGGCTACGTTATGTTCGTTATACTCGGAACGAGGAATTGGGGACCGAGTTCGAATTCCAGCCGAAATTGGGGACCGAGTTCGAATTCCAGCCGAATTCATTGCATTCACTTACGCGCAAATACCTTTGGGAAAGGTATGAATCCGTCTATTCCTTCCAGTTATGGGTTGAATAACAGGACAGACTGGGTTCTATAGCCTTGGTCGGCAACTAGTCTACCGCAGAAAGCAATGGCAACCTACTGCGGGATAATATTCTGCCCAGTCAGTCATGTCTCTTTCGAGACATGATCGCACAAGCGTGTGTCACGTATGGCACTTAGCTGACTATGTTCGTCCATTTTTTCTTTCTTTACTAAATTTATCCCTATACTTTGAATTGCTAATACTAATTATGCTTTCTTACCTTTAAAAAATTCTTACAATTTGAAAATATTTTCTGGGTTTAAATAACCTGAAAAGGGTTGATAAGCCGTAGAAAACGAAACAATCATTTTTTAGTTGACTGTTTCTTTTTTCTTTTATTGTTTTTTTTATTCATTTTTAATTGTTTATATTTTTCAGTTTTATTTGCTTTTCGCATTGTTTTTTTTTTTTTTCACGTAATAATTATTCTTTTTTTCAATTCTTTGTGAGTTTCTTTCTTTCTTCATATTGTTTCCTATAGTTTCTTTTCTCTTTCTTTCTTAAATTTTGAGATCTTTTTCATTTTCTTCCCTTGATTGTTTCCTTTTATATGTAGTATTTTATTCGTTTTATTTATTCTTTTGAATGTTTTTCATTCATTTTTCTTTTCTTTCATTCTTAAATTTTATTATTTTCTTGCTTTCTTTGTCTACTTTTCATATCCTTTCATATACTTCTGGGATGATGTATTATTGACATTATCTAAATTTATTTATAACTAGAACTTTGTGTGTCTCTGTGTCCGTAACCTATAGACTCCGTAACGGCTGAACCGATTTTCTTGAAAACCTAGTTTTACTATAAGCGTCTGCCAGTGTTCTTAGCTAGGTTTTGTGTCTAGGTACCCCCGATAAATATCGATAATCGAAAAAAATCGGTTTATAGACAGTGGTCTGATTTTAATCAAATTTGATACTCATAAAGACATAAGAAACGATATTCAGAAATTTCAAGGTTGCAGTTCTTACAATAGTGCAGAAAATCGATTATATATATAAAAGACAAGATATTTGTCTGTGTGTGTGTCTGTTTATCTGTCTGTATGTCCTTTATACAAATCCACAATTTTTATCCGATTCTCACCAAACTCCACACAACTGTTCTTTAGGCTGAGTCTGAGCTCCAGGACCATTGATTAGTTTTAAAGCATTCATTACACCCGAGCAACGCCGGGCTATACTGCTAGTTATCAATAACAAAAATAAATTATATATTAGGTGCGATTGATAAATTGTCGCAATTATTTTATTTCAAATATTCTTCAGGCTGAGTCTGAGCTCCAGGACCATGGATTAGTTTTAAAGCTTTCATTACACTTGAGCAACGCCGAGCTAGTTTACCATATTTGATGGCATACAAGACGTACGCGTGTAAAAGACGCATCGCAATTTCAGCAAAGCAAATCAAGAGAAAATTAGTAATTAGTATAATTAATAAAATTATTAGTAAATGGTACGGCCTAGGCTATATTTATGAAGTATGATTTTGGTTAAACAAGACCTGACTACAATTAAACGCAAAGTATTAGTAAAAAAAAGAACATGAGCCTATAAAAAACATTATTATATCCATAAGTAAGAAAACAAAATTAAAAAAAAATCAAGCATTTGGCATATACGATGCAGGGGAATTTTTTTAAAATATTAAAAGTAATAAAAAAAAGTGTGCCTTAATGCCGTCAAAATCTGTACAGTGGCTGTGGTTCTCATCTTTATTGCCATCTTTTCGACGTTTCGGCCATTTTACAATCCGGTGTTTTTCATTTCTTCTTCGATATACTCCTGTGATCAAAATAAAGGGTTTGGTTTGAAATTCCTAGCATCTGAAGAAGGTCGAAGCGTACAACGACCGAATTCTCCCGGAGAGTAATACACTACGCCTCCTCGGACTTACCCTGTCCTCAGACCTCAAATAGAACCACTATATTGAATCCATAGCAAAAGCTACTGCTAAAAAGGTTGGGTCACTATGTCGATCCAGGATGTTTTTTTCCACCTGAATCCATCCTGCATATATACAAGTCAACCATCCGTCCGTGCATAGAGTACCGCTGCCATTTATAATCAGCGCTCCTGCCGTTCTCCTCAGTGTTCTTGACAAGCTCCAAAGGAGAGTCTGTAATGTGATAGGTGCTGATCTGGTGGCTCGACTGCAGCCACTTCCCCATCGTCGAAATGTGCCCCCCCCCCTTTGTCTGTTCTATAAATACTTTCATGGCTTCTTAAGTCACTGATGCCTCCTCAACAGGTGTTTACTCGTGCAACCAGACTGGCATCTGGGTCCCACCCATTCACAGTCAGGTTAGCCAAATGCAGACGACAATTCTACTCCTGCAGCTTCTTCTCTCGCACTTCCCGCCTGTGGAACTCGCTCCCGTATTCTTGCTTTCCTGATGGCTACAACTTAAATTTAAATGCAAAGTCAATACTCATCTACTAACCACTGGACTCTAGCTCTATCCCCACCCCTGTATAACCCTCCCTTTCTCTCCACCTATGTATCTGTCATCGCACCTGCTTTCTCAGCTTTCTATTGTTCCTTTCTAACTAGTTTGTACTCCTCACTCTTTCCTAATTAATCTTTTTACATTTATGTAGCCCCCTGCACATCAGTGGCGTTTCCGCCTTGCTCGGGGTGAAATGATTGAAAAAAACAAACAAACATAAGGACAACAGTTGGAGCATGTACAAACTACTACAAAGTTGTACATCTTGTTTCGACATTGAAAGAACAATCTCATCAGGTAGTTAACAATGATGGTAATAAACGTTTTATTTAAAAAGATGTTTATTTTAAGAGCAACACATCCCTTTATTTTTAAAATTGTTTTCTTTTTCCGTACGAGATAAAATATATTTTAAAAAAAGGAAGAGGGAAGAAACAAAAAGAAAATAAGTTGAGAAATCAAGGAAAGGAAAGATACAGAAGAAATAGAAAGTGAGGAGGAAAATAAGTGAGAAAATGTATTTTATTTTCCTTTTTTGAAAAAAATTAAATAATAATTCTAAAGCGTTGTTCTTAAAAGAAAAAATATTTTTAGATAAAAGCGTTTATTACCACCATTGTTACCTGATGAGGCATTGTTTTTTCAATGTCAAGACAAGATGTACAATTTTGTAGTAGTTTGTCGTTTTTCACATGTTTTAACGTAATAATTAATAATAAATATTCATTAATCTATTCTAATATTGAACACTATTTTAAATGTTTGAATATTGCAATTATTTTCTTCGTTCTTATTCATTTATATATATATATATGTGTGTGTGTTTCTTAAACGTTATTTTAAGTGAATACTCGTATTTGAATAGACGCTTCGTAAGTATATTAAATAAATCTTTTTGCTCAATATATTTTTGTTAAAATGTTATTTTTAATATAATAGTGAAATGGAAGTTTTTCTTGGAAGAAAAGATTAGTAACAAAACGATTAAAACTACATCGGCAAAGCGTATTTCAAACCAAGGTGAAGCAAGACGACTAGTTAGTGAACAAAGATATCTGAGTGCCTCACATGAAAGGCTCGAATAAATAAGACTGCAATCCAAGAAATGTAGAAGCAACAGAACTGATTAATTAAACGTTTAATTTTTCTCGGAAAATAATTTTGTCTAAAAGCAGATAAATAGTTATATATATATATATATATATATAAATACTATTTATCTATTTATATCTATTTATATATATATATATAAACTATTTATCTATTTATATTTCTATTTATATATATATATATATAAATATTTAAACTATTTATCTATTTATATCTATTTATATATTTATATAAACTTTATTTATCTATTTATATCTATTTATATATATATATATATATATATTTAAAAACTATTTATCTATTTATATCTCTATATATATCTCTATATATATCTATATATATATATATATATATATATATATATATAGTACTGTGCAAAAGTATTAGGACAATAACCATTTTATCTTTTATGAGGAATCAAAATAAAGTTTCAAAATCACCCCTGTCTTAACAGTTTTGCACACTGCCGGAGGTGTAAAATGCCAAGTAAATTGCTAATAAATATTGATTATTTAAAAGTAGGTGTAAATGAAATGTATTTAAAAAATTTAATTTTTTCCTATTTTCTATTAAACAAGGTTTTTGAAATTACTCATTATTCTATTATCCTTGACTGACTGACTTTTTCTTATTTGGGATCAAATACAAGCTGCTTTGGCAGGAGATACCATTAAATACATAGGAGCTCGGAATGTCAATGCCTGACAGAATGAAGGCTATAATCAAAGCAAAAAAAGCTATTATACTAAATATTAAATTTATTTTGTAACTAGTATTTTTTCTCGTTAAAGCATTGGCTGAGTAAATCAAATAAAATCACTTTAATTAAATTGTTTATTTTCTATCAATATGCCTCATAAAAGATAAAATAGTTTTGTCCTAATACTTTTGCACAGTACTGTATATATACTAGGTGCGATTGGTAAATTATCGCAATTATTTTGATGCCTCATGAAAGATAAAATAGTTCTTGTCCTAATACTTTTGCACAGTACTGTATATTCTTAAAACGTTTAAGGGAAGTAATCCCTCATAAATTTACTTCTCTACTCGTTACAGATGGAACAGCAAATATATAAATAATTATATGATTTGATTCTTACTCTCTTTATTTTTCATCGTATATTTCACTTCTTCTGATCCTGCCATATTCGCTTGCCTATCAACAATGCCAGCTTCTCCGTACTTTGCTTTCAGTTTCAATTATTCTTCTTCTTCCTTTGTTTCTTTGTTTTTCCTTTTTCTTTCGCTCTTTTTTTTTTCGCTCTTTCTTTCTTTCGCTCATTCTTTTATCTTTCGTTCGTTCTTTCTTTATTCGCTCTTTCTGTTTCTTTCGCTCTTTCTTACTTTTGTCTTTCTTTCGCTCTTTCTTTCTCTTTCTTTCTATCTTTTTCCTCTTTCTTTCCTTCGCGCGTTCTTTCTTTCCTTCGCGCGAACTTTCTTTCCTTCGCGCGAACTTTCTTTCATTTGCGCGTTCTTTCTTTCATTTGCGCGTTCTTTCTTTCATTTGCGCGTTCTTTCTTTCATTTGCGCGTTCTTTCTTTCCTTCGCGCGCTCTTTCTTTCCTTCGCGCGCTCTTTCTTTCCTTCGCGCGCTGATTTCTTTCCTTCGCGCGCTGATTTCTTTCCTTCGCGCGCTGATTTCTTTCCTTCGCGCGCTGATTTCTTTCCTTCGCGCGCTGATTTCTTTCCTTCGCGCGCTGATTTCTTTCCTTCGCGCGCTGATTTCTTTCCTTCGCGCGCTGATTTCTTTCCTTCGCGCGCTGATTTCTTTCCTTCGCGCGCTGATTTCTTTCCTTCGCGCGTTTCTTTGATTTCTTTCCTTCGTCTTTCTTTCCTTCGCTCTTTCTTTCCTTCGCTCTTTCTTTCCTTCGCTCTTTCTTTCCTTCGCTCTTTCTTTCCTTCGCTCTTTCTTTCCTTCGTCTTTCTTTCTTTCCTTCGTCTTTCTTTCTTTCCTTCGCTCTTTCTTTCCTTCTCGCTCTTTCTTTCCTTCGCTCTTTCTTTCCTTTCTCGCTCTTTCTTTCCTTCTCGCTCTTTCTTTCTTCTCTCTTTCTTTCCTTCGCTCTTTCTTTCTCTCGCTCTTTCTTTCTCTCGCTCTTTCTTTCTCTCGCTCTTTCTTTCTCTCGCTCTTTCTTTCTCTCGCTCTTTCTTTCTCTCGCTCTTTCTTTCTCTCGCTCTTTCTTTCTCTCTTTCTCTCTTTCTCTCTTTCTCTCTTTCTTTCTTTCTTTCTCTCTTTCTTTCTTTCTTTCTCTTTCTTTCTTTCTTTCTCTTTCTTTCTTTCTCTCTTTCTTTCTTTCTCTCTTTCTTTCTTTCTCTCTTTCTTTCTTTCTCTCTTTCTTTCTTTCTCTCTTTCTTTCTTTCTCTTTCTTTCTTTCTTTCTCTCTTTCTTTCTTTCTCTCTTTCTTTCTTTCTCTCTTTCTTTCTTTCTCTTTCTTTCTTTCTTTCTCTCTTTCTTTCTTTCTCTCTTTCTTTCTTTCTCTCTTTCTTTCTTTCTCTCTTTCTTTCTTTCTCTTTCTTTCTTTCTTTCTCTCTTTCTTTCTTTCTCTCTTTCTTTCTTTCTCTCTTTCTTTCTTTCTCTCGCTCTTTCTTTCTCTCGCTCTTTCTTTCTCTCGCTCTTTCTTTCTCTCTTTCTTTCTTTCTCTCGCTCTTTCTTTCTCTCGCTCTTTCTTTCTGTTAGTCTTCACTTGCTTTTATGTTCTTGTGTGTAATTTTCTCCTTCCTTTTTCTTTTCCGATTCGATATCGTTCCCCTCGCACATAGTAATTTTTTTTTCGCCGTCTTTTCTCATTATTATTATTGTCTTTTATGATAATCTTCTTTTCCGCTTCTTTCTTTTGTTTTATTATAAATACTATTCTTCTTTTTCAACTTCTAATTTTTCACTTTTTACGTATTCTTATACGCCTTTTCTTTTTTTAATTAGTATTCTTTTACTTTCTTTAATTTTCCTTCTCTAATTTTCCCACCCGCTATATAGCCGTCATTTTCTTTTTCTTTTTTTCTTCTGCTTCTGCTTCTTTTTCTTCTGCTTCTGCTTCTTCTGCTTCTGCTTCTTCCTCTTTTTCTTCTGCTTCTTCCTCTTTTTCTTCTGCTTCTTCCTCTTTTTCTTCTGCTTCTTCCTCTTTTTCTTCTGCTTCTTCCTCTTTTTCTTCTGCTTCTTCCTCTTTTTCTTCTGCTTCTTCCTCTTTTTCTTCTGCTTCTTCCTCTTTTTCTTCTGCTTCTTCCTCTTTTCCTTTCCACTCAATCTCTCTTCTTTTTCATTCCCTACTTTTCTACTTCTCTTCCATCTTCTGTTTTACAAAGATTAAAAAAAAAGTCGAACTCGTTTTCATTAAGAATAAACAACACAAGAATCCATTTTCTTTACTTCCTTTTTTCGATTCCTTCATTCAGAATCCGGTTTACTTTCGTCTCTTCTCTTAGAATACGCGGCAACTCATCGCTAATGCAATATTGCTGTTTCATTTCTCCGAGAAATCATTCCAAGTATCTTGTCCCTTGTATCTTTATCTGGTCTGTGTTAAGGTAAAAAGAAAAAAAAATCGTGCTTTTTTTCCAACGTTACACGTCAAATAAATTCCACCATGATAAGGAGACTGAGGACAAAATGGAAGTTGCTCGGAATTTTATTGTTCCCGCCGGAAGTAACTTAGCTGAATGATTCATCTCGCTGACACTTCGTAGAAGAAAAAAGAAACGTCATATATAATATATATATATATATATATATATATATATATATATAACATACCTTTTAAAGTATATGAAGTTCTTATATGCATGAAGGATATACGTATATTTAATTATAATGCATTATTATAATACTTGAGTGGTATTTGAAATTTATACATATGTTGTGTGTGTGTGCGTATGTGTATACTGAAAATATTAGCTGATATGCAGGTGCAAAATTGGTGTGTCAGTGTGTGTATATATATTTTTATATATATATATATATGTGTGTGTGTGGATGTATATTTATGTATGCGTGCTCTTTTTATATTCATGCCAATTAATGTGTGATGTGTCTCTCCCACACACTCGTGTATATATATATATATATATAATGGAATACTGAAAAATTCTCAGTCCAATCAAGACAATATACATTAGGCTATTTAGTACGATTACGACATGCCTCCAACATCTCCCCCGTCTCTTTCTCACCCTCTTCCTCTGCATTATATATCGTCATCCACAGACAGATCTGTTTCGCTGTATGACAGCTCATCAGTACGGTTAGACATCCGATTGCTTTTACCCAGGATTGAAACCCGACCGAATTGGCGTCAGTCGGCGATTCTACCTCTGAGCTATGGGCGCTCAGTAGAAAACAGACTTTTAGCGTATTATGTATCATGCGACAGTAGCTCGAGTGCTCTAGTTGATTACTGAATGAGCGATGCTTAGATGCTAGTGTAGCTACTGTTTTTTTTAAAGTCTACCATTCTTTCCAGAGTGCTCAATCAGGGTGTGATAGCGTAGTCATCCGCAGACAGATCTGTTTCGCTGTATCACAGCTCATCAGTACGGTTAGACATCCGATTGTTTTTACCCAGGGTTGACTGCCAGTCGTTAATTGTCGACAATTAATATTTAATTTCGCACATGCGAGTTATTTTTTAAAACTTTTTTCATCATTTTGTCGATAGTACATCATAGCAGAGCCAGTCTGTGTGAAAGAAAATGCGCTATGACGCTATTCACTCTGCCAGAAATTTGGAAACAGCAAGTTGTACTGCTTGTCATTTGTACCGGAAACTATACTACGAGTATTTGAATAAGGCAATGTTTGAGTCTCAATCTAAAAACATTGCATAGGTTTCGGGAAAAGTTGGATGAGTCTAACGGTGACTGCAAAAGTGTTTAATGATCACTAAAGATGGCGATATTATGAATCAATTAATCGTCCCACACGGCCTGAGTTTCAATACGGGTCATACATTAAGTGCCTTAAGGAGTCAGTGCTACCCAGGTGTTACGAGGATACATATAAAAATAATATTAATGATGTTTAAAAAGTTGTAGTAAAGGACTCTATTGAATCATAGTTGTTGTTACAAAAAAGTTTTAATTCAGAAATAGTCGTAAGGAAATTATAAATAGAACGTTTGGAAGTTTGTAGAATGTTCCAGAGATTTCGAAAGGTATGCAAATTAGCCCCTATAAAAATAGGTTTTGGGCAGAGAACAGTCATTTTTTTACCAGGGTTTGCTGATGTTATCAATTCCGGTTTGATTCCGGATTTATATCCAGCCGAAAGGATTTAATAAAAGTTGCCGACCAACAAAAACCTGAAAGCGAACCTCATGGAACTGTATGGGTGAATACATATTTTTGACTATTTCATTGATCATACTTAAAATAATTCTTTATATACTCATTTGAGGATTTCCGAAAAGTATAACACTTAACTTCCCCGCCAACTTAACTGGGTAAAGATATTTGACTTTCCCTCCCCTCCCCTTCCTCATAACGCTTCACCGGGAAGTAGTAAACTATCAGTCAGTTAAGTGCTATACGTGAAACACGCTTGGGCGATCATGTCTCGAAAGAAACATGACTGACTGGGCAGAAGATTATCCCGCAGTAGGTTGCCATTGTTTTCTGCGGTAGACTGGTTGCCAGCCAAGAATATAGAACCTAATATGTCCTGTTATTTGACTCATAGCTAGAGGGAGAAGAAATGTATTATATTATTACACAGTAATTAGTGGGGGATCAGTTTATTACTTCATAACAATAGAAAATTGATCCCCCACTTTATGACCAGTAGCAGCCTTAATCATGAATCCAACTATTATCAAGTCAGTCAGTTAAGTGCCATACGTGAAACACGCTTTGGCGATCATGTCTCGAAAGAAACATGACTGACTGGGCAGAAGATTGTCCCGCAGTAGGTTGTCATTGCTTTCTGCGGTAGACTGGCTGCCGACCAGGGCTATAGAACCCAATCTGTCCTATTATTTAACCCATAACTGGAAGGAAGAGACGGGTTAATACCTTTCCTAAGGGTAATTGCGCGTAAGTGAATGCAATGAATTCAACTGGAATTCGAACTCTGCTTCCCGATTTCTCGTTCCGAGCCGATATCCACTGCACCACTACGAATATCCTTTTCTAATTGAATGCAACCTCAACCCTCTTGATTATTAAGTGTCGCCCTAAGACGTGAGTTAGATTAACACTCCTTGTAAAACCAAAATTGAATTTAAGGTAAGGATAATATCAGCTTTCAGTAACTTAAGCAAGGGGACCATCCAGATAAGCTGCAGGCGATTTCTAAATTTCCGTTGAATTAATGGCGATTTTATTAAAGGAACTTACTTTTCAGTATTTGAATATATTTTTGCGTAATTTTGGTAAATATATATGTTAAAATGAGATGTCTGTCTTATTTTCATTTTTGCGTAATTTAGAGAACAATTTATCCATCGCACAGTATATATATATATATATATATATATATATATATATATATAATGAATTATTTTGAACATTTTTACCGATACTCGTATTTAAGTAGATATTCTGTTTTTAATTAAACAGTATTTTATATTTGTATCTACCGGCCTGATTATTTCACGATAAATTTTTATGACGAAAACGTGTGCTATCCAGCAGGATTCGAACCTGCGACTCCTATTTACATAAAAATTTCAAATTGTCGGTTGCTTATAACCAAGTTTCGTTAAATTTCGTTAATTTCCGTAACATATATATATATATATATATTGCGTTCCATGTCAGAAGCTCTACACAGTGAAAGATATACTAACAAACTGCATAGATCTTGAACAAATGCGATTACGATACTTTTTTTTTTTTTTTTAATCATTTCACCCCGAGCAAGGGAGAAACGCCACTGATGTGCAGGGGGTTACATAAATGTAGAAAGATTAATTAGAAAAGAGTGAGGAGTACAAGCTAGTTAGAAAGGAACAATAGAAAGCTGAGAAAGCAGGTGCAATGACAGATACATGGGCGGAGAGAAAGTGAAGATTATACAGGGGAGGGGAGAGAGCTAGAGTCCAGTGGTTAGTAGGTGAGTATTAACTTTGCTTTTAAATTTCTGGAGGTCGTAGCCGTCAGGAAAGCAAGAATACGGGAGTGAGTTCCACAGGCGGGAATTGTGAGAGAGCCACAGGCGGGAAGTGCGAGAGAGATACTATCAAGAAAACAATCTGAATGACATTTTTGATAAAGCTGATCCAAATGACTTTTAGAATTTCTAAAAGCAACAAAATTATATAACAAAATATAGTTGCAAAAGAAGATAACATATAACCATCACACATCAAATCCCAACACCTCTACTTATATCTCGACAGCAATACTCACAAAAGATCAAGAAGCAGTAAACAAAAACCAAACAAATTCTTCAGAATTAAATGATCCAAAAGGGTAGATATGCTGGTAAAACAAACAACTAAACTAAACAACACACACACCTGTATGTATGTGTGTATATATATATATATATATATATATATATATATATATATATATACACACACACACTTCTTCAATAAGGTGGTGTATACACAAACAATTCTCAGCGTTTAAGAAAATTCTTTTCCTTGTTTTCAACAAAATAATATGGGTTGATTATTCACTTAGAATGAAAACTGGTTGTAATTATCGCTCCATACAGGAGCGTTACCGAATGGCCTCGTTTTAAGGCTGTAAGAAATTTAGATAGAGGATCAGTCGGTCGAGTGCCATACGTGATACACGCTTTGAGCGATCATGTCTCGAAAGAGGCATGACTGGACTGGGCAGAAGATTATCCCACAGTAGGTTGCCATTGCTTTCTGCGGTAGATTGGTGAATTATATTAGTATATTAATAAGTAGTAATTAGTGGGGGATCAGTTTATTACTCCATGACAATATAAAACCGATCACCCACTTTATGCCCATTACCGAATGGCCTCGTTTTAAGGCTGTAAGAAATTTAGATAGAGGATCAGTCGGTCGAGTGCCATACGTGATACACGCTTTGAGCGATCATGTCTCGAAAGAGGCATGACTGGACTGGGCAGAAGATTATCCCACAGTAGGTTGCCATTGCTTTCTGCGGTAGATTGGTGAATTATATTATTATATTAATAAGTAGTAATTAGTGGGGGATCAGTTTATTACTCCATGACAATAGAAAACCGATCACCCACTTTATGCCCATTACCGAATGGCCTCGTTTTAAGGCTGTAAGAAATTTAGATAGAGAATCAGTCAGTCGAGTGCCATACGTGATACACGCTTTGAGCGATCATGTCTCGAAAGAGGCATGACTGGACTGGGCAGAAGATTATCCCGCAGTAGGTTGCCATTGCTTTCTGCGGTAGATTGGTGAATTATATTATTATATTAATAAGTAGTAATTAGTGGGGGATCAGTTTATTACTTCATGACAATAGAAAACCGATCACCCACTTTATGCCCAGTAGAAGCCTTAATCATGTTTTTATTATATTCAGTCAGTTACATGCTATACGTGATACACGCTTGCGCAATCATGTCTCGAAAGAGACATGACTGACTGGGCAGAAGATTATCCCACAGTAGGTTGCCATTGCTTTCTGCGGTAGATTGGTTACCAGCCAAGGCTATAGAACCCAATCTGTCCTGTTACTTGACTCATAGCTAGAGAGAAAAGGTATGTATTACATTGCATGCATTTATACATCACACCCTGATGGTGCATAGGGCAGCAACTTTTTGTTGCTGTTTCTGTAACAAACTGTTTTTTACGGGGCAGGGTTGTTAGCCCTGTACTCAACCCTCAAACCTGGAGGACCGGTAGACCATTCTTGGTCCTTACGTTTACAGCACCTGGGGTTCCTAGATGGTTCCCCATTAAATACTGACCAGGCTCGATGTTGCTTAAATTTCGGTGATCGGACGGGAACCGGTGTATTCAACACGGTATAGCTGTAGACATGTATTACATAATTATGTAGTAATTAGAGGGGGATCAGTTTATTACTTCATAACGATATAAAACTGATCCCCCACTTTATGCCCAGTAGAAGCCTTAATCATGTTTCTAACTATTATATTCATTCAGTCATTTAAGTGCCATACGTGATACACGCTTTGGGCGATCATGTCTCAAAAGAGACATGGCTGAGTGGCCAAAAGATTATTCCGCAGTAGGTTGCCATTACTTTCTGTGGTATACTGGTTGCCAGCTAAGGCTATAGAACCCAAAATGTCCTGTTATTTGACTCATAGATAGAGGTAGAAGATATATTATTAAGTAGTAATTAGAGGAGGATCAGTTTATTACTTCATAACAATATAAAACCGATCCCCCACTTTATGCCCAGTAGAAGCCTTAATCATGTTTCTAACTATTATATTCAGTCAGTCAGTTAAGTGCCATACGTGGTACACGCTTAGGTGATCATATCTCGAATATATCAACGCACATCCGATATGTAGGTTAAAACCTCTAACTCTAGACTAGAAGAGGTTGAGGTTTCAGTGACAGGGGAAGCATCTTCGTGGGAGCATATTCTACAAAAGTTTCTTGAAAAAATAAAGCTGTCCGAATTAAACTTCCTTCTTAGTTTGAGTTTTGTTTAACGGCATATCAACACCTCTGTGGGTTATTTAATACCAAAAAGTGGGGGTTTTAAGGTATTTTGTTTAATATTCGGTTATAGTGAAAAGGTTGATTTAGTCAGATTATCATGAAAAATTATTTTTATTTTTGTATTTTAGAAAACTGAAGATATCTTCTGATTTTGTATTCAAAAAAGTATCGCTGGTAATAATTTTTTTCTTCAAAAATGTATTGATGCAATTTTTTTTCCTTCAAATATATGTAATGGTAATATTCTTTTTCCTTCAAAAATGTATATTTTTCTATAAAAGCCTGTTTCTATACTTTCATAGTGTTTTGACCCCAGTTTGGGGGGGTTAAATATTTGCACATAGCTGGGATCCTAACAGGTGCTACTACTCCGGGCCAGGGTGGACCTGGGAACAACAGCAATCAAGATAGGGTTCCATGCTCTTCACAACATCCCAATCAGAGATCTTGCTGCCGGACGCAGTTTACCGTCATACCCAGGACCTCTTAGTTAAGAAGCTTGACAAATACTGGAACTAGATCTAGAAAATTAAGATAAACATTTCAACTGGTGATTTTTGCAGAAATTTCCCGGTTCTTCTAGGCTTGCGCTTGGAATTGAGATTGGAAGCTTTTTTTTTGTATGCTGTGATCATGACTCTTCACAACTTCCTATCTCTTCTAGTTCTTGGTATTGTTTACCACTTTGCCAGAAGCTGAATAGAATATTGAGAGACAGGACAGTTTCGTTGGAAACAAAGAAGAGAGTACTGGATTGTTGCGTGATGTCTATTCTTCAATATAGCATGAACACTGGACAATCCCTTCAAAGATGAAGGAGAGACTTGAAGTAACCAAAATGTGGTTCTACAAAAGGATGCTTGGGATATCATAAACCGAACATATGAGCAACGATAAGGTTTTGGAGAAGATGCAAACGAAAAGGAACCTAATATTTAAAATATAAAGAGGAAGGAGGGCTTGGAGAATCTGATTCCCTGATACAAGACAGATAAAGGGAAATAGAGACAAGGGGAACCAACGCGTAAAATAATTGATGGGCTTCAGCAAATGAATGGCAGAGCGGGGTTTGGGTGGCGTAACAGGAGAAAGTGTTAAGATCTACTAGGTATAGGGAGATGTGGAAGGCCATAATCACCTACCCTACCGACCATAAGTTTGGGACCACGTAAATTTTTAGCAGAATCAAATTCGCCGAGTTTGAATTTTTTGTTATTCTTATGCAGATGTCAAGTAAAAAAAAGTAATCATTTACTCAGTTTGCTACTTGACTCCTCTTATTGTGATCAAGTTTTTGCCGAAAATTCAGATTTATTCAGATATTATAATTACGGTATAATTTATTTTTGTAAACCATATTACTACGGTATAAATGGCAAGGAAGAAACAGATTAGCAGTGAAAAAAGTGCTCAGGTTGAAATTCTTTCGAAAGAAGGATATTCTGAACGTGTTATCGCTAAATAAATTAAGCCTATTAAAAAATGGCGTGCATTATTGCCTTCAACGACTTCGTGAAACTGAGTTAAATATTGACAGAAAAAGATTTGGTAGGCCCAGAGTAACATCTATTGTAGAGGATAGGCACTTGATCATATCTATCAAGAGGAATAGAAGAAAATCCTCTCCGGAATTAACAATTGAAAGGAATTCTACTCGGCAACATCCAGTATATGTTACTACTTTTAAGAGACGACTTCATTCTGCTGGGCTTAAAGGCTGTGTAGCAGTTAAGAAACCACTACTAAAGGAGAATAAGGGATGAAATTGATCGTACAGTTCAAAATGAACATCCTGTAAATGAACAAATGTTGTTTAAATGCTTGCAGGATGCTTGGAAATCATATTCACCAACTTATAAAAATAAGTTATTAGAAAGAATACCAAGGATTTGTTCTGCAGTAATAAAGGCTCGTGGTGGTTTCTTTGATGTAGAAAAAAAATGAATTAACTTTAATTAGATTTGAAATTACTCTGTTTTGTTTTTAATTATTGTACAATTGTGAGCAACAATGAAATATATCTATATTTATTCCTGTAAGACATAAAATTTGTTATTTCTTTGTCTTAGAGAATAAATCTAAGTGGTCCCAAACTTATGGTCGGTAGTGTACGTCCTGAAGATAGGAGTAAATCACTCTTAATACCCCGTATCGACATCCGCTCGCCAAGTAACTGGACCTCTGTCTTCATTTATACATTTTTTGTCTCTATTAATAAACTGATCCTCTGCGTGTCAAGTTCTCCAAACCTCTCTCCCTTATTGCTATGGTGCTCTTCTATGAGAAATGGACTCTTCCTCTTGTTAAATGTGATTACCTGCGTGACTTCCGTAGTGCAGTAGCTAGTAACGGCAGTTAGCGGAAGCAGTTAACGAGAAGAGTTAACGACGACAAGTTTACAGCAGTTAACGAAGGCAGTTAATGACAGCTAGTAGTCAGGCAATAAGCAGCGTAATAATACCTTCGGACTTAGTTATTTCTATATTACTTATTATTAACACTTCCTTTGAATATTTTGTTTCTTGTTACACTAATACACTGTTTTGAACCTACCTTCTTGTGTCTTACTTCCACATAGGGGAAGCCACGAAGTGATCTAGCGCGTCTTAGAACTCTCGACCACGGATGACGATCAGTCTAAACGAAGTTAAATTAAACCTATAACACAATTTTTGATTCATCGTAATTACCATATCTGCTCTGAATAGGAGTCGCAGGTTCGAATCCTGCCGAATGACACATTTTCGTAAGAAAAATTTATCATAAATAATCAGACCGATAGAAATAAATATATAATACTGTTTGATTATGAACAGAATATCTACTTAAATACGAGTATCGATCAAAAATAATGTTCAAATAATTTCTAATTGTCGGTTGTTTAGAACCAGTTTCGTTAATCTTCGTTAATTTCCGTAACATGATGATTATCGTAAATAATCAAGCCGGTAGAAATAAATATATAATACTGTTTGCTTATGAACAGAATATCTACTTAAATACGAGTGTCGATCAAAAATAATGTTCAAACAAATCATTTCCAATTGTCGGCTGTTTAGAACCAGTTTCGTTAATCTTCGTTAATTTCCGTAACATGATCATTATCGTAAATAATCAGGCCGGTAGAAATAAATATATAATACTGTTTGCTTATGAACAGAATATCTACTTAAATACGAGTATCGATCAAAAATAATGTTCAAATAATTTCTAATTGTCGGTTGTTTAGAACCAGTTTCGTTAATCTTCGTTAATTTCCGTAACATGATGATTATCGTAAATAATCAAGCCGGTAGAAATAAATATATAATACTGTTTGCTTATGAACAGAATATCTACTTAAATACGAGTGTCGATCAAAAATAATGTTCAAACAAATCATTTCCAATTGTCGGCTGTTTAGAACCAGTTTCGTTAATCTTCGTTAATTTCCGTAACATGATGATTATCGTAAATAATCAGGCCGGTAGAAATAAATATATAATACTGTTTGCTTATGAACAGAATATCTACTTAAATACGAGTATCGATCAAAAATAATGTTCAAACAAATAATTTGAAATTGTCGGTTGTTTATAACCAGTTTATAACCATTTTCAACATGTCATTTTAAGGCATGCATTCTTCGATCTCTTATAAACAGAGAATGAGGAAAATTCTAAGCCCAGAGGTTAGCTTAGGTAAAGGAAGGGGTTGGGGTGTATTGGTTTTCATTGAGTTGGGCTGGGAGAAGTTAGTAGTAATTCTCCTTTGTAGGGGGAGGCATGTGGCCTGACCCTTGCGTTACTAGTGGTAGGTGGTGGGGAGGTAACTGCTTGGCAAACTTTAAAAAAAGTTTTTAATTTATTTGGACTAATTAAGGGAATAGGATAATTATTGTAATTTATAATTATTTCTATGGCGACACATACTTATGATCTCCCTTAGTTTGTTAAGGAGTATATTTTGGTCTTGAAATTTTAAAATTTTAATTTTTTTCTGTCAAACATATTACATCTATCTCTGAAGCTATTAGGGACCCTAGACTTGTCTATAAGTTCCCATTTTATCTGGGGATCTAAGCTACTTTCTTTTAATTCCCAGTATTTTTTGTTTGGTATCTTAAACTAGGGTTGGTGAAGGAGGAACCGTTTATATATATATATATATATATATATATATATATATATATATTGTAAAACGTACCAATAAAACAGTAGCACTAATCACGACCGTAATCAGAAAAACCTACTGCTAACAAATCAGTAACGTAAGTCGTCAAACCCAAAAGGTACTACCAAATGGGTAAAGGGGAATAAAAAAAAAAAAAAGAAACAAAGCATAAGCCGTGTTCGAAAAAAAAAAACCCAAGACGAACACCTTAACAAAAGCTCAATACGAAAGTAGAGCAAAGAATACAAACTAAATCTAAAAGTGAACCAAAAGTCGACCGCATTTCATTCGCCAGATCGTCAGATATATATATATATATGTGTGTGTGTGTAGTGTATCGAGGCAGCAGATAATTTTCTAAACATGTTCTGTTAAACATAAGAGACAATGACTGTTATGTTTAATCATGAGCCGTCCTAAACATCGTATTTTGGCTTTAATTCCAGGTGAAAATAAAAACTAAAATTCTCTAACATTTGGATAATTTTTTATTAAGTTGGTTCTAAGAGAGATTTTAGCCAACAATACAATAATCCTCACACATACTCACAGTAAAAAAAAACATTCACTTATTGGAGGCCATCTACATTAAATCCAAACAACTCACACTTAATTAAATCTGGTCATAACACATTACATTGCATTTAAATATATGGTTCTGTTATCATTTCGAACTCTCACGCGGTGTGACGCCATAGAACCGCATTACAAATATACGAACTGCGTTTGCTATTTGGTAACTGTTATCGTTGCTTAGCAAAGTTTTATGTCAACACAAGATAAAATCTTACTTGGTGGTGGATGTTTTTATGTTAAGGTTCCTGTAACCTCTCTGAAGATGGCTCATGTGAGCCGGAAGCTTAGAACCATCTTAATAAAAAAAAGAAATATCCAAATGTTGGAAAATTTTTGTCCTTATTTTCACATGAAATTGAAGCCAAAATACGATGTTTAGAACGGCTCATGATTAAACATAATAAACACACATTGTCTCTTATATTTAACAGTATATGTTTAGAATATATATATATATATATATATATATATATATATATTCTTTATATATATATGTTTATATATATATATATATTTTATATATATATATATATATATATATATATTTATATATATATATATTTTATATATATATTTGTATATATATATTTATATATATATTTTATATATATATATATATATATATATATATATATATATATATATATATATATATATATATATATATATATATATATATATATATATATATATATATATTCTTTATATATATATATATATATATATATATATATATATATATATATATATATATATATATATATATATATATATATATATATATATATATATATATATATATATTTATATATATATATATTTATATATATATATATATATATATATATATATCTTTATATATATATATATTTATATATATATATATATCTTTATATATATATATATTCTTTATATATATATATATATATATATATATATATATATATATATATATATATATATATATATATTCTTTATATATATGTATATCTTTATATATATATATTTATATATATATATATATATATATATATATATATATATATTCTTTATATATATATATTCTTTATATATATATATATATCTTATATATATATTCTTTATATATATATATTCTTTATATATATATATATATATATATATATATATATATATTCTTTATACACACACACACTGGCAGAATAGCTTTGCCTTGCTCGGGTATAATGAAAGCTTTAAAATTAATTCATGGTCCTGGAGCTCAGACTCTTTGGACGTTGGCACGAAAGACTAAAAAGCAATAGTTGTTTCCAGTTAAAGCGAAACCGTAGACTGAAAGAAAAATAAATGGATGTAGGCCAAATTCTGATTCCCTGGTATCGATATCAAATACTTTTCTTTTTTTTTCCCCCGTCATAAACTGAATTTTGAAGGCTAAATAAGTCTTCTGAGTAAATGGTATCATGGCTGACACTAAGAACTACAATTATACCTACTTGGAGCCAAACCCGAAGCCAAAACTAAAATAAAAGGGCTGAAAAAAATACAGGCACACACACACACACACACACAACTTGCCGGAAACAAACGGACTTTTCTTGAATAATGTGGTGGTACCCCATCTTGTTGGAACTGATACACAAATCTATTCCACCTACTGTCCCTCCTAGTTTTGAACCATCCTGTATTTATTTTAATGAGACGCAGGTTCAAATTTTACCAAGATTGATTTGTAAGGAAGATGCAGAGGCGATCCCAGTATGCAGTATCTTTGGAAAATGCCTGGAAACGAGTTGATCTTAGACTTGTGAGTGAAATTGGGTAGACCGATCCATTTGGAAGCTGTCAATGGTTGAGCTAGCATGAAATTGCAAATCATCATGATTGAGATATTGAGCACGGAAGTCTTGTTCAGACTGTTGATCACACTAGATAATGCACTCTTTCTCAGAAACATTAACTAAGGTCTGCTCAGCATAGTTGCAGTATAAACCCCGGATGTGGGTGTTGAACAAACACAAATATGTTTTCTTATCTATCTATCTATATATATATATATATATATTTCTTACCTGTTTCTATAGCCATCCTGATATAGCTGTGGTCATGGTAGAATAGATTTCCAATGTTCTGGAAGGGATATCTGTCAAAGTATTTTATTCGTTGGCCTCTGATTTCCAAAAGGCTTTCACTAAGTTCAGGGCTAATATTTATAGTCAGCATCACCTGGATGAAAGAAAAGAAAAAAAATAGAAGAAAAATTGTTACACTCACAATCCCTCCAGTAATTGTAAGGAGCGTAGGAAACGCTCTTTCTGCCTGCACAGGCTCGGCTGCTGGATTTTTAGGCAAATTGCCTACAAAACACGAAGATGATATGCCGATCGAGCACTGTGCAGGACAGTGAACCAATTGTCCTCAAACGAGGAGGCACATTCCTGATTGTCCAGCAGGTGTTGGCCGATTGCTGAATCCAGATTGCGTCTTATATGCAAGAGTTTGTTGTTGCTTGGGAACATTTCGCATAAACAAAAACAGTTTATCCTTATTGCTTGTCCGTGAATTGTTATAATATATAATGTAATTTGACATCTTTGAAAATGGCTTATATAAGCCGAAAGTTTAGATTGGATTATTAAAATATTATGTATCAATATTGTAATTTTCTTTCTTCATTTATTGATAATGCTATTAAACTTATCAGAGAATATGAAAAAAATTACATAAAATAAACAAAATTTCTATATATTATTTAATGAAACATGCATTAATGTATGTCTGTCTGTCTCTCTTTGTGTGTGTGTATGCGTCCTTATTTCTATACGTATAAAATTACACAGAGAGAGAAGCAATGACTGAGTGCTATAGCCATAAAAATCAACACTGCGTGATGAGGGTAGATTTCACTCCTCAAGTGTGACTGTTCTTTTATTAAGTACTATATATAAAACACGAAAGAATGGTGACAGATTCTGATGATTGTTTAAAGCGAAACTGAGTCATTAGGTAGTAATTATTACTGTTTGTACGCTCTCTCCCTCCCATATATATATATATATATATATAGAGAGAGAGAGAGAGAGAATAAAACGTGTGAGAAGCCGTGAACGTTTACTAAAATTTGAGATTTTGACGTTTGAGTTTCTTTCTGAAGAAACTCAAACGTAAAAACCACAAATTTATTCGCCTGAAGAGTCAATTTTAGACTCGAAACACGTGTAGCCTCATGGACAATTAATGTTTCATAACATGTATAATTACAAAAACAATAAATATACACTTTAAAGAAAACGTTCATGGCTTCTCACACTTTATTCTATACCAATTTCTCTCGTTGGAACAACCCTATTTCTTTATTCGAGATATATATATATATATATATATATATATATATATATATATTTATTCGAGAAGCAATCGGAGTCTAACCGTACTGATGAGCTGTGATACGGCGAAACAGATCTGTCTGACAATATATATATATATATATATATATATATATATATATACGGAGAGAGAGAGACTTGTACCCACAAAATGAACCTCATACTGTAATTTAAAACCAAAAGACCCTTTCGGCTAACACATTATCAAAGTTTCTTGTTGGCAAAATTTTACAGATAGAAAAGACACATTAATATGAAATGAATAAGGAAAGATAGAAAATATTTTAAAAAATTTTTAATCAAAATTTATTAAAATATAAAGGAGGCTAAACGTAAAATTCCACAAAAAGCAGTAAAATAGAAAAAAGGACTTACATTCCCTCCAACAGCCGTAAGGAGCGAATAAAGTGCTCTTTCTGTCTGCACAGTTAGGCTGATGTATTTTTAAGTACACATCCTTCAAAAGACGTAGATGGTTTGCCGATCGGTGCTGAACAGAAAACCATGCATCCTCATAGCAAGCGGTACAATCGTGACTGACAAGTATTTGTTGTCCGATGGCCGAGTCGTGAACATGACTTTATATAATATTGTATCAATATATATTAAATAAACTTATGGCCAACCTGCAAAATAATATTAACTCTACTTAAAAATAAATGTAAATACTGAAAAGATAAGACCTGCCCCCTAAATGGCCAGTGCGTAACCGATAGTATAATTTACAGAGCTATCATCTATTTAAAAAATCTTTTCCACGACAAGAGAGAGCAACCGATAATACACAAAGATGAAGACGGACAGGAAATATAACAAATAAATATGACACCCAAACAAGTCTGAAATATTCATATTGGAGCTTCTGGCGCGAATGCCAAGCCGTACACCATAATGTTTTCACATTTCTGGCGGAGTGAATTGCGTCATGTTGATCATTTTCTCACTGACTGTACTTAACTAACCCTACTATAGTGTGTAGTCGACAAAATGAAAACCTCACTGAGCACGTGCGCGTAATTTTTATAAAAATATACACTGGCGACAATTTATCAATCGCACGCATTTTATAGAGTGGTAGAAGTAAATTTATATATATATATATATATATATTAGGGAAAACTATGACAAAGTGGATATAATAATCATATAATCTTTTATTTATATTTCTTAAGGTTTCACCAATATATATTCCTCGTAGAACTTATTACGGGTGATAGAGAAAATTCCCCACTTCAGTTTTTAGATTATTTTGTTTTGTATCCGGAAATATTAAAGTCTGAAGTGGAATCTGCAGTAGCCAAACTGAATAGAAACAAAGCAGCTGGACCAGACGGCATAGTCATAGTGCTGCTGATAGCCCTGGAAGAATTTGGTATAGAGAAAATTACAAAAATAATAAATGAAATTTATAATAGTGGTGTAATACCAGATGACCTCAGCAAGTCGATCTTCATATCACTGCCTAAGAAGCCAGGAGCAAACGAGTGCAAACTCCACAGGACCATCAGTTTAATGAGCCATATAACAAAACATGAGCGAGAAGCAGAATCAGGCCAGAGATAGAACAAGAACAGTGCGGGTTCGTCAAAAACACTGGAACAAGCAACGCCATATTTATGATTAGGATGCTCTCTGAAAGAGCAATACAAATGTAGAAGGATTTGTACCTATGTTTTATTGATTATACAAAGGCGTTTGACAAAATACGCAACAAAGAATTGGAGATGCTCGGCAGCCTTGACATATTTGGGAAAGACTTGAGAGTAATCAAAAATCTCTACTGGCAGCGGACAGGTAACGAATTCAGCAGATATATAAAGATAGAAAGGGCGTAAGACAATGATGGGTCTTTTCACCGGATTTATTCAGCTTGTACAGCGAGATTATTCCAAAGACCCTAGAAGTTATGCCAGGATTCATCATCGGAGGCCACAATTTAAACAACATAAGGTATGCAAAGGATACAGTGCTACAGAAAGGAAACTACAGAATGTAGCTGAAGAGTGAAAAGAAAGGACTACAAATAAACTGCAAGAAAACCGAATTCATGGTCATCAGTAAAAAGGACAGCCCAAAATGCCAAATACAGGTCGGAGATGATATAGTGCGATAGCAGACACGGAAAGGAAACTGCAAGACCTCCTACAAAAAGTAGCTGAAGAGAGTGACAAGAAGGGACAACAAATAAACTGCAAGAAAACCGAATTCATGGTCATCAGTAAAAAAAGGGCAGCCCAAAATGCCAAATACAGGTCGGAGATGATATAGTGCGATAGCAGACACGGAAAGGAAACTGCAAGACCACCTACAGAAGGTAGCTGAAGAGAGTGGCAAGAAAGGATTACAAATAAACTGCAAGAAAACCAAATGCATGGTCATCAGCAAAAAGGATGGCCCAAAATGCCAAATACAGTTGAGGGATAGTAAAATCAGGCAGGTACAAAAATTTAAATACCTGAAAAGTGTTCTAACAGAAGACGGAAAATGCGACACGGAGATCTGAAGGCGAATTGACATGGCGAAGGACGCGTTCCAGAAATTGAATAGAGTATTAAGAGACAGGAAAATTTCGCTAGAAACAAAGAAAAGAGTACTGGATTGCTATAGGATGTCAGTTCTTCAATATGGCAGCGAATGCTGGACAATATCATCAACGATTAAAGAAAAACATGAAGCAATGGAAATGTGGTTCTACAGGAGGATGCTGCGGATATCATGGATCGAGCACGTAAGCAATTATGAGGTTTTGGAAAAGATATAACGATAGAGTAGTGAGAAAATAGCCACATCATTATTTTAATATAGATCTTAATTATCTCTCGTTCAGACTTTTACATTATCATTATATTTTATATTATATATATATATATATATATATCTTTCTCTGTCAGATATTTAAGATCTCCTACAGAAGGTATCTGAAGAGAGTGACAAGAAAGGATTACAAATAAACTGCAAGAAAACTGAATGCATGGTCATCAGCAAAAAGAGCAACCCAAAATGCCAAATACAGGTGGGGGATCAAGCAGATACAAAAATGTAAATACCTTAGGAAGTGTTCTAACAGAAGACGGAAAGTGCGACGCAGAGATCAGAAAGCGAATTGGCATGGCGAAGGAAGTATTCCAGAAGTTGAGTAACATATTAAGAAACATGTCAATTTTGATAGAAACAAAGAAGAGAGTCCTGAATTGCTATGTGATGTCCGTTCTTCAATATGGCAGTGAATGTTGGACAATATCATCGAAGATGAAGGAAAAACATGACGCAACTGAAATGTAGTTCTAAAGAAACCTACCGGATATAAAGTGGGGGATCCATTCCGTATTACTATCAATATATAAACTGATCCCTCACTTTCTGGCCAAAGCAGTTTCTATACATTTATATACCTGAGATCCAAAAGCACAAAGATGCATTCCAGAAGCTGAGTAGAGTATTAAGAAACGGGACAATTTCACTAGAAACAAAGAAAAGAGTACTGGATTGCTATATTTCTTCAATATGGCATTGAATGCTGAACAATATCATCGAAGATGAAGAAAAAACATGAAGAAACTCAAATGTGGTTCTACAGAAGGATGCTGTGAATATCATGGATCGAGCATGTGAGCAATGAGGTTTTAGAAAGAATGGAAACGAAAAGGAAATTAATACTGAGCATCAGGAAGAGACAGCTGAAGTTCCTGGGACACGCAATGAGGAAGGAGGGTTTGGAGAATCTGATACTAACAGGCCAGATAGAGGGAAAATAGACAGGGGAAAGCAGCGGATAACATACTTGAAGGGCCTGAGCAGGTGGATGGCAGAACGAGGATTGCATGGTGTAACAGGAGAGAGCGTGATAAGAGCCACCAATGTTAGGGAGATGTGGAAAGATATGATCGCCGACGTCCTGAAAAGACAGGGCATATAGTATAAGAAAAATCATCTATTCTGATGTTGATGTTCAGTTATATTTTGGCTCAACTAAAAATTAAGGAAAATACCGTTAATACAATCACCAAATTAAGCAATACTAAAAAAAAAAAGAAACACTGCCCTCTAGATTTTAGGCAATAGTAAAAAGCATGGCCTCTCGAAATATTTCTAGCAATTAAAAAATAACAACAGTTAAATTATCTGGAATATTATTGCAGCAGCCATAATGGAAATAGAAATAAACGTTATTTCTTTATCTCAAAACACTTAAGATAGACTAAACTATCGCCCGGTTCACACTCCACCCACGTCTATTGAACAGGTGAAGAGGCTCATCCCTTGTTTCCTGTTTAGGGTGTGGTTTCCGGTTTTTCTCTTTTCCAGTCTTTTCACTCTTACGTAGCCCCCTGCGCATCAGTGGCGTTTTCGCCTTGCTTGGGGTGATATGATTAAAAAAAAAAAATCAAAGTAAGTAGACTGATAATCACATGTAGATATAGAAACAAATATTTGCTCAAATACTCCGACCCAGCTTAACATAGATTCTTCTATGTGGAACTTTTTACATTATTATATTTTTTAGTTTTTTTTTGTTTTTTTTACTATCCCCTAAACTGAAAACAAGTAATCCCCCTTGGCCCATTGACATAAAACTCCTACACATCTATAAATCTACCATCTACCCGTATATTGAATACTGCTGCCACATCTGGTCAGTTACCCCTGCTATTCTCCTCGAGGTTCTTGACAAAATACAACGGAGAATCTCTAATGTGATCGATTCCGACTTGGCAGCCCGGCTGCAGTCACTCTCTCATCGGCGTGATGTGGCTTCACTGTGCCTCTTCTATAAATAATTTCATGGCTACTGCTCCGATGAACTTAGATCCCTGGTGCTCCCTAGGTATGAATTTACACCAGCTACTAGATTAGCAAATACGTCCCACTCTTTTACAGTGAAGCAGATAAAATGGAACCGCAGTTTCTACTCTAACAGCTTCTTTACTCGCACTTCCCGCCTGTGGAATTCCATTCCATATACTTGCTTCCTCAACAGCTACAATCTCCAGGAATTTAAATGTAAGGTCAATAGATATCCATTCTCTCAAACTTTCTTCCCATTTACCCAACCCCCATCTTCGGTATCCTCATCCGTCTATCACCCTCCTTCCGACATTTCCTATAACTAACCACTCTTTCTCATAACTTTCGTCTATGTAACCCCCTGCGCAATAGTGGCAGTGGAATGCCTTGCTTAGGGTGAAAATATTAAAAACAAAATCCTCTGCCGTAAAACATTTCTACCTTTTAGCTTAACATTTGATACTTTACTTTACAATTTCCTGTTTAAGTATTTGTCTCAAACAAATTAAATTTTATAATTAAAAATAGCATTCCTGCATTATAATATATAGCTACCAAAAACAACACGAGAAACAAAAATTTAAATCGTGAAACGACTGTGTATATATATATATATATATATATATATAGTACTGTGCAAAAGTATTAGGACAAGAACTATTTTATCTTTTATGAGACATCAAAATAAAGTTTAAAATCACCCCTGTCCTAACACATTTGCTCCCTACCGGTAGTGTGCAAAGGTATTAGGACAGGGGTGACTTTCCGAAAAAACTTAACGGAAATTCAAATTCATGGTGAAAAGCCAAACCTTTGTTAGAATTATTTGACTAAAAAAGTGGAAGGAAGGCTTCAGAACTTGAATTTGCCCCCACAAGGCCCTGATCTCAATGATATTGAACACTTAGGCGATATTTTAGGCTAAAAATATTGACGAATCTAATGTTATTTCGCAAGTCACACTTTGGGAACAAATACAAGCTGCTTGGCAGGAGATACCTTTAGATACATTGAAGAAGCTTGTGATGTTAATGCCTGACAGAATGAAGGCTGTGATTAAAGCAAAAGGCTATTATACTAAATATTAAATTTATTTTATAACTAGTATTTTTCTTGTTAAAGCATTTGTTGATAAATCAAATAAAATTCAGTCAGTTAAGTGCCATACGTGATACACGCTTGGGCGATCATGTCTCTAAAGTGACATGACTGACTGGGCAGAAGATTATCCCGCAGTAGGTTGTCATTGCTTTCTGCGGTAGACTGGTTGCCGACCAAGGCTATAGAACCCAATCTGTCCTGCTATTTAACCCATAACTGGAAGGAAGAGACGGATTAATACCTTTCCCATGGGTATTTGCGCGTAAGTGAATACAATGGATTCAACTGGAATTCGAACTCGGCTCCCCGGTTTCTCGTTCCGAGCCGATATCCACTGTACCACAATGCACAAATAAAATTACTTGAGTTAAATTGTTTATTTTCTCTCAATATGCCTCATAAAAGATAAAATAGTTCGTGTCTAGATACTTTTGCTCAGTACTATATATATTGTGTGTGTGTGTGTATTTAGGCAGAAATTTTTCATTAATGCATGTTTTATTAAATAACATAGTCAAGCTTTGGCTATTTTATATAATTTTTTTCATATTCTCTGATAAGCTTAATAGCATAAGCTTAATAGCATAATCATTAAATAAAGTAAGAAAATAACAATATTGATACATAATTTTTTTTAATAATCCAATCTAAGCTTTCGGCTAACATAAGCCATTTTCAAAAATATCAAATTACATTGTATATTTAAACATCGACAAACCATAATGACAAACTGTTTTTGTTAACATGGAAGATTTCCAAGCAACAACAAACTCGTGCATTTAAGACTCTGGAAGCCAATGTCGCATCACAGTTCATGACGTCACACATGACCAAGCAAGAGTGAAAACAAATTATGTATCAATATTGTAGTTTTCTGTCTTCATTTAATGATAATTCTATTTAGCTTATCAGGGAATATGAAAAAAATTACATAAAATAAATAGACAAATCTTGTCTATATTATTTAATAAAACACACACATATATATGATTGGTTGAGGTGTGAAACCGACAGTTACCATGCAGTGCTTATTTCTATGTCCCTATCGTCTAATATATACAAACATTGTCTTTGATATCCACCGCTCTTTGTTCATAAATATAATAAATTTGAAACAACTAAAAGATATTTATGAAGAAAACGTGTGTGAATATACGCTCTACACTTGCACGACCCCCGATTTTGAGCAATTTTCAGGGGGAATATAGCAATATACAGGGTGCCTATAAAGTTCGTGCGCACATGAAAAGATTTATAACTTTATTTGTACTTGCGATTGTCAGAAAAGCGTATGAATCAGTGTCTCACTCTAGTAGGAGACTATCTTGATGAATAAAGTTGAATTTTGCCTCAAATTTGTTTTTCATTCATTAGGCCCGGGATTTATTGAGTGATGTGTGATATCTGGGCTAATGATATATATATATATATATATATATATATATATTGTAATAGTTCTTACAATGGTTTATAAATTCATAGTATCAAAACGCGAAAAGATTTTTGTTTAGTGATACTATGAATTTATAAACCATTGTAACAACCATTACAATATAACGCTCTACGATTGTATCGAGCACTCTTTATGAAAGTAAATCCATGAACAGCAGGTAAAAAAACCTACGAGTTCCACAGCTTTGTTACAATATATATATATATATATATATATATATATATATATATCCCCTACGTTTTATGCATGACTCCGAGTTTCACGCGTCATGCAATTATAAGTGCATATTGAACTGGTCTTTTCTCGATTTTAATTAGTTATTAGCATTCCTTGTTTTAAGTTCATTTTGTGTATTAAATCCGAGCTGATATCCACTGTATCACAAACATATCACCACAAATAAACCGTTTTCACCATTTAATTTTCATTCCAACTTTGTCAGGCGATGAGAAGCGCGTAAAGCAGCTTCAAAACGCGAAAAGATTTTTGTGTCGTGATATTATGAATTTATAAACCATTGTAACAACCATTACTGTATAACGATCTACGTTTGCATCGAGCACTCTTTATAAAAGTAAATGCATGAACAGCAGGTTAAAACACCTACGAGTTCCACAACTTTGTTACAATATATATATATATATATATATATATATATATATTTATATATAATCAAGAACTGATTGAAAGAAAAGTCGAATGATGCTAAAAAATAATTTTGCTGCCCGTTTTATCGGATGAACGGATATATATATATATATATATATCTCCTCCAGGTGAAGAGAACCAACAGTTTTACAATTCCCTGTTCTCCGGCATTTACTTTTTCTATAAAAGTGCTCAATGCAATAAATATTGTAGCATATATATATATATATATATGTGTGTGTGTATTTGAAAGAAAGAAATATTTTTCTGCGCCCCACCACACACACGTATATATATTTGAAAGAAAAGTTGTATGACAAATTGGAAAAAAGTTTATCAAACGTCAATGTCAATATGTCTACTTACGTTCTCAGACTCTGATTGAACACTCTAGAGAAATGGTACACTTTGAAAAAAACAGTAGCTACTCTAGCATCTGCGTTTCGTTCATTCGGTAATTAATTAGAACACTCTTAGCTATTGGCGTATGTTTACATGGTATATCACACGCTAAAAGTCTTTCTTCTACCGAGCGTCCATAGCTCAGAGGTAGAATCGCCGACTGTTGTCAGTTCGGTCGGGTTTCAGTCATGGTTAAAAGCAGTCGGATATCTAAATGATGAGGGCTGTGATACAGCGAAACAGATCTGTCCGAGGATGACTATATATATATATATATATATATATGTGTGTGTGTGTGTCTGCATGGAAGTGTGGAGGCGAACGTCTTGAAAACATGAATAGATATGCGTTTACATATACATGAAAAAAGTGATTGAGGTGTTAAACTGACAGATCATGCAGTGTTGATCATTATCTCCACACTGCCTATATATTTAAACGCCATGTCTTCGATATTAAATGCATTTTCGTCCATAGGTATACTAAAGTTTTTTAAAATATTTATAAAGAAAGCGTGTGTAAAAGAGAAAAACGGATGAACAGGTTAGCTGCTTTGGTTCGTGTGTGTATATGCGTGTACGCCTGTGCATGTTTAAACACCTACTCATGTCCAAAGTTAATTTTTTTTATAATCATTTCACCCCAAGCAAGGCAGTACTGCCACTGGTGTGCAAGGGGTTACATAAGAGGTGAGTGATGAGAAAGAGAAACAAGTTACAGGGGGTGTCAGAGAATAGATAAGAGAAAGATGAGAACACTGGTGTGAAGAGAGCTGCATGGAAAATTAGAAATAATGCGAGTCAAGCACATAAGAGATAGAAATTGACATTGCATTTAAATTCTTGAAGATTGTAGCTGTCAGGGGAGCAAGTAAACAGGAAAATTTTGTAGATGTATATAGAAAATCATACAACTTTGTGCAAATTGATTAAAATAAATGCTTTACTTTTTTTTCTCGCACTACGGTTAGTTTTACACCCATTGGCGTCACAGGATGTAATCTATTTTTATTTTTTAGACCTTATACATTAGTGTGCAGCAATATGAATCTATTTTAGTGGTGCATATTGAAATTTGTTAGGCCTTGAAAAATATTGCGTCATCGGTGACTGCATCAAATGTTTATCACATCCAAACAATTAGTCGATTAGTTGCCCTACAGCCACTGTCTGCGATGGTCATTACTCCAAGGAAGCCTACGAAAATTGTAACGCTGCACGAACACACTGGCAAACCTTATAGAGAGATTGCGGATATTGTTGGTGTCAGCCTTTCAAGTGTCAATGGGGTCATCAAGGTGAAGAAACAAACTGGATACATCAGTCTAAAAAAAAAAAAAACTAAAGAAAAATGCGGTCGGAAGGGAAAAACAACGCCAGGAGACGACGTATGCCTTATTGGAGAAGGTGTGAAAGATCCGAAGATATTCATCGTTTTCTTTCAAAAAATTTTCACAAGAGTGTGTGTATGTATGTATATATATATATATATATATATATATATATATATAACACACACACAGATAATTTATAGTGTTTATACATGTACATAAGACACACATATCAGTCAGTTAAGTGCCATACGTGAAACACGCTTGGGCGAACATGTCTCGAAAGAGACATGACTGACTGGGCAGAAAAGTTTTCCCGCAGTAGGTTGCCATTGCTTTCTGCAGTAGACTAGCTGCCAGCCAAGGCTATAGAACCGAATCTGTTTTGTTATTTAACCCATAACTCGAAGGAAGGGACGGATTATTACCTTTCTCAAGGTTATTTGCGCGTAAGTGAATGCAATGAATTCAACTAGAATTCGAACTCGGCTCCCCGATTTCTCGTTCCGAGCCGATATCCAATGCACCACAACACACATAATTATAAACAAACATACATAATATCTGCTTAATATGAGTACTTATGAAAAATTATATATAAATCACCAGTCTAAATTTATATGCAAAACAAGCATTAAAATCTAATTACATTAAAGACCTCCCGCATTCCTCTATACAGAGAGATGGCTGATGGGACTTAATGTACACTGATTTCTAAACATGTAACTGATAATCGGTTTAGATGTACTCAGCATGTAGAATATGTCCGTTCTATAAAACCCGACATATTGCCAGAATTAAATCATATCTCAGCGGTTTTATAATATGGATATGTTCTCAGTTGTGAGTGGGATTAATATCGAATATTACTTGAAAAATTTTGAATCATTGATTCCAGAATTTTCTGTTGTTGTTTCAGAAGTACTTTTAGTGCTGTCTATTTTTTTAATTTTTTTTTTCTTTTGCAAATTTTGTGAACTCGTTTTACAGCGTTGAGGATGAAACCAAGTAGGTTAAAAAAAAGTATTTGAAATGTTTTCTCAAATTTTAAAAACCTTAATTTGGAACGGCACAATTTATACTTACATTTGTCCAGAAAAGTCGAATGAACATGAAATATAATTAACTAATGATAATCAAACAGCAAAAATATAAAAATACCATAATTATTTTCTATTTTTCTCCATATCTCATGCTCCAAAGAAACTTTAATAAAAGTGTATCATGTTAGAGTAACAAATGTTTCCTATTCTTATTTATCTTTTTCTTTTTTAATCATATCACCCCAAGCAAGGCGAAAACGCCACTGATGCGCAGGGGGCTACGTAAGAGTGAAAAGATTGGAAAAGAGAAAAATCGGAAACCACATCCTAAACAGGAAACAAGGGATGAGAATCTTCACCTGTTCAATAGACGAGGGTCGAGTGTGAACCGGGCGATTGTTCAGTCTATCTACTACAATTGTCTCATCCTTTTGTCATATTCCAATACATATTTAATCTATGTTTGATTCCATTATATATCAAATATGGTACCCTCATTTTAAACTACCTGATGAGACATTCTTTCAATGTCGAAACAATGTACAATTTTGTAGTACTTTGTAGTTTCCACATGTTCTAAAATAAAAATTAATAATTATATGTAATGTATGCTCTTAAACGCTGATTGAGCACTCTGGGAGAATAGTCAGTCAGTCAGTTAAGTGCCATACGTGAAACACGCTTGGGCGATCATGTCTCGAAAGAGACATGACTGACTGGGCAGAAGATTATCCCGCAGTAGGTTGCCATTGCTTTCTGCGGTAGACTGGTTGCCAGCCAAGGCTATAGAACCCAATCTGTCCTGTTATTTAACCCATAACTGGGAGGAAGAGACGGATTAATACCTTTACGAAGGGTATTTGCGCGGAAGTGAATGCAATGAATTTAACTGGAATTCGAACTTGGCTCCCAGATTTCTCGTTCCGAGCCGATATCCAATGCACCACAACGCACCTCCTATCCGGAAGAATGGTAGACTTTGAAAAAAACAGTAGCTAATCAAATATCTACGTATTGTTTTCTCAGTAATGAATTACAACACTCTTAGTTACAGGGATATGTTTACATGCGATATAGCACACGCTACCGAGCGCCCATAGCTGCATATATATATATATATATATATATGCAGCATGTTTTCATATGAATATACAATATATCTATATTATTCAATGAAACATGTTTGAATGAACGTATGCTGCATATATATATATATATATATATATATATATATACTACCGGCCATAATTATAAAGATATCCCAGTATTTTTTAGTTTTTTTTTGCCAAGTGAATAATTGTAAATGAAAATAAAATGTTTTTTTTTTGTTAATATTGCACAATGACATGTTCATCAAATGAATTTATCAATATTTAATAATTACCTATATTGCAGTTTCATCAACGAAAGAATAAAAAAAATAGTGTGATTGAGACAAGTTCCTCTATGCTTCCTTGACTTGTAAAATTGTAAAGTAATAACAACAACAAAAAAAAACATTCTATTTTCGTATGGCAATAAATACTAAAAATAGTATGAAATACATCATTTATTTTAAAAAAAAATTGGGGTGGCCAAATAATTATAGCCGGTAGTGCAATATATATATATATATATATATATATATATATATATATATTAATAAATATACATATTATCCTACGTCTAGAGCACGACTCAGAATTCCATGCGCTATTCAATCATCAGGTGCATATTTCAAACACTGTTTCATGGATCTGAATTTAAGTTCACTCAGTGTTCATGGGAATTAAATCTTATAAAATTAAGTTACTGTTTTTTTAATAAAAAAGATAAAAAATCAAAATATTCTAAGATTACATCTAGATACAAATTAAAAATTCAAATTTTCAAATTAAAATTAAAATGCAAGAGATGAAATTAAAGCGTCGTAAATCATGAGTTTTAAAAATTTAAATATTGAAATATTACATGTGTACAAAAATGTAGAGCAAATTAAAATTCTAAGATTATAAAATTTTAAATAAACATAGGATAAACGAAAAGCAAAATGAAAAGAAATTAACGGGTAAATTTTAAAATTAAGAATTATAAATGTAGGGATCAAAAATATAAGGGTTTTATATCCTAATTGATAAAAGGGTGGACCTGAAGAAGTCTATCACCACCTTTAAATTTGTTGTTTTTCGTTTTTTTCTTTTGTTTGTTTTTCGTTTTTTTTGTATTTTTTTTTTGCTTTTTTTTGTATTTTTTTTTTTTGCTTTTTTTTTTTAGTGCAATCTTATCGATTACATTTAGAAAAATTTTAATATTTCAACAACTTTGGGGGGGGGATAAGTTTCTTATACGACGTTATAGTAAATCTATCCTCCATTTTGGAACCATTCGTTGGGACATTACCACCAAATGTAAATTGGTTGATTAATTTTTTTTTTTTACGTTTTTCAGTGCAATCTTATCGATTAAACCCTAAACTTTTCGAACGACAAAAAAAAAATTGTAAAATTTTCAACAATTTTAGAGGGGTGCTAATTTTTTCATACAGTCTTATAGTAAATCGATCCTGTGCAATTCACTTTTTTGCTTGCGCATATTCAACAACTTAATCCTTTGCGAAAATTTTGAATAAAGCCATTCTTGGAGTTTCCGAGGAAGATGCCATCGTAAGAACTGAAGAGAACTTGCAAAAGACAAAAACAAGAGCAACAACTCGTCCCAAAACAAAAAACAAGACGACCTCAACGCGTGTGGTTCCAAAATGGAGAATCGATTTACTATAACGTTGTATGAGAGAGTGAGCCCCACCCTCTAAAATTGTTTAAATATTGAAATTTTTTTCAAATTTTGTTTGATAATCGGAAACTTTATGCAATAACCGATAAGACTCTGCTGAAAAAAACAAAAAAACAAATTTAAAGGTGGTGATAGTATCCTTCAGGTCCGCCGATAAAAGTAATATTTCGAAGAAAGGAAAGAAAGAGACAAACGTACAAAGAGGGATTTAAATCAATCTGGGTATAAGATTTTAAGTATTTTTCCTATGACATCATGTGGTCATTAAATCACTTTTATAAAATAAACTGGATATTTGATATGGTTTAAGATGACAAGTTTTTCTTAGTGGCATACATTACAGTCGTGCCATATACGTAGGATAATATATATATATATATATATATATATATAAGAAAAATTAAGACAGACGCTTTATTTCATGGTAATTCGGAAGTTTGGCCTATTTCAGGTGAGCCATCTTCAGCTTCCGTCTTTATTCAACGAAGGATTCTACATGAATGGGATTCACAAAAACCTAACCCGGCGAATAAAAAATTAAAAAATAAAAACATATAAGAATATAACTGTCGCTCCCTTAAGAGAAAATCCATCCGTTCGTCGAACCCATAGACATTCTTACAGATTCATATGTAAAAGTCGCATAGAACCAACATCAGAAAACACGTCAAAACGCTAATTCATCGCCCCTAAACAAAGTTGATGCCGCCCGCCCAGCGGTCAGTGTCGAAGAAAGTTCGAGGGTAGCGGGTGGGTCAGACGAGAAAGAGGGAGTAATGAAGAAAAGAGAAGAAAGGAAAGACAGAGAGGGAGAAATAGAGCTTTACATCCTTAATTTAAAGGAACCTCATTATTCTATTTAGATTTATTTCTTTGAACTTGTATTTCTTTCCTTTTTAAAAATGTATTAATATGAAAATTTTCTCGTTAAAAATATAGTGCTCGTAATATTTTTTCTCTAAAAATGTTGAACACACAGACATTCCTACGGAATCATATGTAAAATTCGCATAGAACCCACACCAGATAACACGTCAAGACGCTAATTCATCACCCCTAAACAAAACAATATATCTTGATTTATATATATATATATATATATTACGGATATTAACGAAGATTAACGAAACTTGGTTATAAACAACCGACAATTTGAAATGATTTGTTTGAACATAATTTTTGATTGATACTCGTATTTAAGTAGATATTCTGTTTATAATCAAATAGTATTATATATTTATTTCTACTGGCCTGACTATTCATTATTCGAATCCTGCCGAATGACACATATTTTCGTAATAAAAATTTATCGTAAATAATTAGGCAGGTAGATATAAATATATAATACTGTTTAATTAAAAACAGAATATCTACTTAAATACGAGTATAGATCAAAACTAATGTTCAAACAAATCATTTCATATATATATATATATATATATATATATATATATATATGCAGGTTTCATTGAATAATATAGACAAGTTTTGTCTATTAATTTTGTGTAGGATCCGTTCATACCGTCTGATATACTTGATGGTGATGTCGTTAAAAGACAACAAAAAATCACAGTATTTGTTGAATTTTTTATCGGGTCTAAGCTTTCGGCTCACATAAGCCATTATCAAAGAGTAAATAATAACACACAGTAAACATAGAACATTTAAGCTATTAACAATAAAGATAATTGAATTGAAAATATAAGTCCATCCCTACCGTGGCGGATGGCTGAAGACAGTGGCAAAATATATATATATATATATAAAATACAGCTCTGTTCATACATTGAGCACTGTTTTATTAACACCTGAATAATAATACTATACATATGTACACCCTCCTCATATGTATATTTATTAATTTACATCGCTATCTATATAAATGCAAACTTATCACTATACTGGTTTCGAAAAACCCTACCGGCATATATGCGGAAAGAAAACATGTTTGTCTCGCAGAATAACTTTAAACTATGCCACCCAAGCACGAGAACCCAGTCATAACTGTTAGACAATTACTGCGACCACATCACCCCTTCAGACTGCAACCCATTGATTATTATATGGTTGGTACAGTTGAGCGAGGGACCAACAAAACTTCTTGTGACATCAAAGATAAACTGAAGGCAATGGTTATGGCAACATTCACCAACCTAAACAAGGAGACCTTCCAGTAGAGATGCATGAGATTCCGAATTCATTTAGAGGCTGTGGTTAAATCCAATGGCAATATTATTGAATAAATTTGCTCTTTAGTATTCCAAGATATTTCTGTTTAACTTTGGTAAATCTGTTAAAATAAAATGTCTGTGTTATTTTCATTTTTGCATAATTTAAACGATAATTTGTCTATCGCACCCCGAATATATCAATGCAGTCTATTTTCATTAAAAGTTATGGTGAGAGTGATTGAAAAATTACGAAGTTTTAAGATGTTTGACAAGTAAACTTTTGCTTTTAACATAATGATGATTATGGCTTCAGACTATATTAAGAATTTTATTAGCACAAACTATTTTAATATACGTTAAATTATCATTTTATTTACAAGTATTTATATTTATTATTACTAGCAGTATAGCCCGGCGTTGCCCGGGTGTAATGAAAGCTTTAAAACTAATCCAGGGTCCTGGAGCTCAGACTCTTTGGCCGTTGGCACAAAAGACTAAAATGCAATAGTTGTTTCCAGTTAAAGCGAAACCGTAGACTGAAAGAAAAATGAATGAATGTAAGTCAAATTTTGATTTCCTGGTATCGATATCAAATAAGTTTTTTCGTTGTAAATTGAATTTTGAAGGCTAAATAAGTCTTCTGAGTAAATGGTATCATGGCTGACACTAAGAACTACAATTATACCTACTTAGAGCCAAACCTGAAGCAAAAACTAAAATAAAAGGGCTGAAGAAAATACAAACAGGTAGATAAACAGACACACACACAAACATCTTGCCTTTTTATATATATATATATATATATATTATCGATTTTCTGCACTATTGTAAGAACTGCAACCTTGAAACTTCTGAATATCGTTTCTTATGTCTTTGTCTATGAGTGTATCAAATTTGATTAAAATCGGACCACTCCTTCTATAACCCGATTTTTTCGATTATCGATATTTATTGGGTGTACCTCGACACAAACCTAGCTAAGAACACGCGCAGACGCTTATAGTACAACTGTAAATTTTCAAGAAAATAGGTTCAGCCGTTTCGAAGCCTATAGGTAACGGACACACGCACACAGTTCCATTTATAAATAAGTTTAGATTATTGTATTCCCTTTCTGTCTCTTTCTCTCACTCTCCCTATTTGTCTCTCTAGGATTTTAATAAGTTAAGAACAGAACACACACCACTTACTTGCTACATCGATGTCGAAACAAAATGTACACTTTGGTAGTAAATTATAATTTGTATATGTTCTAAACTATAATTTGTAATAAGTATTCATTGCTCTATTTCTATATTGTTTTAAATTAATGTTTTGAACGTTGTTAATACTTTCTCCGTTCTTTATTCACTATATATATATATATATAATGTTACGGAAATTAACGAAGATTAACGAAACTTGGTTATAAACAACCGACAATTTGAAATGATTTGTTTGAACATTATTTTTGATCGATACTCATATTTAAGTAGATATTCTGTTTTAATTAAACAGTATTATATATTTTTATCTATTGGCTTGATTATTTACGATACATTTTTATTACGAAAATGTATGTCATTCGGCAGGATTAGAACCTGCGACCCCTATGGTAGCTTTCTCCTATGTGGATAGGGGTCGCAGATTTGAATTCTGCCTAATGACACATTTTCGTAATAAAAATTTATCGTAAATAATCAGGCCAGTAAATAAAAATATATAGTACTGTTTAATTAAAAACAAAGTAGCTACTTAAATATGAGTATCGATCAAAAATAATGTTCAAACAAATAATTTCATATATATATATATATATATATATATATATATATTACATAAAAAATTCAAATTCTCCGAAAACTTATGGGAATTTCAACGAGTGAATTAAAAAACCCTCTCTTCAAATTCACTCTGGGAAATGGCCATACGTTTTTGGGAAGTTTGATTTTTTTTTAATTTTTTAATTTTTTTATATCTAATGAATATTGGCTCTGTAAATAAATAAAATTACTTCCATTGAACCCTCTTGCGGGATCAGTTTTAAAATTTAATATTAATAGGATCCGTTTGGGATTTACCTCCAAGCCGTTTCTTTTGGATTTATAACCAATATATATATATATATATATATATTGTGTGTGTGTGTGTGCAAAAACGATTAATAAAAAGTGTTGGAAAGGGTGTTCCAACAGATTTCCTTCCTCGCCTTGGATGACGTTGAATGTAGAACTCGAACCCCTGGCAGGAATTATTCAATTTTACACCGTACAACATTTCAAGTCGTTTTTCTGATTTTTTTTTATTCTCCCCACCACGGGGATAAATGGAGACACGCCGCGGACTTCTCCGAAGAATTTCCCCTCATTCCATTTCCGTCGGAACTTAGGAACCCTTTGTAAAGAATATTTTCTTAGCTGTTTCTTTCTTTTTTTTTTTTTTTTTTTTTCCGAAGTAAGAAAATATGAGTGGTGGTAATACACTTGATAGACTGAATGGGACGTTAGCAATCATGTTAAATTTCCAGTACGATTTTTGACATGTCTATTACGTAAATGAATGGGAATGCTTGCGCTTGAAGAAAATAGAAACGCTTCTCTTGTGCGAAACCTGAAAAGGACATCAAAGAAATACTCAAGTATTTCAGGCATAAATGCATTGTCCTGTCTTTTATAATATGAAGAGGAGCATATTTTGAAAAAGCCATAATTTAGAATGCAGTAAATCACTACAAAGAAATTCATTTCAGTTTTTACACTAAGTTTGAAAATTGAATCCTTTAAACAATTATTAGGTGTACGTGCGTGATCGCGTAGCGTAGCTAAAAGTTTCAAGTTTGAATTGAAATACAGTTCATGGCATTCGCTTTCGCACAAAATTGAAAACAGATAGACAAAAGTTTATGCAATTGATTTCTAAAGCATTATCTAATTCAAAATGGGATGCATAACAGTTTAAATGCTTTGATGGTGTACCTCAAGAAACAAAAAGCGTTGGCACTATTTTTCACTTGTCATTTCTTTCATATATATATATATATATATATATACATACACGCTACCGGCCGTACTTATCTTTCCCTTTTTTTTTCTTTTTCATTTTTTTTTCTCAGCTGGAGTAGATAGACTAAACTATCGCCCGGTTCACACTCCACCCACGTCTATTCTACAGGTGTAGAGGCTCATCCCTTGTTCCCTGTTTAGGATGTGGTTTCCGGCTTACTCTTTTCCAATCTTTTCACTCTCACGAAGCCCTCTGCACATCAGTGGCGTTACCGCCTTGTTCGGTGTGATATGATTAAAAAAAAAATTATTAAGCCACCCCAGTGTTTTCAAAAGTGATGTCTTTCATACTATTTTTTAGTATTGATTGCCAAGTGGGTAATTGTAAATGAAAATAGAATGGTTCTTTTGTTAATATTGCATAATAACATGTGTATCAAATGAATTTATAAATATTTTCTAATTAACTATATTGCATTTTCATCAATGAAAGAATGAAAAACATGGCTTGTTGACTTTTTTATAGACACAACGTTTCAAGCTACTTGCTAATCTATCGGTATTTCCATGGCAAATCTTCAAATTAGACCCATTTTTTTCGAGCAGATTAGACCTTGACAGCTAAGACTCAAAACTGGCGTTTATTTCTTTTGGACGGATCTGATTTCTAGTTTTCATCTTCATGTCTTTCAAAGTAAATGCGTCAGTTCGAAATAATCTCATTCTTTTTTTCTATTCTTTCTCTAACCCATTCAAATTCATAGATATCATGATTTTCAATTTCTCCTGCCCATGTATACTACCTGCCATAATTATTGGTGCTTAAAAAAATGATGTATTTCATACAATTTTTTAGTATTGATTGCCAAATGAATAATTATAAATAAAAATAGAATTGTTCTTTTATTAATGTTGCACAATAACATGTGCATCAAATGAATTTCTCAATATTTAATAATTACTTATATTACAGTTTCATCAATGAAAGAATGAAGGAAATTTAGGGTGTTTCGGACGAGTTCATTATTGCTTCCTTGCCTTGTAAAATTTTGCATAGTAATGATAACAAAAGAACCATTTTATCTTCATTTGGCAATAAATACTAAAAATAGTATGAAATAATTATGGTCGGTAGTGTGTGTGTACATATATATATATATATATATATATATTACCAGCCATAATTACTAGGAACCTCCAGAGTTTAAGAAAAAAAGATGTATTTCATACTATTTTTAGTATTTATTCCCAAGTGAATAATTGTAAATAAAAATAGAATTGTTCTTTTGTTAATGTTGCACAATAACATGTGCATCAAATGAATTTATAAATATTTAATAATTACCTTTATTACAGTTTCATCAATGAAAGAAAGAAGAAAATTTAGGGTGATTCGAAGGAGTTCATCTTTGCTTTTTTGCCTTGTAAAATTTTGCAAAGTAATAATAACAAAAAAAAACATCCTATTTTCATTTGGCAATAAATACTAAAAATAGTATAAAATGCATCACTTCTTTAAAAAATAACTTGGGTAGCCTATCAATTATGGCCGGTAGTGTATATATATATATATATATATATATATTTCAACGAGTTGTTACACAATCCCGGTTTCTACCATCTAGTGTCTTCAGGTAATTTACATTAACTGATTTTACCGTTTTATGAGCGTTCTTATAAAAACGGTAAAATCAGATATTGTAAATCGCTTGATGACACCAGATAGTAGAAAACTGTTGCGTAATAACTCGTTTACAAACAAATAATATCCCAAAGTTCCATAAAATAATTGTACTGAACACTTTTTAATATAACTGTGTACTGGTTAAATTTAAATATAACCAAATATTAAGTAATTAAACATATATATATATATATATATATATTAGAGAAAATTTTCAAAATTCAAAGGTGTCAGATGTACATTTCGACATAGGATCTCTAATAGAGATTCTACGTCACGTCAGCGACATTGTTTTGTTCCAAATGGCGAAGGCCCTGGGGTAAAGTGTGGAAGGGGCCAGGTTAACAACGGTCACAAAGTAGAACAGGTAGTGATGGGGTTACAGGGTGTAGAGACAAGAGGTAGACGGGGTATCAAATGGTAGAGGCTAATGAATGTTTACAGGGGTTTGAAATGGTATATTTAGGAGGGGGAGGAATAGATTTAAATGTAATAGCTTTAAAATTTTTAATTAAGTTTATCCATTACAGGAAGTCATGAATTTAAATTTATTAAAGAAATATATATATATATATATATACATACACACACATACCTCTCTCTCTCTCTATATATATATATATATATATATATAGAGAGAGAGAGAGAGAATGTATCTCTAACAACCTCAATAATATCTACATTGGCCACACCACAAATTCGCTCTCACGGCGTCTGACGTTGTACTTAAATAAAAATTCAAATATATTCCGTCATTTAGAACAACACGGTTATCAACGCACACTTCTGAGAAAAACGCTTGTTGATAACACGTACATACTCAAACAAGAAAATAATAAGCAGAAACTAAAAATCCTCGAAGCACTCTACATTAAACAATTTAAACCTGGTTTGAATACAATCAATTTTGATATTTCCAATAACGTACTCAAATGTCTGTAATCAGACCAGGGACCACAACGCCGCTATTTTGTCAGTCTTCGGCCATTCGTCACGGTAGGGATGGACTTATATTTTCAATTCAGTTCTCTTAATTATTAATAACTTAAATGTTCTATGTTTACTGTGTGTTAATATTTACTCTTTGATAATGGCTTATGTGAGCGGAAAGCTTAGACCCAATAAAAAAAAATCAGCAATTACTGTGATTTTTTGTCTTTCATCGATATCACCATCAAGTATATCAGACGGTATGAACGGATCCTACACAAAATTAATAGACAAAACTTGTCTATATTATTCAATGAAACCTGCATTAATGAAAAAATGCTACCAAAATACACACAATTTAAATATATATATATATATATATATATATATAGGGATTTGGTAAAGGAGTTCATATTTTATAAAGATAGACAACTAAAGGAGTTAAATTACTTTTTTAAGGTTAAGATTTTGGGCTGTTTGAAGAGGTGTATTTAGGCAGGAAGGAATGGGTTTCAATATAAGATTTTAAAATTTTTTATTTAAGTTTATTTAATTAAACCTTTTAGGTAGATGCGAGCTAAATGCCAATTACAGGAAGTTATCAGTTTAAAAATTAGAGAAAAAAAAATATATATATACATATATGTGTTAACCAAGGAAAAAGGGGTTTAGTAAAAAAAAAAAAATCCATATTTTCTAAAGATAGGCAATTAAAGGATGTTGGGATAGGAAGGTGGGGGGGGGGGGGTATAATACTTTTTAAGGTTAACGTTAAGGTAAAATTAAGATATTAAAACCTAAATTGAATCCTTTTAATTTATATTCTAACATCTCGTCAACGGGGATTTGAAAACAGAAATGCAGGTTGTTCCATCGAGATAAATTGGAAGAAATAGAAGAAAAAAGTAAAAGAAGCAGTGAACGTTTTATTTAAAGCGTAGATTTATTGCTGCTATTGCCATTAATATTACTTGCTTTTTTTCCCAAGCGCAGATTAAATGTGGCACAAAGTCGAAAGTATGGGGAACACAGTGAGGATCGAACTCAATACTCAGTTGCAATAGGTTCTAGCGAGACAAGCTTGTTAGCCATCACACCACCTCGAAGTGCCCAGTTTGCTTTTTCTATGATATATTAAGTGTTAAGTAGAAAAACAAACGGATCTTGATATGTTGAAACACAATTTTATTCGTCTGAAGAATCAACTTTAGACTGGAAACACGTGTAGCGACACAAATACTATTATGAATACTTAATATATCATACAAAAAGTAAAAAATAAATAAATAAATAAAAGCAACAATAAATCCACACTTTAAACAAGATCTTCACGGCTTCTCGCACTTTTTCTCGTGTATATATATATATATATATATATATATATATATATATATATATAATTAGTACAAGAAGGTACTTTCCGCCATGTATGTAAAAATCTTTTAAGTGTTTGTGTGTTAAAGTAGATGGTTTAGTCTTCTTGAAAGAAATCAATAGTTATGGGATTTTGAAAGTCGAGAAAATTTAAACACCATTTTCTTGTCTTTTTTTTATTTTGCGGCAAAAAGTACCTTCTAATTCCAAATGCCTCATATCCACACACACACACACACACACACACACATATATATATATATAGGAAAAACTGCTAAAAAGTTGTAAATTTAAAAATGTATTTTTTGACAGTATTTGTTTATTTCTATTATATTTGATATTTCAGACCGGCCTCGGCCTTTCATCAGAAACAAATGATTTTAAAATTTAAATTAGAAACGTATTTCGCGAGAGCGTTCGTAGAGAGAGATTGTTTACATCACGTGACGCAGAAAGCGACAGATTTTTTAAAAATATTTGTAAACGTAAACCTATCTTTAATAATACTTACAAATTTTGTTTTAGAGAAAATTTTTTTAATTGTATCTAAAAAATGTTTAGCTATTGAAATATTTATAAAGATTCAAAACACCAAAGTCCCTATTTCACCCTAGTTTGTGTGCATTTTTCTTTCTTTCTGCGTGAGTGTGTAGAACTAAAATCGGAGTATATTAGTAAACATTTGCAGTTTTCTAAAGTGTGACTCGGTTGATTGAAGTGAACTGCTATGGGGTAATATTGGTTGTTCTGGCGTATACTAAGTTTGTGATTATTGAAACGAAATCTAAATCTATTACCAGATTCACCAATATATCCACTATTGGGACATATTGAACAGAAGAGAAAATATATAATGTTGTGGCTGTCACAGGTGAGGCGTGGTGGGTGCAATTTGATTTTGGTTTTAGGTAGAGAGAATATTGCGTCGTTTACTAAATGTTTACAAATTAAACACCTGTGTTTCTGACATTTTATATTCCCTGATAGGTTTGCATTTTTTAGATATTTGGTAGAAGTGAGGATAGTTGATAGGTTGGGTGTTTGCTTCATTGCATTAATGGATGGTTTATCGAAAATGTTATCAAAAATTCATATCATATCTTATCATGGGAATTCGGTTGTTGTTTTTTCTTTTCTTGTATGTGAGAAATGTGTTACGATTTATGTGGATGGTTTTATTTAGTGCTTCTTTTATTATTTTTATTGGGTATTTACATTTTAGAAATTGCTTTGTTAGGTTGTTAATGTTGTTTAGAAAATCTGGATGGTCTGAGCATATGCGTTTGATTCTTAGAAATGAGCTGTATACGATAGATTCTTTTAATTTAAGGGGATGACAACTGTTAAAGTGTAGGAATTTGTTGGTTATGCCAATATCTTTATGCACATTCTAGAAAGAAAGATACTAGACAATTCACAATATAAACCATCACATTATTTTAGATACATGGATGACATTTTCTTATTATGGATTCATGGATTAGAAAAATTAAAACTTTTTTACTTTCTGCAACAACTTTCACAATACAATTAAATTTACCATGGAGTACTCATACACATTCGTCCCTTTCTTAGACGTCATGATAAAATTAAACAAACATACACTTTCCACCAGTCTATACAACAAACCCACAAACCAACATAAATTCCTGTCTATTTGCTTCTACCCTTCGGCGGAACCACAACTGGGTTATTGCTCTCTGCTCAGAAGCAGAGAGCGCCCTCTACCCGAAGGCAGAGAGCTGACAGTGAAAAAGGTAGTTTTTACAACTACTAGATAATTTAGCTGTCCCTCCCAGTAAGGGCAACATGTGACACATGGTCAGTTTATAACTGGGATTTCCGGGCTATATGGCCCGGCCAAAAAATGCCTATTATTCTCCAGTCGTGCTTCGGTATTTACTAGCCTTGTTCATTGTCTATCTACCTCCGTGTATAGCTGCATGTTGTAACTCTAAAATGTTACTGCTTATGTAATCATCAAAACAAAGGATGGGAATAATAGTTTTTGTTTTTTAATCGTTTCAACTCAAGCAAGACGGTACCGCCACTGATGCGCAGGGGGCTACATAAGAGTAAAAGTTTAGACAGGAGGAGAGTGAAGAGAAAGTCAAACCAGTTACAGGGGTTGTCAGAGAAAAGGAAGAGAAGGGTGGGAACAGTTGTGAAGATAGTTGCGAAGGTAGAGAGAAAGGAAAAGGACAAGATATACGGGGTGATGTAGAAAGAACTGGAGTCAAGTGGACAAGAGATGGGAATTGACATTGCATTTAAATTCCTGGAGGTTGTAGCCGTCAGGAAAACAAGTATATGGAAGGGCGTTCCACAGGCAGGAAGTGCGAGAAAAGAAGCTGTTGGAGAAGAATTGTCGGCTGCATTTGGTTGATCTAACTGTAAATGGATGGGACCTTGTTGCCAGTCTGGTTGCACGCTTAAATTCTTGTGGCGGGAGCACCAGTGACTTAAGTTCGTCGGAGCAGAAGCTATGAAAAAATTTGTAGAATAGACTGAGGGAAGCCACATCCCGCCGGTGAGAAAGTGGCTGGTGTCGAGCTGCCAAGTCGGGACCTATCATATTACAGATTTTCCTACTTGCACGCAGTGCGAAATAGATACACTGCTAGTCAGTATAATCCCTCTACTCTTTGTATTCATTTACCACCCCTTCAAGGCTGATGCGACACAAGGTTAATTAAAGTGAGGACTCCGAGCCCTTAAACTCAGCCAAAAATACCCCGATGACCCTATACAAGGCCGGGATAAGGCTGCTGTCGATTTTCCCTAGAAGTGGCTCCTTCGGTAGAGCCTCGTCTGGTTCCTCCTGCCTGTAGAGAGCGATGAGTTCTAATCAGTATAATCCTTATATGTATTTATCACGTCCCCATTAGGGTAGATGTCCAAACTGGATGCGACACAAGTTCAATTAAAGTGAGGACTCCGAGCCCTTAAACTCAGCCAAAAATACCCCAATGACCCTGTACAAGACCGGGTTAAGGCTACTGTCGATTTTACCCAGATTAAGCTCTACCCTTCGGTTGAGCTCTGTCTAGGTTCCTCCTGCCGTAGGCAGTAAGGAAAACAGGGAGCAACGAGTGCTAGTCTGTATAATCACTCTACTTTTCCGTTTACTCCAATGGTGTCTACGCATTTAAGAGATTAGGAACATGCCATTGCTGAATATAGGTAGGTACACAACACTATGTGACTCGGGTTTCGAACCCTTGCAAAAGGGATATTTCGGCTATTTAGTTATCTCACGTGTGCTGACCGATATACGCAATGTATATAAAATAAAATAAAAATGGGACGTATATTTCAGATAGCTATCTTCAAAAATCACATTTGAAATATATATATAAATTATTTAGATTAAATATGGAAATTAAGCTCTAGTAATTCTTCTTGGTTTTCTGTATAGTGTGTTTCTTTGTGCCTCGGCATGCGTCTCAGTGTATTTGTGACAGACATGAAAGTCCTACTTCGATCAAGAGAGAAAGTGTAATTATTTATTTTTCTTGATATTTCAGCTAAAACTAAGAAGATTAGCAGCGTCAGGAGAAACGATCAAAGAAACCGCCTTTAAGTTTGGATAGGGAAAATCAAAAAGCAATCTAAACACAAACACACACACACACACACACACACACATATATATATATATATATATATATATATATATTTGGGGGTTGTATTGGTGCTTAAGGTCATATGCATATATATGACAATATGTATGTAAATATGCACATCGGTCTTTTCGATTTGTTTCTATCGATCTGGGTTTATTTGTATTCAGCTGGGCCGTTAGCTATCTCTCTCTTTGTATGCATATATATATATATATATATATATGTGTGTGTGTGTACAAGGAGTTTCTCTTTAATAAAGCGTATCCGTGCCGACTTCGAAGTTTCATGAAGAGACCGTTATGTTCTCACTCGTCAGGGTTGTATATCGTTAAATACGTTTTTTCTTATCTATACAGAATATAGTGTGATATTAAAGGAGTACTCTTCTTTGTGATTGGTTAGTTATTCTTTTTCTTCTTGTATATGATTGGTTGGTTTTCTTCATTTTTCTTTTTTATTGTGTAGTTGTTTAATTTATTTTTATTTTTTAGTGAATGCATGAATGGCATCAAAACCTTTTAAGATTTAATAATCTCTCTCTAAACTCTCGTATTCTCCGGTTAACTCTCTGTGAAAACGCGGTATTTTCGTCTCGCTTCTATAGCAGTAGTATAAGAATACCCTGGACGAGTCCATCTTTATGAAAAGAGAGAACCCCACAACATTACCTACCTACCTATCTACCTATCACAGTTTAGATTTCTTCTGTCTGATTATCTATTTTTTCATTTTTTTTTATTTGCATCGAGATATATATCACTAAAACCATTAATATCTCGAAAACAAAATTGCATACAAAACAGTTACATTCATGCATTAAATAATCTATATAGGTTGATCTGCCGCTAAAACAAAAACAACCAGCTTAATCTATGTAGCTCCGTCTCTGTCTGTCTGTCTGGCTGTCTATCTATCTGGCTGTCTATCTATCTGGCTGTCTATCTGTCTATCTATCTGGCTGTCTATCTGTCTATCTATCTGGCTGTCTATCTGTCTATCTATCTGGCTGTCTATCTGGCTGTCTATCTGGCTGTCTATCTGTCTATCTGTCTGTCTATCTGTCTGTCTGTCTGTCTGGCTGTCTATCTATCTGTCTGTCTATCTGTCTGTCTATCTGTCTGTCTGTCTGTCTGTCTGTCTGTCTATCTGTCTATCTATCTATCTGTCTATCTATCTATCTATCTGTCTGTCTGTCTGTCTGTCTATCTATCTGGCTGTCTGTCTATCTATCTGGCTGTCTGTCTGTCTGTCTGTCTGTCTGTCTGCCTAGGCAAGCTTTCTATATCCACGCATTCAGGGATTTTTTCGCGATAAAATAAGCAGAAACAACAATCAGGGGGAGGAAAATACAGTGACAAGAAAGCGACGAAGGTTTTTTTTTTTTTTTTTTTTTTCGGGAGAACTTTTGAAATTTCAAAAAATATAAAAAACTAAATATATATATATATATATATATTACTTTGTAGCTGGTAACAAACGTTCCCGACTGGTTTTCTTTTCTTTCCCTTTTTTTTTTTTTTAATGTTTACCTAAGTTTTTAACAGCATCTTTTTGGAAATAGTCAACTTTCGCAACAATGCACCGGTTCCACTGTTTCTGCGACTTTTGAAATCCGGCCTGAGATTAGTTTTCTTTTTGTCTTTCTGCAATTTCGCTCTGCATCTCTTCAGCGATGTTAGAACGGCGACCATTTTCAGCTTGGAAAAGTGATGGAATTCCACATTTGCTAAATCTAGTGAACAAGGCGGGTAAGAAAGCGATGCAATGCTGTTTTTGGTTAAAAATTCACGAGTGAGTAGATGTCGGTGACAGGGTGCATTGTCGTCGTGAAGAATCCAATTCGGTAGCTTTCGCCGAACGTTCTTCCTCAAACGCCTCAAACCGTTACAGAACAATTCCCGATTAGCTGTCTGGCCTTTGTTGACGAATTCTCGATCCATAATACTTAAGATGCTAACAACAACAATAATAACAATAACTTGCTACCGCTTGAACAAAAAGGGTGCAAACGTGGCTGTTACGGATGTAAAGACCAATTACGTATTAAAAGGATGATCTTGGAAAACTGCTTCAATGCAAAGTAAAATCTTAGTACTGCCTGGATAGATTATCGTAAGGCATTCGATAGTGTGCCACATTCCTAGATTTTAAAAACTTTAAATATATACAAGATATCACCCGTCATCATCAATTTCATCAAACAATGCATGTCGATATGGAAAACAACCCTCCACCTCAATCATATAAATGGAACCTATAAGTCTGGTGAAATAAACACCAAAAGTGTATATTTCAAAGTGACTTTTTTGTCTCCCTTACTATTCTGCATATCATTAATAGCACTAACCAGTCAACTTAACAAGACAGAATGTGGTTATAAAATAGCACAAAAGAAAAAGCCATCTATTTTACATGGATGACTTAAAGTTGTATGCTAAGAATGATAACGAGCTGGAAGGTCTTCTGCAAAATTTAAAATGCTCCATCAAAGACATTGGAACGAAATTCAATTTGAATAAATGTGCTAAAGCTACAGTTTTACGTGGATCACTACAACAAACCTCCTCAATTAGCTTAGACCCTGCTGTAACAATAAAAGAATTAAAGCCAGAAGCTTATGAATACCTAGGTGTAAATGAGAGTGAAATAATTCCCCATAAAAAAATGAAAGAAATAGTGCATAAAGAGTACTATAGAAGGCTACGACTGATATTAAAAACTGAATTGAATTTTCAGAACAGAATCATGGCCATTAATAGCCTTTCCATCCCAGTTGTCCAATATAGTTTCAACATCTTGAACTGGACTCTAAACGACATCCAAAGGCTGATGAAGACCGTCTATACATACCCCGTAAAGAAGGTGGAAGAGGTCATATTCAGCTAGAATTGTCATACAAGACAACAATTATTGGCTTACTAACATATAGAGAAACAGCAAAGGACTGGATGATACAATTAGTCAAACAACATAAAAACAGAAAAAATATTCGATAATGAAAAAAGGCAGTAAATACAAACAAGATTTACTTTTAGTAGATTCTGGAGAAAAGCAAAACGGAAGCCAAGAACCAACTATTGAAGCAAAAAATATGAAAAAGAAAGCCAAGGATAAAGCTCTTGAACAGATGAAACAACACTGGCAAGACAAATCTCTGCATAGCCAATATCCAGAATGTGCTAATAAGCCCAATGTTGATAAAGTTAATACTCATTGATGGTAACGTGCATCTAGATTAAAGTCTGAAACTGAAGGCTTTATTCTTGCTGTGCTAGACCAAAGTCTTTTCACTTGAAACTTTCAGGCAAATATTATACAGATAATGTGGATCCAAATGCAGTTTCTGTGACAAATACCAAGAAACAATAGACCATCTAATCTCAGGATGTTCTGTACTTGCCCCAAATCAACATAAAATTCATCACGATAGAGTTGGGTAATATTTACACTGGACAATTTATAAACACTATGGAAAATATGTAAACAAACACTGGTATGAACATCACCCAGCACCGGTTACAGAAAAAGATGTCACCATTCTATGAGACACCATCTACACAGACAGAAAATTAAAGCAAATAGGCCGGACATTATCGTTAAAAACCAAAAAGAAAAAACATGCTTATTGATATGGCTTGTCTAGCCGATTGTATCATAGCAACTAAAGAATTCGAAAAACTGTCAAAATATAAAGACCTGGAAATTGAAATAGAAAAAATGTGGAAATTGAAAACAAGAGTTGTGCCAGTGATAGTAGGTGCACTTGGAATGATAAAAAAATGGAACAAAACAACACATTGAAAGAATCCCTGGAAACCCCAGCTTAAGAGATATATAAAAAATTGTCTTGTTAAGTACAGCACACACATTAAGGATAACTTTGTCTATTTAACGCTAGGGATGATAGGGAAGATAGAAAAAAAAACATGAAATGGAGCCATAACAACACGCCACGACCTGCCTTAGGTCTTTTTTAATACAACTGTGTCGTGGTCTAATTTTTATGGCCAAAACCTAAGTAATTCTCATGACGATTGAGCTCTTTATAGAAGAAAATGTCAAAAACAGTTTTCATTTTTGCGATATATGCATTACTCTTTGGAAATGAATTGAGTTCTTTCGGTGACTGGCGTGTGTATACACTGTTTATATACAACGCGTTAAAATTTTCTTTCTCTGTGCCTATGGCTTAGTGGGTAGCGCCCATGGCTTAGAGAGACAGGGAGTAAAACAAAAGGTAGACTTATCTTAGTCAATGCCTTTTGAACTTTGGTGGACTTTATCAAGACAATTTTTTTTTAATCACATCACCCCGAGCAAGGCGGTAACGCTACTGATGCGCAGGGGTCTACGTAATAGTGAAAAGATTGGAAAAGAGAAAGCTGGAAATCACATCCTAAACAGGAAACAAGGGATGAACCTCTTCAGCTATTCAATAGACGTGGGTGGAGTGTGAACCAGGCGATAGTTTAGTCTATCTACTCCAATTGGAAAAAAAAAGTGAAAAGATTGGAAAAGAGAAAGCCGGAAGCCACATCCTAAACAGGAAACAAGGGATGAGCCTCTTCAGCTGATCAACAGACGTGGATGGAGTGTGAACCGGGCGGTAGTTTAGTCTATCTACTCTAATTTGATCTATTCTCGCACCTGTCTATATATATTTGATGTTTGCTTGTCTTACTATTTAGGTGGCTATTGAGGAGTTATTGCTTAACATTTTTTTACAGTCTGGCTAGTATCGTTACATTTGTTGCTATTATGACGTTTTTGCTGTAGGTCTATCCGACTTCTGTAGGTGTCAGTAGATTTTAACAATATTTAGAGAACATCGAGATGATCTCTTTATGTAATGTTGTATATCGACAAACAACAAACACGCATATCTATAAAAAATATGAGTTATATTTTTATTAATGACGATGAACCGTGTAGCCTAGGGAACAGAGAGTGAGAGCGCGCTTCTAAGGGTTGACGGGAGTGTCGTCGTATCTGTTGTCTCTCTCTCTCTCTCTACTGTCTGTCTGGTGAAATCCGTGCGCCGAGGTCTTTTTATAATCTCCAAACCGGGACTTCCGGATTTTGCCTCGCCCACGCACGCCCACGTAATTCTCAGAGACACCTGTTCTGTTTGCCTCTGTAGCCATTTCCGCTACGGCCGGAAATAAGGTCAAACAAACATCCGTTCCTTTCAACGACCGGAAACACCCCCGCTTGCATCAGCCTTTCTCGGGTGGGGCCAGATTGTTATATTACAGTAATCTACAGTTGCAAAATTTTCCCGTTCGGCTTTTTATAGCTGAGTGTCACGTTTTATTGTTTTACTATTTATTATGCATTTAGAGTCCTATTAATATTAATTCTGAGATTGAAATTACAGTAACTATCCAAGCAATTTTTACACAGTAATACGCTATGAGCCAAATATATTGAGTTAAGCTTGATATAAAGATAATGGTTGGTGGCGCCACCTCACCTTGGTATCAAAGAAAAAGCAAAATATATGCTGTGGTATACGGTGAATTATAGTTTTGTGATAAATTTTTATTTTGGATGTTCCACTAAGGTCATGAAGCAATTAATCACATTTGTCAAAGTGCCCCCATCCAGTAGGGTAATGATTCTATAATAGTATGAGGCGTGCGTCTACGCATAGAATGGTATCGGTTCGCTTGTTCTAATAGTGTGTATGTAAGAGTAGCCAGTTTGCGGCAATGGAATGCCGAGTTCTAAATCTATTTTAGTTTGTTACAATCATTTACAAATATCCTCTTCTCGCGTGAGTTATGTCTTAAATATTAGGACGTATACCTGTCAAAATCATCAATGTCGCCCCTCAATATTAAGGCAATATTCATTCACAAAAAATGGTAACAATCCAGAATATATTTTGGCTTTCAATGACCAAAACCTATCCGGCTAAACTCGTGACTGTAATTCTGTACTTCTTCCCAATAAGATCATGAACTTCGGCGATATAAAAAAAAAATTGGATTTACAAACAAGTCATGTTGTACCGAACTTTTTTTAGCATTATGCAGACTTCCAATAAATGATTTGGTCTATTCCCTCAACTATCGTATATATATTTGATGTTTGCTTGTCTTAGCTATTTACGCCACCTAAATAGTATCGAGGAGATATTGCTTTTTTTTTCTTTTTTTTTTTTATAAGCGTTTCACCCCGAGCAAAGCATTTCACTGCCACTACTGCGCAGGGGGCTACGTAGAGTGGAGAAAGGATGGTTAAATATAGTAAATGTCAGAGGTTGGGTAATAGGCTGGTAAGGATACCGAGAATGAGGGTTGGGTAGATGAGTGTTCTGAGAATAATTGGAAGTTAGTGTCATAGGAGGTGTCTATTGACCCTACATTTAAACACCTGGAGATTGTAGCTGTCGGGAAAGCAGACATGTGGAAAGGAATTCCATAGGCGAGAAGCGCGAGAAAAAAAGCTGTTGGAGTAGAAATTACGGTTACATCTTATCTGTTTAACTGTAAAAGGGTGGGACCTAGTTGCTAATCTAGTATCTCGTGCAAATTCGTTCTTAGGTGGCATCAGTGATCTCTTAACGACATTTTTACAGTCTGGCTATTATCGTTACATTTGTTATTATTATTCTCTAGGTGTCAGTAGATTTTAACAATATTTAGAGAACTTCGAGATGATCTCTTTATGTAATCTACAGTTGCAAAATTTTCCCGTTCGGCTTTTTATAGCTGAGAGTGTCACGTTTTATTGTTTTACTATTTATTATGCATTTAGTGTCCTATTAATATTAATTCTGAGATTGAAATTACGATAAATATACCAGCAAGTTGAGGAACAAACGATTTCATCCTCTCTCGCAGACTGGAATTTTCTATATCCGGTGTCACCTTCAGATTATTTCAATTCTTATTCAGTCTTCCAAACTGAAACATCATGGTCGAAAATAGGGAGATATGAAAAAATACAAGATGGTGCCATAACAACACACTACGATCTGCCTTACGTCTTCACGTAGATGTGGTAGGTAGTGCGACCATAGCAGAAATCGAATTATAATGAAAACTATAATAAAATGAATGACAAAATCGGAAGCTACTGCGTACACTCGATGATAAGTGAATACAGCAATGTCACTGTCTTCAGGTGATTTTTAATAACTGATTTTACCGTTTATCGTTTTGCTTTTTAAGAACGTTCTTGTAACGGTGTTTTATTTTGTAATATAACAATCTGGTCCCACCCGAGGAAGTGATGCAAGCGATGGTGTTTTCCATCCGTGAAGGGGGCGGCGAAGCGACAAGACAGATGTGAAATACATCCTGTCGAAGCCGGAACGGATGTCATTTTGACCTTATTTCCGACAGCGGCGGAAATGGCTACAGAGGCAAACAGATCAGGTGCCTCTTAGAATTACGTGGGCGAGGCAAAAAAACCGGAAGGAAAGTCCCGGTTCTAGAGGACTATATAAAGACCTCAACACACGGATTCGCCAGTAGCAGAGAACGGCCAGTGGAAGCAGACAAACACCACAGGCAAAAACTACACTCCCGTCAACCCATGTGCCCTCACCCTTTCCGTTCTCTATTCCACACAGTTCGTCGTCATTAATAAAAATATAACCTTATATTTTTATATATGCGTGTTTGTTGTTTTGTCGTCATACGGCGATATATAACAATTTGAACGTTCATGTGGCAGGGAATTTATGAACGCGCAATTTTTAAATTAAGATGGATTATGGCGTTTTCATCCATGATTGTGTGAACCTAAGAGATATTGCTTAGTGTGGATGCATTTAGTCATAATTTCCGTTCTTTCATTTAACTGTTCGTCTTTATTTGCGTATGTCATAATTTCTGATTTTTCTTCTTGGCACAGTCTACATATTTTTCCACCGTTGTAAGGCTTGGCTGTTTTTACAATGCTCCAAGTTATGTCTAGGTCTTTTCCATATTTTGATTTTAATTTCCATACGTGGCTAGCCAATTTTGTATTTTTAATTTTTCTTTTTTTAAATGTAGACCTGTGATTAAACCACCAGTTCTTAAATATGTTTTTGGTTGAACCCAAATAAATGAAAATTGTTTAGTTCTGATTCTTTTGGAAAGTGTCTATCTTTTAATTTAGAAATATTTGACCTATTTTGGTCTTCTAAATTAAATGGTGGGTTGAAACAGATAATGTTTTGTTTTCTATTGTTGCTTTTGATTTGTTTGTTTGGTTGAGAATTGTAAAATGTTTTTATGACCAGAATTTCTTAGTGCATCTTCATAGATATTTTTATTTTCATTAAATATTGATTTGTTTGACGAATTATTAGATAGTCTATGCTCTATGGCAATAAAAACGAGGACAACAGTCCGAACAATGTCAAGAGTGTTAATCATGACAATATCTCTTCACAGAAATAGACAGATCCGGAATAAGACCGGAGAGTCAAACGGCCAAAAAGACGTGAATATGGCAATAAAGATGAGGACAACAGTTCGAACAATATAAATAATGTAAATACTACCTCATCTCAGAAGTATAATAGACACAGAGTACAACGGCCGAAATGTCGTGAATGTGGCAATAAAGATGAGGAGAACAGTCCGAACAATGAAAATAGTGCTAATAATTACGATACCTCATCGTGACAAATCGGGATTAAGGCCGCAACGTACAACGGCCGAAACGTCTTGATTATCGCAACAGTCTAGGACAACAATATGCACAACCAAATGGTTTACATAAATGCACTATTTAATCGCGCACGCACTCACATTCACGCGCTCACTCTCACAGGCTCACGCTCACTCACTCACGCTCACACACTCACGCTCACACTCGCTCTCACACGCTCACTCTCACTCGCTCTCACACGCTTACACTCACTCACACACTCACGCTCACGCTCACGCTCACACACTCACGCTCACACGCACACACTCACGCTCACACGCACACACTCACGCTCACACGCACACACTCACGCTCACACGCACACACTCACGCACACACTCACGCTCACACGCACACACTCACGCTCACACGCACACACTCACGCTCACACGCACACACTCACGCTCACACGCACACACTCACGTTCACACGCACACACTCACGATCACACTTACACTCACACGCACACTCTCACACGCACACACACTCAGACTCAACTGAGCCATGTTATTTTACTCATGTTGACTTTGTTTAACTTTGATGATTGGACGAGATCCGATGTTCTAAATTCGTATGTCCGTAAGACCATCCTAACACTTGACCATCCTAACACTTGACCATCGAATCTTACAGCCCTGGTATTCTCACGCAGTTACCCATCTAGATACTGTTGCTTAAATTCGGTTATCGAAAAAGAACTGGTTTTTCAACATTGAGTTCGTAAGTCCATTATACCACTCGTATTTCAAAGCTTACAGCATTGGTATACCCAGGCGTCTACTCGGTTAGATACTGAGCAGGCTGGATGTTGCTTAACTTCGGAGATCTAAAGAAAACCGGTGTTTCAAAATTATAAGTTCGTAAGTCCATCATATCACTCGCATATCAAATCTTACAGCAATGGTATACCCAGGCGGTTACCCATCTAGATATTGAGCATGCTCGATGTTGCTTAACATTGGGGATCGGATGAGAGCCTGTGTTTCGACGTGATATGTTAGTATGTCGATAACCGACTCATATTAAGGCGAACCTCTAATAAATGTAATGCGATTCTTGTTCAAAGCTATTTCCGACCTAAAACTATTTAACAAATAAACAAAGAATCTTCTGGCAATTTCTAGATCAGTCAGTCAGTTAAGTGCCATGCGTGAAACACGCTTGGGCAATCATATCTCGAAAGAGACATGACTGACTGGGCAGAAGATTATCCTGCAGTAGTTTACCATTGCTTTCTGTGGTAGACTGGTTGCCAGCCAAGGCTATAGAACCCAATCTGTCCTGTTATTTAACTCATAACTAGATGGGGAAGATATGTATTATATTATTAAGTAGTAATTAGAGGGGGATCAGTTTATTACTTCATAGCAATAGAAAAACGATCTCCCACTTTATGCCCAGTAGAAGCCTTAATCATATTTCTAACTATTATATTCAGTCAGTCAGTTAAATGCCATACGTGAAACACGCTTGGGCGATCATATCTCGAAAGAGACATGACTGACTGAGCAGAAGATTATCCCGCAGTAGGTTGCCATTGCTTTCTGCGGTAGACTGGTTGCCATCCAAGGCTATAGAACCCAATCTGTCCTGTTATCTAACCCATAACTGGAGGAAAGTGACGGATTCATACCTTTCCAAAGGGTATTTTTGCATAAGTGAATGCAATGAATTCAACTGGAATTCGAACTCGGCTCCCCGATTTCTCGTTTCCAGCCGATATCCACTACACCACAACGCACATCCTTCAGATCTCTTTCGCTGTATTACAGCTCATTAGTACGGCTTAGACTCCGGTCGCTTCCTAACCCAGGATTGAAACCCGACCGAATTGGCGTCAGTCGGCGATTCTACCCCTAGGCCACGAGCGTCCAATTTCTAGATAACGAGCAAAAAAAAAAAAAAAAAAAAAACTAGTAAAAAAAAAAAAAAAAAAACTAGTAAAAAAAAAAAAAATTATGGGTAATTATGAAAGGAATTCGTCGAAGCTTCTCAAAACAACCTAAGAGTGTCTTCCTCTCAACTCTGTCTGTATCCCTTTCATTTCACGGCTTTTTTTATGTTTCTCCCTATTTTCGTGGCTAAAGATGAGCGTAATCCGTCGCAATTATTTAGCGCAAAACGCTCGTTAATCGCTGCTTTGAAGGGCTGTTGAGGCGACAGCACGTGGAGGTCGCGGCGGGAAAATCTACGATAACGTTGACCACAAGATTTACCTCCCTTCCATCTTCCTCTCAAACAATGATAATCTCTCTTATTCTATATTCTCATCTCTCTTTCTTTTTATTTCTCTCCTTCTCTCTTGCTCACGCTTTTTTCTCGGACTTTCTTCCCGTATAAAAACAAATAAAAAAAGAACAGAAAAGGAATAATGAGTAAATCACACATTAAAACCAAATAAGAAAACATGTAACAGTAAAATGTAAATAAAATTTACAAACAATGGAGCAAAAAATAAATCCAAAGTTAAAAAGAAGAAAAAGGTGCAGTTAATCATTCAGTTAAGTGCCATACGTGATGCACGCTTTGGTCGATCATGTCGCTTTCGAGACATCACTGACATCACGCAGTAGGTTGCCATTACTTTCTGCGGTAGATTGGTTACCAGCAAAAGCTATAGAACCTAATCTGTATTATTTAACCCATACCTGGGGGGAATTAACGGATTAATACCTTTCCCAAGTGAATGCAACGAATTCAACTGGAATTTGAACTCTCCGATTTGTCGTTTCGAGTCGATATCCACAGCAGTACAACAAAACTAAATATAAAGTTAAGACTTATATACAAACATACAAAAGTATATATATATATATATATATATATATATATATATATAGTGGGTTGACAAAACAATGGAAATTTCGAGTACCATACTAGCATAAGTTGAAAAATTTGATTAAACTGTCCAAAGGTACCGAATTGGCGGCTCGACTACAGCCACTTCCCCACCGACGAGATCTGGCCTCTCTTTGTCTGTTCTATAAATACTTTCATGGCTTCTGATCCAACGAACTTAAGTCACTGGTGGCTCTGCAACAGGTGTTTATTCGTGCAACCAGATTGGCAACTGGGTCCCACCCATTCACAGTTAGATTAACCAAATGCAGACGACAATTCCACTCCTGCAGCTTCTTCTCTCGCACTTCCCGCCTGTGGAACTCCCTTCCATATTCTTGCTTTCCTGGCGGCTACAACCTCCAGGAATTTAAATGCTATGCCAATACCCATCTCTTAAGTACTTCACTCTAGCTCTTTCCACACCACCCCGTATATCCTTTCCTTTCTCTCCACCTTTGCAGCTGTCATCACACCTGTATTCCCATCCTTCTCTTACTCCTTTCTAGCTGGTTCGTCTTTCTCTTCACTCTTTTCTAATTAATCTTTTTACTCTTATGTAGCCTCCTTCACATCAGTGGTGTTACCGCCTTGCTCGGGGTGGTATTATTAAAAAAAATAAGCTTATTTATTTTCATATTAGCTGATTTAATGTTAGTAGTACTTCGTGTTTTTTTTTATTATTTACATAAGTTTATCAAAATCAACAGTCAAAATTAATTAAGAATTTCAAGTGATTAACTTTATCCTATGGTTCAGGAACACTTTCCTGGGGGAAATTAAATCATACAGGATGATAATGCATCCCTTCATACTGCTAAAGTTGTAGCTGAATTGCACGAGGAACATTCCAGTGAAGTAGAACATTTTATCTAGCCACCACAGTCCCCAAAACTCAACATCACTGAAAATTTATGGTTTATTTTGGAAAAACAATTAAGGAGTCGATATCCTCCACCATCATCATTGAAACAATTTAGAGACTGTCTTAGCTGAAGCGTGGATAAAAGATTTCTCTAGAAACAATTTAATCTTTGTACTACGTAGAATTCAATCTGTAATTACTGCCAAAGTTAGTCCTACCTCATATTGAAACAAATTTGTTTGGTGTTGATTATTTTATCCACCAGATATTGTTTATTCAGTAATGAATTAGAACACTCTTAGTTACTGGCGTATGTTTACATGGTATATAACACGCTAAATATCTGCCTTCTTTTTTGAGCGCCCAAAATTTAAAGGTAGAATCGCCGACTGATGATAATTCGGTCGGGTTTCAATCCTGGCTAAAAGCAATCGATGTCTAACTGTACTGATGATCTGTCTTCGGATTACAATTTACGCTGTCACACCCTGGTTGAGCACTCTCGAAGACGTTCAGTTATATTGAACGAAACCGTACTTTAAAAGCGCCTGCCTGAGAAATCCCTAATTTCTTGTGCAGAAGCTATGGCAATAGACTTAGCCTTGGATATTATGATAGATGGTATATCATTATATTCTTGGACTTTCTGTCTATACTTATATCATAGTATAAATTGCAAGAAAACTGAATGCATGTTCATCAGCAAAAATGGCAGACCAAAATGTCAAATACAGGTGCGTGGGGGGATGCTAAAATCAAGCAGGTACAAAAATGTAAATACATGGGAAGTCTTCTAACAGAAGACGGAAAGTGCAACACAGAGATCGGAAGGCTAACTGGCATGAGGAAGGACGCATTCTAGAAGCTAAGTAAAGTAATAAGACACAAGAAACTTTCACTAGTAACAAAGTAGAGAGTACTAGATTGCTATGTCAGTTTTTCAATATGGCAGTGAATGCTGGACAATATCATCGAAGATGAAAGAAAAACTTGAAGCAGCTGATATGTGGTTCTACAGAAAGATGCTGAGGATATAGTGAACCGAGCATGTGAGCAATGATGAGGTGTTGGAAAGGATGGAAACAAAAATGAAATTAATATTGAACACAAGAAAGAGACAACTAAAGTTACTGGGACATGAGATGAGGAAGAAGGGCTTGGAAAACCTGATACTAACAGGCCAGAGAGAGGGATAAACAGAGGAAATTAGAGGAAAGTATATTTGAAGAGCCCGAGATGTTGGATGACAGAACGGGGATTGCGTGGTTTAAAGGAGAAAATATGCTAAGAGACACCAGAAATAGGGAGACGTGCAAGGCCGTAATCGTCTACGTCCTGAAAGGATAAGGCAAATAGGAGAAAAAGAATAATCTAACCGATTATCTAGTAACCAAGATTTTAAATAAATTAAACATAATACAATACTGACACATGAGTGAGGCATAATGAAATTCTGACACATGAGTGAGGCATAATGAAATACTGACACATGAGTGAGGCATAATGAAATACTGACACATGAGTGAGACATAATGAAATTCTGACACATGAGTGAGTCATAATGAAATTCTGACACATGAGTGAGTCATAATGAAATTCTGACACATGAGTGAGTCATAATGAAATTACTGACACATGAGTGAGTCATAATGAAATACTGACACATGAGTGAGGCATAATGAAATACTGACACATGAAAGTGAGGCATAATGAAATTCTGACACATGAGTGAGGCATAATGAAATTCTGACATGAGTGAGGCATAATGAAATTCTGACATGAGTGAGGCATAATGAAATTCTGACACATGAGTGAGGCATAATGAAATTCTGACACATGAGTGAGGCATAATGAAATTCTGACACATGAGTGAGGCATAATGAAATTCTGACACATGAGTGAGGCATAATGAAATTCTGACACATGAGTGAGGCATAATGAAATTCTGACACATGAGTGAGGCATAATGAAATTCTGACACATGAGTGAGGCATAATGAAATTCTGACACATGAGTGAGGCATAATGAAATTCTGACAGATGAGTGAGGCATAATGAAATTCTGACAGATGAGTGAGGCATAATGAAATTGACAGATGAGTGAGGCATAATGAAATTCTGACAGATGAGTGAGGCATAATGAAATTCTGACAGATGAGTGAGTCATAATAAAATTCTGACAGATGAGTGAGTCATAATAAAATTCTGACAGATGAGTGAGTCATAATAAAATTCTGACAGATGAGTGAGTCATAATAAAATTCTGACAGATGAGTGAGGCTTTATAACCAAAATGTACTTTATAACCAAAATCACCTCATCTGATGGATCTCTGGCCATATAGGTATCCAGAGAGATTAAAAGGAGGATATGATAGCTAAAGAATCACTAAACACGAATAAATAATAAAAACAAAAAAGTCACTCATACATATTTTAAAAACAGCTATTAATACGTACATCTTAAATAGTAAGAGTTATGGAATATTTACCCAAATAACAAACTAAGCAATACAAAACATACACTTGTTATAAGACACCATAACACCAGACTTTCCTGAAGATAAGTTTTAGCAATAATCAGAGTTGATCATAAGATACGTCTTAGAGAAACATAAGTACATAATATAAGTTGAATAATACAATAAAAATTCAGGACATAATAGAGACACAATAGAGTTCGGACAGATAGTAGAGACACAATAGAGTTCGGACAGATAGTAGAGACACAATAGAGTTCGACAGATAGTAGAGACACAATAGAGTCTGGACAGATAGTAGAGACACAAATAGAGTTCTGGACAGATAGTAGAGACACAATAGAGTTCGGACAGATAGTAGAGACACAATAGAGTTCGGGCAGATAGTAGAGACACAATAGAGTTCGGGCAGATAGTAGAGACACAATAGGTTCGGGCAGATAGTAGAGACACAATAGAGTTCGGACAGATAGTAGAGACACAATAGAGTTCGGACAGATAGTAGAGACACAATAGAGTTCTTGACAGATAGTAGGGACACAATAGAGTTCGGACAGATAGTAGGGACACAATAGAGTTCGGACAGATAGTAGAGACACAATAGAGTTCGGACAGATAGTAGAGACACAATAGAGTTCACGAGGGTAGAGACACAATAGAGTTCGGACAGATAGTAGAGACACAATAGAGTTCGGACAGATAGTAGGGACACAATAGAGTTCGGACAGATAGTAGGGACACAATAGAGTTCGGACAGATAGTAGGGACACAATAGAGTTCGGACAGATAGTAGGGACACAATAGAGTTCGGACAGATAGTAGGGACACAATAGAGTTCGGACAGATAGTAGGGACACAATAGAGTTCGGACAGATAGTAGGGACAATAATAGAGTTCGGACAGATAGTAGGGACACAATAGAGTTCGGACAGATAGTAGGGACACAATAGAGTTCGGACAGATAGTAGGGACACAATAGAGTTCGGACAGATAGTAGAGACACAATAGAGTTCGGACAGATAGTAGAGACACAATAGAGTTCGGACAGATAGTAGAGACACAATAGAGTTCGGACAGATAGTAGAGACACAATAGAGTTCGGACAGATAGTAGAGACACAATAGAGTTCGGACAGATAGTAGAGACACAATAGAGTTCGGACAGATAGTAGAGACACAATAGAGTTCGGACAGATAGTAGAGACACAATAGAGTTCGGACAGATAGTAGAGACACAATAGAGTTCGGACAGATAGTAGAGACACAATAGAGTTCGGCAGATAGTAGAGACACAATAGAGTTCGGACAGATAGTAGAGACACAATAGAGTTCGGACAGATAGTAGAGACACAATAGAGTTCGGACAGATAGTAGAGACACAATAGAGTTCGGACAGATAGTAGAGACACAATAGAGTTCGGACAGATAGTAGAGACACAATAGAGTTCGGACAGATAGTAGAGACACAATAGAGTTCGGACAGATAGTAGAGACACAATAGAGTTCGGACAGATAGTAGAGACACAATAGAGTTCGGACAGATAGTAGAGACACAATAGAGTTCGGACAGATAGTAGAGACACAATAGAGTTCGGACAGATAGTAGAGACACAATAGAGTTCGGACAGATAGTAGAGACACAATAGAGTTCGGACAGATAGTAGAGACACAATAGAGTTCGACATGATAGTAGAGACACAATAGAGTTCGGACAGATAGTAGAGACACAATAGAGTTCGGACAGATAGTAGAGACACAATAGAGTTCGGACAGATAGTAGAGACACAATAGAGTTCGGTACTTTTTTTAATCATTTCACCCTAATCAAGTCATTCCACTGCCACTATAGCGCACGGGATTACATAGGGGAATGTGCTGAGAGAGTGATTGGATATAGGAAATGTCAGGAGGAGGGTGATAGACGAGTAAGGATGTACATAGGAAGAGTGTTTTAGAGAATGGGCGCAAGTTAGTGTTTTTGGAGTTGTCTATTGACCTTACATTTAAACTCCTGGAGATTGTAGCTGTCGGGGAAGCAAGTATGAGGGAGAGAATTCCACAGTCGGGAAGTGCGAGGAAAGAAGCTGTTGGAGTAGAAATTGCGGTTGCATTTTAACGGTTTCACATAAAAATTGTAGGACCTAGTTGCTAATCTAGTATCTCGTGCAAATTCGTACCTAGGGGACACCAGTGATCTAAGTTCATCGGAGCAGAAGCCGTGAAAGTATTTATAGAAGAGGCACAGAGAAGCCACGTCACGCCGGTGGGAGAGTGACTGTGGCCGGTCTGCCAAGTCGGTATCGATCATATTACAGATTCTCCGTTGTATTTTGTCAAGAACCCCAAGGAGAATATCAGGGGCACCCGACCAGATGTGGCAGCAGTATTCAATACACGGGCGGATGTAGGATTTATATATATGCAGGATTATTCAGACGGAAAGAACTTCCTGGCCCTGCACAGAGAACCGACTTTCATGGCAGTGGATTTAGCAATGGATTCGATGTAGTCATTCCACTTGAGGTCTGCTGAGAGTGTGAGGCCAAGCAGGCGTAGTGTTTTACTCTATGGGAGGCAAGCCTGTTCCATGCTAATGGGAGGTAGGTGCGGTTGTCTATGGTGGTTAATTGATAGCAGCTTCGTTTTGGAAGAATTGAAATTTACGAGCCATTTCTTACCCCAATCCACCACAGATTGGAGGTCCTTTTCAAGCTCGGCAGCGAGGTTCGCCTTGTCGCCCACACCAGATTTTTGATCGAGACGAGAGTAAACTGTGGTGTCATTGATGTACATGCCTACTTGGGATGTTATGGGATCGGGGAGATCATTGATGTAGATCAGAAAGAGCGTAGGACCTGGGATAGTCTTGCGGGTCATCCGCGTTTGTAGTGTGGTTCTGGGAGGCATGTCCGTTTAATACCACCTTCAATGTGCGGTTAGAGAGGAATGACTGGATTAGGTTCAACAAAAGTCCAGGTATACCATAGCTTCGCAGTTTCCGTAGAAGGCCAGCATGCCAGATTCTGTCGACCGCTTTAGAGATATCCAAGGCAACGGTTCGGGCTTCACCATTCTTTTCGAGAGCCTGGTATATATACTCGGTGACGGTCGTTAGCAACAGTACATAGTAAAAACCTAATACAGTTCGGTACATGATAGAGACCTAATACACCTGGTACATGACAGAGACCTAATACAATTCGGTACATGATAGAGACCTAATACACCCGGTACATGATAGAGACCTAATACAATTTTGGTACATGATAGGAGACCTAACACAATTCGGTACATGATAGAGACCTAATACAATTCGGTACATGATAGAGACCTAATACAATTCGGTACATGATAGAGACCTAATACAATTCGGTACATGATAGGTAGACCTAATACAATCTGTGTACATGATAGAGGCACCCAATACAATTCGGTACATGATAGAGACCTAATATACCTGGTACATGATAGAGACCTAATACAATTCGGTACATTAGCGATAGAGACCTAATACAATTCGGTACATGATAGAGACCTCATTACAATACCTGGTAATAACATAGAGACCTAATACAATTCGGTACATGATAGAGACCTAATACACCTGGTACATGATAGAGACTCCATACACCGGTACAGTGATAGAGACCTAATACCTGGTACATGGTATAGAGACCCTGGGATACAATTCGGTAGCGCTTATAGAGACCTAATACACCTTGGTACATGATAGAGACCTAATACAATTCGGTACATGATAGAGACCTAATACACCTGGTACATGATAGAGACCTAATATGCAATTCGGTACATGATAGAGACCTAATACAATTCTTGGTACATGATAGAGACCTAATACACCTGGTACGATAGAGACCTAATACAATTCGGTACATGATAGAGACCTAATACAATTCGGCATGATAGAGACCTAATACACCATGTACATGATAGAGACCTAATACACTACATGATAGAGACCCAATACACCTGGTACATGATAGAGACCCCCACACAATTCGGTACATGATAGAGACCTACTACAATTCGGTACATGATAGAGACCTAATACAATTCGGTACATGATAGAGACCTAATACAATTCGGTACATGATAGAGACCTAATACAATTCGGTACATGATAGAGACCTAATACAATTCGGTACATGATAGAGACCCACACAATTCGGTACATGATAGAGACCTAATACAATTCGGTACATGATAGGAGACCTAATACAATTCGGTACATGATAGACCTCCCATTACAATTCGGTACATGATAGAGACCTAATACAATTCGTACATGATAGAAGTCTTAGATGTAAGTTTCAGAAGTCTAAGATGTAGCAAGAATCAGAATTTGTCATACCACAGTTAGACATTCATTCTTTCTAAATGATGAGGATCCACTTAAATGTATAGCATACCAAAAGACATTTTATGATGAACTTTGCCAAATTTGCCTCTATCCATAAACAAGTTTATAAGGTGAATAGCTTTAAAGAACTTTCAGAAACATTAATTAAAGAAACTCTTAGCTCGAGGGAAAAGATATGTATTATACTATTAAGTAACAATTAGAGGGGAATCAGTTTCTTATTTCATGACAATAGAATCCCTATCTCCCACTTTATGTCCAGTAGAAGCCTTAATCATGTTTCTAACTATTATATTCAGAGAGTCAGTTGAGTGCCACACGTGATACACGCTTTGGCCGATCATGACTTGAAAGAGACATGACTGACTGAGCAGAAGATTATCCTGCAGTAGGTTGCCATTACTTTCTGCGGTAGACTGGTTGCCAGCCAATGCCATAGAACCCAATTTGTTCTGTTATTTAACCCATAACTTGAGGGAATATTTTCGCATAAGTGATTGTCAGCTCCCCGATTTGTCGTTCCGAACCGATATCCACTGCACCACAACGAACAACCAATCAGTTAAGTGCCATACGTGATACTCGCTTGGGAGATCATGTCTCCAAAGAGACATGACTGACTGGGCAGAAGATTATCCCGCAGTAGGTTGCCATTACTTTCTGCGTTAGTGATTGCCGACCAAGACTATAGAACCCAATCTGTACTGTTATTTAAGCCATAACAACAAAAAAGCTTATTCAATATCATCATTTTTCTACTGTCATTTTCAACAGACATTTGTGCTCAAGCTTTAAATAAAACTTCGTTGGAACAGTTTTCTCCATATTGGTCCTGGGTATGACGGTAAACTGCATCTAGCAGCAAAGCAATTGGGAGGTTGTGAGGAGCATGGAACCACCTCTTAATTTCTGTTGTTCCCAGGTCCACCCTGACCCGGAGTAGTAGCACCTGTTAGGCTCCCAGCTATGGGCAAATAGTAACCCCCGGTTTGGGGTGAAAATACTATGAAAGTATAAAAATAGACTTTTATATAAATAAATAAATAAATATATAATATATATATATATATATATATATATATATATATATACACACACACACGCGTTTATAAAAACTATATAAATATTTTAAGGAGAAAGTTACTAGCAATACACTTTTGAATACAAAACTAGAAGATATCTTCATTTTTATGAAATAGAAAAAATAAACATTTTTCATCAAAATCTGAATCAACCTTCTCACTATAACTGAACTTTTAAAAAAATACCTTAAAACCCCAGCTATGCGGCATTAAATAACCCACAGAGGTGTTGATATGCCATTAAACAAAACTCAATTCTCCATATTCTTAATGGACTGTTTTTATTTATTTATTTAGTTTTTTTTTTCGATGTTTATGAATTGAGATTTTTAAAAAAAGAATGTTTTTTTTTTTTATGAAATATTTAACTTGAAAATCTGTATAAATTAGGTTCGGGCTTATATACAGATAGATAAATGGCAATCAGCACATTTGTTTTACTCTTCAATCCAGTTCCGATCCGAAGGCGTAAAACTGACAGTCACCTTGCATAGTTGATCCATATGTCCAAACTGCTATATATATATATATATATATATATATATATATATATATATATATATTCTTCATTTGCAAACGAATATGAGTGGTGTCTTCACGCAATTTTCAATAACTGATTTTACCGTTTACAGCTTTTTTTTGTTTTGTTTTTTCTAAGAACACTCACCTAACGGTGATTCTTTTTTTTTTTTTCTTGATGACGGTAAACTGCATCTGGCAGCAAGGTTTCTGACTGGAAGGTTATGAGGATCATGGAATCACCTTTTAATTACTGTTGTTTCCAGGTTCACTCTGACCCGGAGTGGTAGCACCTGTTAGGATCCCAGATATTGGCAAATTGTTAGCCCCAAAACTGGGGGCAAAACAATATGAAAGTATGAAAATAAAATTTTATAGAGAAATTTATATTTTTGAAGGAAAAATATTGCCAACAATACATTTTTTATGGAAAAATATTGCCATAATACATTGTTGAAGGAAAAACATTATTGCCAGCAATACATTTTTGAATACAAAATTAGAAGACATCTTCATTTTTAAGAAATAATAAAAAAATTTTTTTATCAAAATCTGACTAAATCAACCTTCACACTATAACCGAACATTAAAAAAATACCTTAAAACCCCACATTTTAGGCGTTAAATAACCCACAGAAGTTGATATGCCTGAAAAAATAAAAAAAGAATAAACCAAACATTCTTTTTTTCATTTTAAAGAACATTTTCAAAAATACAAATTCAGAAAACATCTTGATCTTCTTTTTTTAATTTTTTTCCATCAAGATCTGACTAAATCAACCTTCTCATTATAACTGAACATTAAAAAATAAATTAAAAACCTACCTTCTTGAGCATTAAATAACCCACAGAGGTGTTGATATGCCCTTAAACAAAACTGTAACTCCCTTGCTTTCGAAATCGTATGTTTCTCTTTTCTGAACTGTTTCTTTCCGAAAAACCTTCGTTTTTATAACACAGAATTATTTTTTCCTTGATATTTTCCTTGAAACTACTCTCTCTCTCTCTCACACACACACTCTCACTCACTCTCTCTCTCTCTCTCTCTCTCTCACATCGCCGATAGCTTAGGGAGTAGACACTCCTACTGACACCAAATTAGTGAGTTTCGATCCCCGCTGGAAGCAGGTGGATCTCTAGCAAACACTGATAAGCGAAGCAGGCTTGTATGTGGATCACTAATATATATATATATATATATATAGTCACCCGCAGACAGATCTGTTTCGCTGTAAGAGAGCTCATCAGTACGGTTAGACTCCGATTGCTTTTTAACCCAGGATTGAAACCCGACCGAATTGGCGACTACCTCTGGGATATGGGCGTTCGGTGGAAGGAGGCAGACTTTTAGCGCATATATTATCATTCTACGCGCCCAATAGCCAGAGTGCACTAATTCATTTTACTAAATGAGCGATGCGTGTATATATATATATTAGATACTTTATCCAAGCAGAAAAAGCAGGAAGGTAAATTCCAAAAACCCGTTCTTAATTAATATTAAAATTTTATTTTAATATTAAAACATGATACAGGAAGAGAGCTCCATGTAATAAAATATTACAGAGCAAATATAAATTAACTAGGATTAATTCAAGGATGTTGAATGACCATTTCGAGATGAAATTCCCACAGGGGGTAACACATCACCTCAGCAACAAAAAAGTTTCGAAAAGGATTTTTTTTTTTTTTGCTGAGGTGATGTTATCCCCTGTGGGAATTTCATATCGAAATGGTCATTCAACATCCTTGAATTAATCCTAGTTAATTTATATATATATATATATATGAATGATATATATATTCACCATGAAATAATGTATCTGTCCTAATTTTTCTTATATATACATATATATATGTGGGTGTAAAGAAAAACTAGGGAAAGTACCTTTAATCTAACATTTTCATTTTATTAAACTTCTTTAGAGATTTGTTTAAAAAACACGAACTTAATTAAAAAAACAGACGGTATACTGGAATGTTGAGTGTGGTTTGATTCTGTTGGTCAGATATGTGTCACGCGCAGTAAAGCAATAGACGTTTATAGTGCCTAGACTTAGAAAACAGAAATATTTTGGGGGTGGGATTTTAAGGATTTTTTTTTCTCTTGGATCTTTTTTCTTTTTCCCTTCTTTCCTTCTTGAAACCTTACACGTAATTTTGTCTTTCTTTTTCATTCTCTAAACTGTACTGTTTCTTTTTTTTTCTTTTCCTGGGGCTTCACTATTCGTCCGTTTCTTTCTCTCTCACTCTCTTTGAAACCATATTGTTTCCTTTTCATTTTCTTGCACACAAAAAACTGTCCTCTTTGTTCCTTTCCGTCTCTTTGAGATCAGACCGTTTCATTTCAAAACCGCAGTATCGTGTTTTTTTCCTCACTTTTATACGAAGCGGTTCCGTTTTTATAACCTACCATTATTTTTTTCTTTGCTATCTTCTCAGAAACTACTTGCTCTTCATCTCTCTCTCTCTCTCTCTCTCTCTCTCCCTTTACCTAAACTACAGCGAACGACTCGAATGTCGTTAAACTGGACAATGGCCAAAGCCTCCTTTTGGAATAAGGCAAGGACACCGAACGCGCCGCGCTATGATACGATATTTTCGATGCGTTTCGCCAAATGGGAACGCATCAAAAAGCCATTCCAAACGCAGCAAAGGGCAGCCTCATTTCAAAATCGTCGGAGCCGGACGTAGGAAAGGGAGTGTAGTGGATGCGAGAACAAACGTCAAAGCGAAACCAAAAAGAAAGCTTAAGTAAAGCCGTAAAAGAAATGCTGTCATTTGTTGATCGCCTCCATATATAATTTTTTCTTCGATTGTCCACTATTTCTTGAGTTTGACTTTTTCTCCGAGCCATTTTCAGTGTGGGGGCCAAGGGATTACTCTTCAATTTACGGCGATGTTTCCAGTAGTTTTTGTTTTGTTTTTTTTTGGTCTCTTTATACTTACCATTTATTTTGTATTTATATATCTTTTTTTGTCTGTCAAAGTAACCCCAAAACGCAATTCAGAATTATTACTTGCCAGGTAAAAACTGATTAAATTCTGCTCGTAAATCCATATATTAGCATCTTTATTGCCAAATCCAGATTAATTTCGAATGTCCACCTCACGATATTTTAATAAACAAATTGGGACTTTGACCAGTACTCCGGCAGTTTCACATTTATTTGCTCAAAATTTAGAATTCGATTTGCTGAAATATTTGCTTAAATGCCGTGTCAAATATATTCGGCATCTTTTTGTTGAATTATAGTTTTTATAATTTTCCTTGTTTTGTTGTTTTCATTCACTTTTTTTTCTATTTTCTTCTTTTTCCTTGTTTTGTTTTCCGTTAATTTCGTTTTGTTGTTGTTTTCTCCGATTTTTCTTTTTTTTCTATCCCAAAAAGAGGCTTTTCTCGGTTATTTTCGTTCTTTTCTCGGTTATTTTCGTTCTTTTCTCGGTTATTTTCGTTCTTTTCTCGGTTATTTTCGTTCTTTTCTCGGTTATTTTCGTTCTTTTCTCGGTTATTTTCGTTCGTTTCCCCGTTATTTTCGTTCGTTTCCCCGTTATTTTCGTTCGTTTCCCCGTTATTTTCGTTCGTTTCCCCGTTATTTTCGTTCGTTTCCCCGTTATTTTCGTTCGTTTCCCCGTTATTTTCGTTCGTTTCCCCGTTATTTTCGTTCGTTTCCCCGTTATTTTTGTTCGTTTCCCCGTTATTTTTGTTCGTTTCCCCGTTATTTTTGTTCGTTTCCCCGTTATTTTTGTTCGTTTCCCCGTTATTTTTGTTCGTTTCCCCGTTATTTTTGTTCGTTTCCCCGTTATTTTTGTTCGTTTCCCCGTTATTTTTGTTCGTTTCCCCGTTATTTTTGTTCGTTTCCCCGTTATTTTTGTTCGTTTCCCCGTTATTTTTGTTCGTTTCCCCGTTATTTTTGTTCGTTTCCCCGTTATTTTTGTTCGTTTCCCCGTTATTTTTGTTCGTTTCCCCGTTATTTTTGTTCGTTTCCCCGTTATTTTTGTTCGTTTCCCCGTTATTTTTGTTCGTTTCCCCGTTATTTTTGTTCGTTTCCCCGTTATTTTTGTTCGTTTCCCCGTTATTTTTGTTCGTTTCCCCGTTATTTTTGTTCGTTTCCCCGTTATTTTTGTTCGTTTCCCCGTTATTTTTGTTCGTTTCCCCGTTATTTTTGTTCGTTTCCCCGTTATTTTTGTTCGTTTCCCCGTTATATATATATTTTTTTTTTGTTTTTTTGTTTTTGTTCGTTTCTCCGGTTAATTTTTTTTTGTTGTTTTTGTTCGTTTCTCCGGTTAATTTTTTTTTTTTTTTTTTTTGTTCGGTTCTTTGTTTTTTTTTCTGTTGTTTTGTTGTTCGGTTCTCCGTTTGTTGTTTTTTTTCTGTTGTTCGTGTCTCCGTTTTTTGTTGGACGTCTCTCCGTCTTTTCTTTTTTGTTGTTCGTATCTCCGTCTTTTCTTTTTTGTTGTTCGTATCTCCGTCTTTTCTTTTTTGTTGTTCGTATCTCCGTCTTTTCTTTTTTGTTGTTCGTATCTCCGTCTTTTCTTTTTTGTTGTTCGTATCTCCGTCTTTTCTTTTTTGTTGTTCGTATCTCCGTCTTTTCTTTTTTGTTGTTCGTATCTCCGTCTTTTCTTTTTTGTTGTTCGTATCTCCGTCTTTTCTTTTTTGTTGTTCGTATCTCCGTCTTTTCTTTTTTGTTGTTCGTATCTCCGTCTTTTCTTTTTTGTTGTTCGTATCTCCGTCTTTTCTTTTTTGTTGTTCGTATCTCCGTCTTTTCTTTTTTGTTGTTCGTATCTCCGTCTTTTCTTTTTTGTTGTTCGTATCTCCGTCTTTTCTTTTTTGTTGTTCGTATCTCCGTCTTTTCTTTTTTGTTGTTCGTATCTCCGTCTTTTTCTTTTTTGTTGTTCGTATCTCCGTCTTTTCTTTTTTGTTGTTCGTATCTCCGTCTTTTCTTTTTTGTTGTTCGTATCTCCGTCTTTTCTTTTTTGTTGTTCGTATCTCCGTCTTTTCTTTTTTGTTGTTCGTATCTCCGTCTTTTCTTTTTTGTTGTTCGTATCTCAGTTTTTGTTTAGTTTTTTGTTTTTGTTCGTTTCTCCTTTTTTCCGTTATTTTTTTCTTTGCTATCTTTTTCTTTACTTCGTTATTTCTTTCTTTTTTTATGTTGTTCTCTTTCTCAAACATGTTATAACAATTGTTTGCATATTGTTAAAAAAGGAACTTAAAATGTTGACGGTATTCCATTTACGTAATATGAAATTAATTTTCGTGTTGCTTAATTATTTTCTTGAGTCAAATAAAATAGAGGAAGACATTCCAAATCTGTTTTTTCTTTGCAATTGCTGAAAGCGAACTGTCGTTAATAGCTTAAGATTTGCACCAATCTAAATATCGTTTTTTATTCGGTTCAGTCATATCTAATTCTCATTTAACCAAATGTTAAGCGTCATCTTAAATACTAATCAAACGTAATTTGTTAGGAATAAATTTGAAATCTACTAACATCTAATTTTATTTTGTAATTTACTTGAAGAATAGCGTATATAAGGTGCATGGGTAGTTATTAGAAGGCTATCACAATGCGTTTAGTATAATAAAGGAAGGTAAAGAAGGTGTTGGGTATTACCTATTTATTATTTATTAATATTTCAGGATCAGTAGTTATTAGAAGGCTATCACAATGCGTTTAGTATAATAAAGGAAGGTAAAGAAGGTGTTGGGTATTACCTATTTATTATTTATTAATATTTCAGGATCAGTAGGTATTAGAAGGCCATCACAATGCGTTTAGTATAATAAAGGAAGGTAAAGGTGTTGCACATTTTCTATTTAGTATTCATTAATATTTCGAGATCGGAATCTAATCTTCAGAATGATAGGAGAGCTTGGCACAGTCAAGCGGCGGACAACTTGAAACCAAGCTTTCCTATCATACTGAAAATGAGATTCTGATATCGAAATATTAATGAATAATACATAAGTAATGCCCAACATCTTCTATACCTTCCTTTATTATACTGAACGCATTGTGATAGCCTTCTAATACCTACCAATACATCTTATTTTGTGTACAGCTGTAACAGCATACAAATTAAAGATAAATTGTTCTTGGAACTGGATTGGTCTGTTCTGAGCCATCCATCACAGGTGCCTAACCTTGCAACAACAGATTAATATCGATGCTAAGCTTATAAGATGTCATGCTAAATAAAATGAGTATCTCGAGCATAATCAGTTATTATTACTTTTTTTTTTTTAATCATTTCACCCCAAGCAAGGTGGTAACGCCACTTATGTGCAGGGGACTACATAAGAGTTAAAGTTTTAGGCAGGAGGAGAGTAAAGAGACGAACCAGCTACAGGGGATAAAAGAAAAAGGGGTGATGTGGAAAGGGCTGAAGTTAAGTGAATAAGAGATGGGAATTGATTTTGCATTTAAATTCTTGGAGGTTGTAGCCAGGAAAGGGAGTTCCATAGGCGGGAAGCATGAGAAAAGTAGCTGCTGGGGTAGAATTGTTACCTGCATTTGGCTAATCTAACTGTAAAAGGGTGGGACATTGACGCCAGTCTAGTTGCCCGAGTAAATTCTTGTGGAGGGGGCACCAGTAACCTAAGTTCTTCCAAGCAGAAGCCATGAAAGTATTTGTAGAATAGACAGAGGGAAGCCACATCCGCTGGAGTCGAGCTGCCAAGTAGGGACCTATTACGTTACAGATTCTCCTTTGGAGCTTGTCGAGAACACTGAGACGAACGGCAGGAGCGCCTGACCAGATATGACAACATTATTCCATGCACGGTCGAATGGTTGATTTTTAAGCGTAGATTAGGTTTGGCACAAGGCCGAAATTATGGTTACCATAATTTGGGAGAGAATATTTTTGCCGTACCCTATACAAACAAAAGCCCTATAATCTCGGTTTCCCTTTTACGATATTTACATTCGAACAAATATCTTCATCTGAAAGGTCACAACAAAGAGGATGTTAGTCCGAAGGAAAATAATGATTTCCTTCTCCCAGAAACTCGGACGAAAACTGATTTTTTTTTTTTTTTGTTTCTGATACGATTTTCATTTTTTGTATTTTTCTTGTGATGGTCATAAAACTTTGACTGTTTTGTTTTGATGTTTAAAATAAAAACACTCATTTATCTTTCTTTTCAACTTTAATATATTGAATCTATACACTAGCGTATAAGCCGACACCATGTTCCTTGCATTCACTTACGCACAAGTATCATTAGGAAAAGTATTAATCCGTCTCTTCCCCCCAGTTATGGGTTAAAAACAGGACAGATTGGGTTCTATAGCCTTGGCTTTTCAATAAGTAGGTGCTAATGACTCTCCACAGCTTCATTTACTTACGTTAATTGCCCAAACATAGCAGCATCTCCTTGCCATCTTCACGATCTTTAATGTCATGCTTACAACGTAGACGCTTATCACTCTCCACGTTTTTTCTTTTATCTATTATTTGTAAATTTACGACTTGGGAAAGACTGAATTGGTTTTCTGGTGGTTTTTCCCCGTTTCGGAATTTGGTTGTTTTTATTTATCTACACTGGATGTGCGTTGTGGTACAGTGGATATCGGCTCGGAACGAGAAACCGGGGAGCCGAGTTCGAATTCCAGCTGAATCCATTGTATTTACTTACGCGCAAATACCCTTGGGAAAGGTATTAATCCGTCTGTTCCTTCCAGTTATGGGTTAAATAGCAGGACAGATTGGGTTCTATAGCCTTGGTCGGCAACCAGTCTACCGCAGAAAGCAATGGCAACCTACTGCGGGATAATCTTCTGCCCAGTCAGTCATGTCTCTTTAGAGACATGATCGCCCTAAGCGTGTATCACGTATGGCACCTAAACTGACTGACACTGGCAGATATCCGATGCTCAAGAAATCAAGTCTATTCTACTATTTGTCCCATAGTTGCTGGTACAATGGATGGATTTCATTCGCTTGTTAACAATTACACCACGTCGAAGAATTTTTACGATCATGTTTTTTTTCTTTTCTCTTTCTTTCTTCTATCTTTTTTCTCTCTCTTCAAACTTTTCTCTCAGTTCTATCTTTTTTCTATGTTCTCTTTTCCACTCTATTTTTCGTTTCTCTGTTTCCTCTCTTCTCCTCTTTCTTCTCTTCTCCTCTTTCTTCTCTTCTCCTCTTTCTTCTCTTCTCCTCTTTCTTCTTCTTCTCCTCTCTCTTCTCTTCTCCTCTCTCTCTTCTTCTTCTTCTGTCTTCTTCTCTCTTCTCCTCTCTTCTCCTCCTCTCTCTCTCTCTCTCTCTCTTCTCACTCCTCTCTTCTCTCTTCTCCTCCTCTCTTCTCTCTTCTCCTCTCCTCTCTTATCTCTTCTCTCTTTTTCTCTTTTTCTCTTCTCCTCTCTTCTCTTTTTCTCTCTTTTTTCTCTTTTTTCTTTCTACACTTTTTTCCTTGTTCTCTCTTAACTATTTTCTTCTTGTTCGCTCTTCCCTTTTTTTCTTCTTGTTCTCTCTTTTCTTTTTTTTCTCTCTTTTTTTCCATCATCTCTTGATAGCGGGATGACATCAGAATAGAAAGACTGTGTAACGCCAGTCTTTTTTCGTTGATAGAAACTGCCAGTTTTTAAAACGGTAATTCAAAATCTTGAATATTATGCTCTTGATAATTCAAACACGTGCGTCATGCGTGAGGCCTTAATTTGAAATCTCAACTCAATATATGCACTTATATTTATAATGTATCTGTTTTAGTATGAAACTTAATTTTAACTGCTTGTGCAAATACGAAAGGAAAGCAATGAAAACATATTGAAGGATTTCCATAAGTGTTTTTCTGACAACATCTGTATGTATGAACTAACAATTCTCTCTGGTAAAGCAGCTCTCTTTCTCTCTCTCGAATTTGGCTTTCCTTATGCAAATTTAGCCTCTCTTTCTCTCTCTCTTTCTGTTTCTCTGGCAAATTTAGCCTCTCTTTCTCTCTCTCTCTCTCTCTCTGGCAAATTTAGCCTCTCTTTCTCTCTCTCTCTCTCTCTGGCAAATCTGGCCTCTCTCTCTCTCTCTCTATCTGGCAAATCTGGCCTCACTCTCTCTCTCTGACAAATCTGGCCTCTCTCTCTCTGACAAATCTGGCCTCTCTCTCTGTGTCAAATCTGGCCTCTCTCTCTGTGTCAAATCTGGCCTCTCTCTCTCTCTCTCTCTCTGACAAATCTGGCCTCTCTCTCTCTGACAAATCTGGCCTCTCTCTCTCTGACAAATCTGGCCTCTCTCTCTCTCTCTCTGACAAATCTGGCCTCTCGCTCTCTGACAAATCTGGCCTCTCGCTCTCTCTCTGACAAATCTTGCCCCTCTCTCTCTCTTTGACAAATCTAGCCTCTCTCTCTCTCTGACAAATCTAGCCTCTCTCTCTCTCTCTGACAAATCTAGCCTCTCTCTCTCTCTCTGACAAATCTAGCCTCTCGCTCTCTGACAAATCTAGCCTTTCGCACTCTCGCTCTCTCCCTCTCTCTCTGACAAATCTAGCCTCTCGATCTCTCTCTCTGACAAATCTAGCCTTTCGCTCTCTCTCTCTCTCTCTCTCTCTGACAAATCTAGCCTTTCGCTCTCTCTCTCTCCCTCTGACAAATCTAGCCTCCCTCTCTCTCTTTCTCTCAAAATAAACTGTCTGTGTCCTGCTTTTCCCTGTGCTGTTGTTCCTCATTGAACATCTTTCTCTTTACCTTTTTCATGTCGGTGCTTTTCGTTCACCAAATCGAAGTGCTTATATTTTCTTTTTTACCTTGTCGACCGCGAAAATAAATTCTTTTTACCTTTCCAATTATTTTCCTCAGATGTACATTGCAATAGGTTCATATATATATATATATATATATATATATATATACATACACTCACACGCATATATCTCTCCAAGACTAACCATTCTTTTAAATGTCTCCTTGAATTACGTCGATGTGTTGGAAGAGTACAAACCTGGGTGTGATTGGCTATGTAGAATCTACAGGGTAGTGGGGTGGCTGGCGCAGCGTCCGGCCTTTTTTGCCAAATGTCGAGCAATTTTCCCGCGGAAAGTGGCTTGGCCTTAAGAATATGGCCGCCATAACACTTAAGTTTAAGAATATGGTAGCCACTGCCAAGTGTCCACAGTGTTGGTCCGTTTTAATGGAATGGGAAAGCTTTGCCAAATACACATAATAATGAAATGCATATACACAATATCCATCTATCTATCTATATATATATATATATATATATATATATATATATATATATATATATATATATACAACGTTAAGTATTCTGAACGCGCGCATCCAAGTAAAATATAACATGTACGTTTTATATTACTCGGGCGACCTTCGTAAATAGATATAGACGTTTTATTTCTTCGAATAATCTTGTATATGAACGTAAGTAAACATAGACACATGTAATTGAACATATTAGACAGATGTGAACAGAATGAAAACGAGTCTTGAAGTTAGTCAGGGAATCAATGATGAATTCTTGGAAGTTAGGCTTTAAGATTCGAGTGGCGGGAAAAGACAAGATTTATTTCCTAAAGATATACCTTATTGCTTACAAAGAATTAATGGTAAATTTACAATTTTTCCATTTGATGTTTATTTTAATAATTCAAATATTCGAGTTAAAAGTAACCACCATACCTTTTTCAGCAGACATTTTTCTATATAATTACTATCAGTAATGTTGGTCTTAATTCATGACCACTGACAATACCTTTCTTGCTTATATTTCAGAATAATTTTCTACTAAATTGATTATCAATATCTTTCTATAGTCGTCAGTGAGTTAAGTGCCATACGTGATACACGCTTTGGGTGATCATGTCTCGAAAGAGACATGACTGACCGGGCAGAAGGTTATCCCGCAGTAGGTTGTCATTACTTTCTGCGGTAGACTGGTTGCCAGCCAAGGCTATCGAACACCTTTCTGTCCAGTTATTTGAGTCATAGCTAGAGGGAGAAGAATTATTAAGTATTAATTAGAGGGGGATCAGTTGATTAATTCATAACACTAGATCCCCCAATTTATATCCTTAATCGTGTTTCTATTATCGTCAGTCAGTCAGTTCAGTTCGATACGTGATACCCGCTTGGGCGATCATGTCTCGAAAAAGATATGACTGACTGGGCAGATGATTATCCCCGCAGTAGGTTGTCATTGCGTTCTACGGTAGACTGGTTGCCAGCCAAGGCTACAGGATCCAACCTGTCCTGTTATTTAATCCATAACTAGAGGAAAGAGACGGATTATTACCTTTTCTAAGGGTATTTGTCTGTAGGTGAATGCAAGGAATTCAACTTTCTTTCTTTTTTTTAATCATTTCACCCCGAGCAAGGCAGAAATGCCACTGATGTGCAGGGGGCTACATAACTGTAAAAAAAGATTAATTAGAAAAGAGTGAGGACTACAAACTAGTTAGAAAGGAACAATAGAAAGCTGAGAAAGCAGGTGCGATGACAGATACATAGGCGGAGAGAAAGGGAAGGTTATACGGGGGAGGGGAGAGAGCTAGAGTCCAGTGGTTAGTAGATGAGTATTGATTTTGCATTTAAATTTCTGGAGGTTGTAGCCGTCAGGAAAGCAAGAATATGGGAGCGAGTTCCACAGGCGGGAAGTGCGAGAGAAGAAGCTGCAGGAGTAGAATTATCGTCTGCATTTGGCTAACCTGACTGTGAATGGGTGGGACCCAGTTGCCAGTCTGGTTGCACGAGTTGTTGACCTGTTGAGGAGGCACCAGTGACTTAAGTTCATCTGAGCAGAAGCCATGAAAGTATTTATAGAACAAAGGGAGGCCACATTTCGACGGTGGGGAAGTGGCTGCAGTCGAGCCGCCAGATCAGTACCTAACTAGAGTTCGAAATCGGCTCTCCGATTTCTCTTTACGAGACACCGCTACACCATATATTATACATAATATATATGTATGTGTTTTTTAATAATAAAACATTATCAGAGCAGATTGCAACAGAAATACCTTCACATAATTGTTCAGACATCAGTTAAATGGAGGCAACATTGATTCTGTCTTAATATCAATGTAAGAGATATTTCTGCCGACTCCTGTATAAACATTGTTTGTCTTTTCAAATTTTATTAGAAAAGTCCTTAATTTACTTCTATGTGCCCTGTCCCTTCAGGACGTAGGCGATCATGGCTTTCCACGTTTCCCTATCCCTGGTGGCTCTGAGCACGCCTCCTCCTGTTACACCGCGCAATCGTCGTTTCGTCATCCACCTGATTAGGTCCTTCAAATATGTTATCCGTTGCTTTCCCCTGTCTCTTTTTCCCCTCTTTCTGGTCTGTTAGTATCAGATTCTCCAAGCCTTCCTTCCTCCTTCCGTGTCCCAGAAACTTCGCCTTCGGATCTCGGTGTCGCACTTTCCGTCTTCTGGTATAACGCTTCCCAGTTATTTAAATTTTTGTACCTGCTTGATTCTGGTATCCCCGACCTGTATTTGGCATTTTGGGCTGCCCTTTTAACTGATGACCATGCATTCGGTTTTCGTGTAGTTTATTTCTAGTCCTTTCTTGTTACTTTCTTCAGCTAACTTAATTTGCTACCTAGTCTTAAACGATGTTGATCTGTAGAAAAATGAAAGAATACAAGATTCGGCAGAAACATCTCCCACATAAACGTCTGTTCCAGAGACACGATGGTAATAGATTAGCTAAATGACAACACCATTAGCACAAATGAAAAGTTAATTGTTAAAAATTAATATTAGCTAAATGAAGTCACCAATGGCACAAAAGGAACGTTATTTTTTAGAATAAATTTGAAGTTCACTAACATGTTATTCTGTACACAGAAGTAACAGCATAAACTGTGGATTAAATATAAATTATTCTCTTGCACGACATGCTCCTGGGTATGACAGTAAACTGCATCCTGCAGCAAGGCCTCTGATTAGAACGTTGTGAGGAGCATGGAACAACCTCTTAATTGCTGTTGTTCCCAGGTCCACCCTGACTCAGAGCAGCTACTGGGGTCGAAACACTATGAAAATAAGAAAATAGACTTTTATAGAAAAATATACATTTTTGAAAGAAAATATTACCAAAAATACATTTTTTTTTAAAATCGTGTCACCCTAAGCAAGGCATTCTACTGCCACTATAGCGCAGGGGGTTACATAGAGGGATTGGGTCTAGGAAATGTCAGAAGGAGGGTGATAGACGACTTAGGATGTACATAGGGAGAGAGTGGGTGTGAGTTAGTGTGTTAGATGTCTATTGACCTTACATTTAAACTCCTGGAGGTTGTAGCCGTCGGGGAAGCAAGCATGCGGAAGGGAATTCCACAGGCGGGAAGTGCGAGGAAAGAAGCTGTTGGAGTAGAAATTGCGGTTACATTTCATCGGTTTCACTGTAAAAGGGTAAGACCTAGTTGCCAATCTAGTATCTCGTGCAAATTCACATCTAGGGGGCACCAGTGATTTAAGTTCGTCAGAACAGAAGCCATGAAAGTATTTATAGAAGAGGAACAGGGAAGCCACGTCACGCCGGTGAGAGAGATACTGCAGGCGGTCAGCCAAGTCGGTATCAGTCACATTACAGATTCTTCGCTATATTTTGTCAAGAACCCCGAGGAGAATAGAAGGGGCACCCGACCAGTGAAAAAAAAATTACTCTTGATCATCCATTATTGTCCCTGTTCTTTTCGTGTGATACATGACAGATCTCACATCACAGATGATATCACGTTCATATTTTTTTAATCGTATCACCCCGAGCAAAGCGGTAACGCCACTGATGTGCAGGGGGCTACGTAATAGTGAAAAGATTGGAAAAGATAAAGCCGGAAACCACATCCTAAACAGGGAACAAGGGACGAGCCTCTTAACCTATTCAATAGACGTGGGTGGAGAGTGAACCGGGCGATAGATAGATCTATCTACTCCAATATACTTTTAATACACGACAACGCAAGGGCATTTACAGCAAACAATAACACAGGAAGAACATTTTGGAACTTGACTGGTCTGTTTTGTCCCACGTACCACATCCATCTTTTACCTTTTCTTTCTCTTTCGATCATTGCAGGATCCTATCATTGGTGGGAAATTTAATGGTTTCCAGTCAAGGTTATAGAACCCAATCTGTCCTGTTATTTGACTCATAGCTAGAAGGGGAAGAGCTGTATTATATTATTATGTAGTAATTAGTGGGTAATCAGTTTATTACTTCATAACAATAGAAAACAGATCCCCCACTTTATGCCCGATAGAAGCCTTAATCATGTTTCTAACTATTATATTCAGTCAGTGAAACACGCGTGGGCGATCATGTCTCGAAAGAGACATTACTGACTGGGCAGAAGATTATCCCGCAGTAGGTTGCCATTGCTTTTTTGGTTTTTGTGTTTTTTTTTGTTTTTTGTTTTTTTGTTTTTTCTTTTTTCTTTTTGTCTTTTTTCTTTTTTTAGGTTCTTGTTTTTTTGGGGGCTGTCTTGTATTTTTCTTTTTTTTGGTTCTTGTATTTTTCTTTCTTTTTTTTTTTTTTTTTTGGTTCTTGTATTTTTCTTTTTTTTTTTTTTTTGGTTCTTGTATTTTTCTTCTTTTTTTTTCTTGTATTTTTCTTTTTTTTTTTCTTGTATTTTTCTTTTTTTTTTGGTTTTTGTATTTTTCTTTTTTTTTTTTGGTTTTTGTCTTTTTCTTTTTTTTTTTTTGGTTTTTGTCTTTTTCTTTTTTTTTTTTTGGTTTTTGTCTTTTTCTTTTTTTTTTTGGTTTTTGTCTTTTTTTTTTTTGGTTTTTGTCTTTTTCTTTTTTTTTTGTTTTTGTCTTTTATTTTTTTTTTGGTTTTTTGTCTTTTTCTTTTTTTTTTGGTTTTTGTCTTTTTCTTTTTTTTTTTGGTTTTTGTCTTTTTCTTTTTTTTTTTTGGTTTTTGTCTTTTTCTTTTTTTTTTTTTGGTTTTTGTCTTTTTCTTTTTTTTTTTTTTGGTTTTTGTCTTTTTCTTTTTTTTTTTTTTGGTTTTTGTCTTTTTCTTTTTTTTTTTTTTGGTTTTTGTCTTTTTCTTTTTTTTTTTTTGGTTTTTGTCTTTTTCTTTTTTTTTTTTTGGTTTTTGTCTTTTTCTTTTTTTTTTTTTGGTTTTTGTCTTTTTCTTTTTTTTTTTTGGTTTTTGTCTTTTTCTTTTTTTTTTTTTGGTTTTTGTCTTTTTCTTTTTTTTTTTTTTGGTTTTTGTCTTTTTCTTTTTTTTTTTTTTGGTTTTTGTCTTTTTCTTTTTTTTTTTTTTGGTTTTTGTCTTTTTCTTTTTTTTTTTTTTTGGTTTTTGTCTTTTTCTTTTTTTTTTTTTGGTTTTTGTCTTTTTCTTTTTTTTTTTTTGGTTTTTGTCTTTTTCTTTTTTTTTTTTTTGGTTTTTTGTCTTTTTCTTTTTTTTTTTTTGGTTTTTTTGGTTCTTTTTCTTTTTTTTTTTTTTTGGTTTTTTGTCTTTTTGGGTTTTTTTTTGGTTCTTTTTCTTTTTTTTTTTTTGGGTTTTTTTTGGTCTTTTTCTTGTTTTTTTTTGGTTCTTGTTTTTTTTTGGTTCTTGTTTTTTTTTGGTTCTTGTTTTTTTTTGGTTCTTGTATATTTTGATTTTTTTTGGAGGGGGTTATTTCTAAATATCATCCTCTTTCATTAGGTGGTACTGACTCTCCACACCTTCTTTACTTATGTGAATTGCCTTGACATAGTAGTTAGTGTCTCTTTTCTTTCTTCATGGTCCTCGACGTCATTCTTATAACCTAGGTGATTATCATAATCTCCATATCTTTTTATCTATTATGACTTCTTGTGAAAGACTGAATTGGTTTTCTTTTGCCTTCTCTTCATTTCAGAATTCAAACTTTTTTTATTTTTCTACACTGGCAGCCATCCAAGATTTGAGAACTTCGGTCTATTCTACTATTTAGATGGTACTATTCTGCTGGTACTATAGATGGATATATGACGTTTAGTGGATAATTAAAGTTGTCCTTTTTGTTCTAGTGTGTGATTATCTGATGTAATATTGCTTTACTCATGAGAAATTATTAAAGAAGTCTAAGCTGTTTAGTAAAAAAGATTATATATATATATATATAGTCTTCGATAGGAATCGATTTCATATGTGCTTATAAGTTATAATAACTACCTTGAGTCTGGCGCTTAGAATACTCGGCAATGCTCTCTAGAGAAGAAAATTTTAAAAAACAGTTTCCACTTTTGCGATATATGCGTTACTCTTCAGAAATGAATTGAGTTTTTCGGTGACTGGCATGTGTATACACTACTTACATACAACACGTTAAAATTTCCCTTCTCTGATTTCATGCGCCTATGGCTTAGGTGGGGGATGACACTCCGACTGTCACCAAACTAGACATATATATATATATATATATATATATATATATATATATATATATATACTTTAGGGAGAAGTACGCACAGGTAATGGGGTGCAAAGTAGAGCTTTTTTTCTTTTTTTTGTTTTGCGCTTCTATGTTTGTCTTTCTTTGTTTCTCGTTAATATTGAATTTTAATGCTAGATGGTTTACTGGGTTGATTTTTTTTTCCAGAATAAAAATTTTATTTTTAGATTAATCAAATTTTCTATAATATCGGTCCTCTTATATGTGACTGTGTATACTCTTCACGGATAAAGAAACTTGAAGTGGTAGAAATTTGGTTCTACAGAAGCATATTGAGCATGCCTAGAATTTAACGACGATTTTTTTTTTTTAGAGGAAATGGAAACAAAAAGAACACATATACTTAACATCAACAACAGACAGTTGAAATTGCAATGTAACACGAGTAAAAAGGGTTTTGAAAAACTGACACTCACAGGACACTGAAGGCAAAAGGGACAGAGAAAATCAGAGCATAACCTACCTAACAAACCTGTGTAAATGATTGGCAGAACAGGGATTAACAGAAATAGAGTCCTGGGTAAGACGGTAAACTGTATCCAGTAGTAAGGCCTCTGATTTGTAGGCTGTAAAGAGCATGGAACCACCTCATAATTGTTGTTGTTCCTAGGTCTACCCTAACCCGGAGTGGTAGCAATTGTTATGTACCCAGCTATGGGCAAAATAGTTAACCCCCAAACTGGGATCAAAACATTTTAAAAGTATAAAAATACACTTGAATAGAAATATATACATAAAAATAGACTTTTATAGAAAAATCTACATTTTTGAAGGGAAAATTACCATAACACTTTATTTTTAATCATTTTGCCACTAAGCAAATTGGTACCGCCACTGATATGCAGGGGGCTACATAATTAAAGTTTTAAGCAGGAAGAAAATGAAGACTAAGACAAACCAGCTACAGTGGATTAATGAGAAAGTGCAAGAGAAGAATGTGAACACAGGTGTGAAGACAGTTGCGAAGGTAGTGAGAAAGGAACAAAACAACTTTAATTGGAGTAGATAGTCTAAACTATCGCCCGGTTCACACTCCACCCACGTCTATTGAACAGGTGAAGAGGCTGTTCAATAGACGTGGTTCCCTGTTTAGGATGTGGTTTCCGGCTTTCTCTTTTCTAATCTTTTCACTCTTACGTAGCCCCCTCCGCATCAGTGGCGTTACCGCCTTGCTTGGGGTGATATGATTAAAAAAAACAAGATACACGGGGTTATGTAGAAAGAATTGGAGCCAAGAGGATAAGAGATGAGAACTGACTTTGCATTTTTGAAGGAAAAAAAATTATTCTCGGCAAAACATTTTTTAATACAAAACTAGAAGACATTTTCAGTTTTCTAAAATAAAAAAAGATTCAAAAACAAAAAAAAAATTCATTAAAATCCAACTAAACCAACCTTCTCACTATCACTGAACATTTTTAAAAAATGCTTTAAAACACACACTTTTTTTTTTTTTTGGCATTAAATAACCCACAGAGGTTAATAAGTCGTTACACAAAAATCATATAAAAAAGGAAAAAGTTACTAAAAACTACAAAAGATAGGAAACTGTGGTGGACCATAATCATCAACGTTTTGAAGGGACAGGGAACAAAAATTATTTAGAGAAATAGGATTCATTAATTAATGAATATAATTAAAAAAATATTAAAATTTTATTGAAGCTATTTTTCATTACACCAACCGCATAGCAAAGCTTACAGCTAATATTCGCAAGCGGTCACCCATCTAAGTACTGATCAGGCACTTTGTTGCTTGACTTCGGTGATAGCACGGGAACTGGTGTTTTAACATGTGGCCGTAATTCTTTGTTAATAGCAACTGTTTATGTAATTGAACTCAACTTGGTCCTGGGTATGATGGTAAACTGCATCCGGCAGCAAGGCCTCTGATTGAGAAGTTGTGAGGAGCATGGAACCACCTCGTAATTGCTGTTGTTTCCAGGTCCACCCTAACCTGGTAGCACCTGTTAGGGTCCCAGCTATGGGCAAATAGTTAACCCCCAAACTTGGGTCAAAACACTAAGTATAAAAGTAGATTTTTATAGAAATATATACATAAAAACTTTTATAGAAAAATATAGATTTTTGAAGGAAATACATTACCAATATATTTTTTGAATAAAAAAAATTATTACCATAACACATTTTTGAAGAAGAAAAATATTCTCAGTAAAATATTTTTGAATACTAAACTAAAAAATAATTTTTTTCAAACATTTTTTTCAAATTATTAACTTTGTCATAATTTCTACCGAAAAAAAAAATTGGTTACATCTGCAGAATTTTCTTTCTTTTTTTGCTGCTTTCTCGGAATCAAGTAACATCATGGGCAGATCTTTTTTGAAGTTTTGAATTAAGCCAATCCAAATACGCCGGTTGTCTGCACCAAATGTTAGAGGCAAAATTGTGACCTTCCCGTTCCACAGCTTTTCTAGAATCCCAAGCAAGGTCCTGGTATTATTCACATTTTCGCGTTATTTTCATTTCTCTCTGAAGTCCGCTGGCACATCCCCGATCTGGTTAAGTCCTTATATTCTTTTGCGATTGTCATGTCCGAACTTTTTTCGGTGATATTATGTTTTTCTTCCAATTCTCTTCCTCTGTGATGGACTTTGCCGGAGAAACAAAAACAAATAAAAATGAAAAACAAGGAATGGCAAGTAGGCTGTCCGTCAAACGCTGACGTTTGTAAACATCAGTGTGAGAGGTGGGGATGCATATTCTTCTTCCGGTTTTTGAAAGCCTTTCGACGAAAGAAAAAGAAACGATGGACGTCTGAAGATGACGCAGAAACCAGCGTAATTTCTATGCTCTTATTTCTTTTTTTTTCTTTTTTTTTGTTTTGTTTTGTTTTGTTTTCTTTCTGTAAACAGTCTAAACTTGCATTTATCTCTGTCTTTCGATCTTCGTAAACATTTTTGGCATTACTTTTTTTTTCTTGTTTTAGTCTTGCGTATACTGACGATAAAATTAGCTATGTGTGTCTGCTCATTTTCAAATTGAAGGAATGAGATACATACTAGGCCCAGTAAAATGGCAGCTTGACAGGCGGTATCAACCAGAGCCCGCGTTACATATTTATAGCTATCACTATATGTCGGCATTTACTTATATCTTGCATTTTGTATGTCCGCGTAATTTTCTGTGTATCTTTTGGTTTTCGTTCTTCCCTTTTATTCGAATAGCATTCTATTTTTAACAAAGTTTCAGGGTTATGTAACAGCGGCTAGCTTTAATTTTGAAATAATACCTGTCCATTAAATGCCCGATGTCACCACTTGCCAGGAACACTATAAACTGATAGAAATATATTACACAGCTACAAATCAAGCTTTTAGAATAGGATGTGTGTGTAATGGGTATCGACGCCACATCGGAGAGCCGAGTTCAAATTCCAATCGAATTTGTTTCATTCACTTACTCACAAATACCTTTCCCAAAAGGTATTAATCTAGCTCTTCTCAGCTATGGATTGCATAGCAGGATATATTGGGTTCTGTAGCCTTGGTTGGCAAACAGTCTACCGCAGAAAGGTATGGTAACATTCTGCGGAAAAATCTTCTGCTTTTTAAGTCATGACTCTTTCGAGACATGATCGCCTAAGCATGTACATGGCACTTAAATGAATGACGAACCTTCAAATAGTTTTCAAAAAAGAATCTACCATGATGAAAAAAAAAAAGTTTTATTTTCAGAATGTTTATTAAGAAGAAAAAACCAAAGTATGACGGACCTACCACCACGTTAATTTCGTTGTTTTTCTTTTCTTTTTCCTTTTTTTTTCTTTTTTGGCGCAGTCCTAGCGATTACCCCCTTAGCTTTACGAGTGACAAAACATATTTTGAAAAATTTCAATATTTAAACATTTTCTGCGGTGGAGTATCAGTTTCTCATGCAACGTTATCGTAAATCGAGCCTCCATTAATGGTGGCGGTAATGTCGCCGGTACGACATTACCGCCACCTGTAAATTTGTTCATTATCAAATTCTTTTGACTTTTTTCAGTGCAATATTATCTTTTACACCTTAAGCTTTACGAATGATAAAAGAAATTTCAATATTTAAACAATTTTAGGAGGGGACCAGTTTCTCATACAACCTTATAGTGGCTTGAAAATGGAGGATCGATTTGCTTTAACGTTGTATGAGAAACTGACCCCTCCAAATTGGTTTAAATATTGTAATTTTTCAAATTTCTTTTAATAATCGGATTGTTTAAGTAACAATCAATAGGACTGTGCTGAAGAAAGTAAAAAAAAAAAAAAATTAAAAGCAACGAAATTAAACGTGGTGGTAGTCTGCTTCAGGTTTTCTAGGTACCTCCAGTGATTTGCGGGAAAACAGCATAGTGTAATGAAAAAGGCCACAAACTTAACGAAAATAAAGTTTTATCGTCAAAATGTTTATTATTAAGATGAAAGACCAAAGAATTTTTAAATTATATTTTGAAATTTTTTTAAATCATATCTAACGTTCAAAATTTTGGTTAAATTCTTGTTTTGTTTATGTCATCCAACGATTAACATTGATTTTTTTTTTCCGTAGAAAACACATTAATTTGGAAATTCTTGTAAAATTTAAATAATTGTCCGGTTTCAATAAAATTTTCAGAACTTATTCACAAATAAATGAAATTAATTTTAAGATTTTTTTAAAAATATTGGTAAATATTTTTTTAATGTATTATTCACCCCTTACTTATATTCATGAAATTTCGCACATAATCTGTTTGTTCCCTGACAATTTGTTTTGTTAGAAGTAGGATCTTTGGAGATAGAAAAAAAAAATAGATGATTTACGAATTAGTGCACAAATAAATGAAAATCTGCTCTGAATTGAAAAATAATAAATCCAATAAAACAATGACATTACTTAATTAGAAAAGCTTCTAATTGCTTTTGTAAATAAGTAATATTAAGGACATTATTATCTGAAGAAATAAAAAAAATTGATGAATAATGAATTTTTACAAGAATTCTTTTTCAAGTTTTTTACATTTTAATTATAATAATTTAATAGTTTAAAATATTGTAAAATTCTGTATTTGTTTGTTCCCTGGAGGTTATATAATTAAGTGGAAATGAAATTTGTGAGTCCAAAATTGCAAAGGTTATTAAACGTAGAGGTGCCAAAATATTTTTAAAATAATTTTTATTTACTTAATACTTATTTTCATGTATGGTTGCCTAAAACTGCCATTATTATGAAAAGGTTACATTTTTTAAGCGTTTTGTCCCTTCCCTTTTAGATTTATGAAAATTGCTTTTATAGTCATGCGTAGAAATTTGTCATCGCCTCGTCATTTAACACTCCTTCAAAATTCGATCAGATGAACACGACCAATCGTTAATAATTGGTTGTATATTACTTTTTTATGATGTAAGTAAGTAATATTTGTTTAAAATCAGATTAATTTAACTTTCAATTTTCTAATTTTACTAAAATAGTGTCAGAAATCTTTTTAAATATTTTTAAACTCGATGAATTTTTATTTGTTTACAAATTTCTTAATTTTAAGAAAATGGCCACTTTTAAGTAAATTTTAAATCAAAATTAAATGTGACCTTCCAATCTATGTAATTTCTATCTGAAATACACTAGAATTTTTTACTTAATGGAAATAATAAATTTGATCATTAAGCTTTTAATTAAATCTAAAATGAAATCTTTAAGAATGATTTTTTTTGTTTTAAAAATTTCATTTTCAAATTAGGTATCGAAAATCTATGCCAAAAAAGTGGAAGTACCTACGTGAAAATTTCATTGTTTTCCTCTGTGAAATTTCTGATGAATCTTAATTCTTCAGTTAATGACTGAGAATAGAAATGACTAGTTCTGAGACAATACAATATCCGCAGCAATTGTCCTACAACATCATTAAATATTTGAGCTTAACAACTCAACAAAAATATTGTAATAATAATCATAAATATGAATGCTGGTCGTTATCTTAAGAAGTGGGTACAAATGAAAAAAATTAAATTAACAACTTTTTTGCATTTCACTGAAAGAACCATTAAAATTTTTTATTTTTCCTTCTTTCATGCACTTGTTTTCATTAGGAATATAAATGAATGTTTTTTCTATGCAATCAAAACGAAATAGTCCATTATTTATGGGATATTGATACTACCACCTTTCTTTCTATCTTCTTTCTACCACCTTTCTATCTTCTTTCTACCACCTTTCTATCTTTCTTTCTACCACCTTTCTATCTTTCTTTCTACCACCTTTCTATCTTTCTTTCTACCACCTTTCTATCTTTCTTTCTACCACCTTTCTATCTTTCTTTCTACCACCTTTCTATCTTTCTTTCTACCACCTTTCTATCTTTCTTTCTACCACCTTTCTATCTTTCTTTCTACCACCTTTCTATCTTTCTTTCTACCACCTTTCTATCTTTCTTTCTACCACCTTTCTATCTTTCTTTCTACCACCTTTCTATCTTTCTTTCTACCACCTTTCTATCTTTCTTTCTACCACCTTTCTATCTTTCTTTCTACCACCTTTCTATCTTTCTTTCTACCACCTTTCTATCTTTCTTTCTACCACCTTTCTATCTTTCTTTCTACCACCTTTCTATCTTTCTTTCTACCACCTTTCTATCTTTCTTTCTACCACCTTTCTATCTTTCTTTCTACCACCTTTCTATCTTTCTTTCTACCACCTTTCTATCTTTCTTTCTACCACCTTTCTATCTTTCTTTCTACCACCTTTCTATCTTTCTTTCTACCACCTTTCTCTTTCTTTCTTTCCTTTTTCTCCTTTCTTTCTTTCTTTCTTTCTTTCTCCTCCTTTCTTTCTTTCTTTCTTTCTACCACCTTTCTTTCTTTCTTTCTTTCTTTCTTTACCTTTCTTTCTTTCTTTCTTTCTTTCTTTCTTTCTTTCTACCTTTCCTTTCTTTCTCTTTCTTTCTTTCTTTCCTTTACCTTTCTCTCTTTCTTTCTCTTTCCTTTCTTTCTCTTTCTTTCTTTCTCTTTCTTTCTTTCTTTCTTTCTTTCTTTCTTTCTTTCTTTCTTTCTTTCTTTCTTTCTTTCTTTCTTTCTTTCTTTCTTTCTTTCTTTCTTTCTTTCTTTCTTTCTTTCTTTCTTTCTTTCTTTCTTTCTTTCTTTCTTTCTTTCTTTCTTTCTTTCTTTCTTTCTTTCTTTCTTTCTTTCTTTCTTTCTTTCTTTCTTTCTTTCTTTCTTTCTTTCTTTCTTTCTTTCTTTCTTTCTTTCTTTCTTTCTTTCTTTCTTTCCTTTCTTTCTTTCTTTCTTTCTACCTTTCTTTCTTTCTTTCTTTCTACCTTTCTTTCTTTCTTTCTTTCTACCTTTCTCTTTCTTTCTTTCTTTACCTTTCTCTTTCTTTCTTTCTACCTTTCTTTCTTTCTTTCTTTCTACCTTTCTTTCTTTCTTTCTTTCTTTCTTTCTTTCTTTCTTTCTTTCTTTCCTTTCTTTCTTTCTTTCTTTCACCTTTCTCTTTCTTTCTTTCTACCACCTTTCTCTTTCTTTCTTTCTACCACCTTTCTCTTTCTTTCTTTCTACCACCTTTCTCTTTCTTTCTTTCTACCACCTTTCTCTTTCTTTCTTTCTACCTTTCTCTTTCTTTCTTTCTACCTTTCTTTCTTTCTTTCTTTCTTTACCTACCTTTCTCTTTCTTTCTTTCTACCACCTTTCTCTTTCTTTCTTTCTACCACCTTTCTCTTTCTTTCTTTCTACCATTTCTCTTTCTTTCTTTCAATGTTAAAATTTATATTTCTACCCAATTCTCATTTTTGATTGAGTAATACAGACACACCCATACTCATATTAACTTCCCCTAATCACCCCTTCTTAAATTTCTATATAACCATAAATATTCGAATATTTCTCAAAATAAATCATTTTCAGCATATGTTTGATAATATCACCCAAAAAAGAACAATTTTCTGAGACATTAATTTTTTTTGCGTAGTGTTATGCTTTTATAAATCACTGCAATAACCAAATATATATACATATATATACACACGCTGTCGAGCGAGTTTAGTGACATTGTCATTTATGAGTTCAATTCCAGTGTCTTAAAAACTTGAATTCAATGAAAACTGAGCGAACTGTAATGGAGAAGTATCAAATAATAATTAGACAATATGTCCCGGGAAAGTGCAAGAACAATCTCTCACTGTAGATTAAATAATCAGTTCAATTCGAATTTTTTCCATAAGAATACGAAAGATAGGGACAATATTATACATATGCGGATTATACATATATATATATATATATAATTCGCATATGTATAATATTGTCCCTATCTTTAGTATATATATATATATATATATATATATATATGAATTTTCAAAAATGTTGAATGAAGATTTCAAGAGAGATTTCACGTATCCTCAGCAACAGTCCATATTCCAAAATGAGAATAAAAATAAGATTAAAAAGAGAAATAAAAAACATATTTATATTGGCTCTGTAATTTTAATTACACTGAGCTCTCCTCCTGTATCATTTTTTAATATTAAAATTTTTAATATTATTTAGGATCAGGTTCTTGGGATTTACCTCCCTACTTTTCCGTTTTATATTAAAGTACTTTAATAATAAATATATATATATATATATATAGTACTGTGCAAAAGTATTAGGTCAAGAATTATTTTATCATTTATGAGGCATCAAAATAAATTTTGAAATCACCCCTGTGACTTTTGCACATCACTGTTATATTGCAAAAGTATTAGAACATGGGTGATTTTCCTAAAAACATAAACGAAATTCAAATACATGGTTGAAAAGCCAAACATTTGTAAGAATTATTTAACTCAAAAGGAAGAGGAAGGAAGGCTTCTGAATTTAAATTGGCTCCCACAAAGCCCTGATCTCAAACCTATTGAACACACATGGAATATTTTGAAAAAAAAAATTATAAATCTAATGTTACTTCGCAAGACATACTTTGGGAACAAATACAAGCTGCTTGGCAGGAGATACCATTAGATACACTGAAGAAGCTTGTGATGTCAATGCCTGACAGAATGAAAGCTGTGATCAAAGCAAAGATATACTAAATATTAAATCTATTTTGTAACAAGTATTTTTTCTTGTTAAAGCGTTTGTTGAGTAAATCAAATAAAATTACTTCAATTAAATTGTTAATTTTCTGTTAATATACCTAATAAAAGATAAAATAGTTTTTGTCCAAATACTTTTGCACAGTACTGTGTATGTATGTGTATATATATATATATATATATGTATATGTATATATAATATCATTTATTCATCACACGCAATTGTGCATAGGGAAGCAACTTTTTGTTAATGTTTCTGTAACAAACTGTTTTTCTGCAGGGCAGGATCGTTAGCCCTGCACCCAACCCCCAAACCTGGAGGACTGGTGGAACATTCTTAGTCCTTACGTTTACAGCAAATGGTATTCCCAAATGGTCACCCATTTAAGTACTGAACCCGCTCGATGTTGTTTAACTTCGTTGATCGGTCAGGAACCGGTGCATTCAACACCCATATATATATATATATATATATATATATATATATATATATATATATCATAGATTATATTACTGTTATATATATATATATATATCATAGATTATATTACTGTTATATATATATATATATATAATCATAGATTATATTACTGTTATATATATATATATATATAATTCATAGATTATATTACTGTTATATATATAATATATATATCATTAGATTATATTACTTATATATATATATATAATCATAGATTATATTACTGTTATATATATATATATATAATCATAGATTATATTACTGTTATATATATATATATATATAATCATAGATTATATTACTGTTATATATATATATATATAATCATAGATTATATTACTGTTATATATATATATATATATAATCATAGATTATATTATTTATATATATATATATATCATAGATTATATTACTGTTATATATATATATATATATCATAGATTATATTATTTATATATATATATATATCATAGATTATATTATGTTATATATATATATATATATATATGATTATATTAGTGTTATATATATGTGTGTGTGTGTGTGTGTGCCAGGAAGAGAAATTAGCAATTCTGATATTCCCAAATAAAGAGGAACTGTAAAATGAAAGAACAGAAATTATGACTGACTGTATCCACACTAAGAAATACCTCTAAGGGTCATACAACCATGGATGAAAATGTCATAATCTGTTTTAATTTAAACATTGCGAGTTCATAAATTCCCTGCAACGTGAACGTTTAAATAAAACACCGTTACAAAAGCGTTTTTAAAAAGAAAAACGGTAAAAGGTAAAATCAGTTATTAAAAATCGCCTGAAGAAACCACTCATGGTAGAAACCTGGGTAGCGAAATAACTCGTTTAAAAATGGAAAATATTCAAAGGTTCTACAATATAATTGTATCGAACACATTTTTTATACAAATGTGTACTGGCCTAACTCTTTTATGACCAAAATCTATCAATCAATCAATCAATCAATCAATCAATATATATATATATATATATATATATATATATATATAAGGAGACATTTTGCTTGACTGAAAACATTTCAACCACCATTCTAGTTAAAACATATTTTATTCTTTTTGCCATGTCTATGTAAAAACAGCTACATATTAGATGGCCCTTACGACCCTCCATAACTTAATATCTCGTCACACGTCTCACGTCAAATGACACCCATCCCAGTCACGGCGGATTCAGAGTTGATCCATTTAAATATCCAAGGCACTAAAAACTAGTCGGGAGTCATCCCGGAATCAATATCTCCGGGCTTTATTTATCCAAATTTTCTCTGCCTTACACTCGGTTCGTTATGAACTTTTGGTCGGTGGACAGTGTAAAGAGACTGGGGTGAAAGACGACAACAAACAACAGCAAAACCCCAAAAAATGAATCGTAAATCCCAATCCCCACCTCGTATTTAGCAGCAGTCGCAGGGATCACCATCATTTATCTAAGACATTATGGTCAACGTCGCCGGATTATTGCACGTGTCCCTAATTTCTTGCACTTTCTTCTCCTCTTTTCGTTTAATTTTTTTCCCCCTTCTTGTTTTTTGTTGTTTGTTTTGTTTTTTTTTGTTCATCTTTTACTACTTTTTTTCTTATTCTAATCTTCTCTCTTTTCTTCGTCTTCACGCCGTTTCTTCGTCTTTTCTCCGTCTTCTTTCCATTTCTTCGTTTTCTCCTTTTCCTTCTTCTCTCTTCGTCTTCTCTTTTTTCTTCGTCTTCTCTTTTTTCTTCGTCTTCTCTCTTCGTTTTCTCCTTTTTCTTCGTCTTCTCTCTTCGTCTTCTCCTTTTTCTTCGTCTTCTCTCTTCGTCTTCTCCTTTTTCTTCGTCTTCTCTCTTCTCTTCTCCTTTTTCTTCGTCTTCTCTCTTCTTCTTCTCCTTTTTCTTCGTCTTCTCTTTCTTCGTCTTCTCCTTTCTCTTCGTCTTCTCTCTTCGTCTTCTCCTTTTTCTTCGTCTTCTCTCTTCGTCTTCTCCTTTCTCTTCGTCTTCTCCTTTTTCTTCGTCTTCTCTCTTCGTCTTCTCCTTTTTCTTCGTCTTCTCTCTTCGTCTTCTCTCTTCGTCTTCGTCTTCTCCTTTTTCTTCGTCTTCTCTCTTCGTCTTCTCTCTTCGTCTTCTCTCTTCGTCTTCTCCTTTTTCTTCGTCTTCTCTCTTCGTCTTCTCCTTTTTCTTCGTCTTCTCTCTTCGTCTTCTCCTTTTTCTTCTCTTCTCTCTTCGTCTTCTCCTTTTTCTTCTCTTCTCTCTTTTTCTTCTCTTCTCTCTTTTTCTTCTCTTCTCTCTTTGTCTTCTCTTCTCTCTTTGTCTTCTCTTCTCTCTTTGTCTTCTCTTCTCTCGTCTGTTCTTCGTCTGTTCTTCGTCTTCTCTCTTTTCTTCGTCTGTTCTTCGTTTTCTCTCTTTTTTTTTCGTCTGTTCTTCGTCTTCTCTCTTTTTTTTTTTCGTCTGTTCTTCGTCTTTTCTCTGTCATCCCTCTTTTCTTTGTATTCTCTCTCTCATCTCTCTTTTCTTCTTACTCTTTACTTTTTTCTCTTTTCTTTTTCGATATAAAAGTCCATGTAAACGTTCAGATCGTCATTTGAAATGTTATCTAAAATCAATCGCCTATTTTTTATAGTAAAATTTGTATTACAAAAAGGTAAATTTTTAAGGCGAATATTCGAAATACAGCTCTCGTTTTGATACTGAAAATAATAAATACAAACTTTATTTAATTTTTCTCTTAATCAGTAGCATTAGTTGGATATAATCCGATTTTCTACATTCTACTTTCAGTATCCCCCTCTATCATAGGGTAATTATTTTCGAGTATTTTAGATCTCCAGTTCTAACAAGCCTATGAAACATTGCTCTACAGCATGAGACCAGTAAAAACTACGAGTAGCAATAGTTTCAGTAAGCTCTGGGGCTGGTGAAGTGGATATGATTGGCGTCAGAACATGTATAGCCGTCGTATTCTCCTCTCTGATAAGGCCGTCTTCTCGTAAGAGATGACGAGCTCTCAAACTTACGAGATGAAAGGTCATTACTTTTGTGTGTACATCGCTTTTTAAAGCAGCGCGCCACCGTTTCCATGGCATCACCAACGACAGGTCAAAATGTCGATGGACATCGCCCTACTCCCGAGTGCGGTCTCCGGATGAAAAGGTCATTCTGAAGAGATTTTTCGCTCGCCACTGTCGACTTAGACATGCAAAACTAAGTGGTGTGTTGGCAAGAAGAGAGAACAAGCGACGTAAGGTGTACGGTCAGGTGTCTGAAAAGGAGCCAGGTGGTATTTCTGGTCATAGGGAGCGAAATAACAAGAGTGTAACACCTTTTTTTTTTTTTTTTGTGTGTGGCCTATTTTAGTCTGGATATGTAGGTATCTTAACGGCTATCAGCGCAAAAAAAAACGGGATCGGTGTTAGTTTAAAATCTTCGTTGAGTTAACTTCTGCAGATACGACAATGATAATAATAGCCGTTTTCTTGTAAGGAAATATTCGTTTCTCATATCCGTAATATTCCCTGGCTTTAAATAACCTGTAAAAATTTGATAAACCGTAAAAAATACACTATCACTAAAAAGAGCCAAATTATGATTCTTGCTTCTATTCATATTTGAATTCTGATCTCTTATGGTCCATTGGGAAAGGTATGAATCCGTGGCTTCTCCCTCCAGCTATGGGTTGAATAGCAAGAGAGATTGCTTTCTAAAGTCGCGGTTGGCAGTGTCTACCGCAGAAAGTAATGGCAACCGACTGTGGGAAAATCTTCTGTCCAGTTAGTTGTCTCTTTTGAGACATGATCGCCCAAGCGTGTATTAAATATGGCACTTAAATGATGGTATTTTATGGGTGATGAACCCTTAACTTGTCAGCTCCCACTAATATTTTAATATCAATTCTTAGAATTTATTACAACTCGTAAATAATGTTGATTCTTTTTTTTCAAGATATGGTTTCGCGAGTGTATTATGTCGTATCTTGATTATTTTGTAATAGACAATTTAATTTTCTTGTTCGATTCGACTGGAGTTGTGTATTCCGTTATGATATTTTTTTTAATCATATCACCCCGAGCAAGGCGGTAACGCCACTGATGTGCAGGGGGCTACGTAAAAATAGAGAGCAAACAAGAATGTACGAAGCAGGCGGGAGCACATATTTGGGTGGTTTTGAATACAATAAGGGACAAAGTACATCACTCCTTGCTATCAATATTAAAGCAGTGGCTTCGTTGGATTATGGCTGCAGCTAATCCAGGGGTGAATCAGGGCTGACTGTTTGGTTTTTGCCGGATTATTTGGGGATATAAAACTCTCCATTTCAGAAAGGATCCAGTCACTGACAAGGGAGTCAGTTTATGAAGAAGCATGCTTGAAGAAAGGTGGCAGGGGGAGCTTCCGTTATGTAGGATCGGACGCTATAGCAGTCTGTCTTAGCATAGCGAAAAGTCGTTCTATAGAACGGTATATCAGGTGATGGTTGAGATTTGCCATCAAACTGACATTAAATCGGGAATGGTCTGACGTGCCTAGGTAGGTAAAACTTTAGCTATGCATCTATCAGGGCAGGAGGTTTGAAAGACATGGGTAGGTTGTTCGATGACCTGGATCAGTTTATACGCAATGAAGAAGTATCTGCAATTATGAATATTGTTGGAGTGGACTAATCATTCTTTTCATTTTTGTTTTTGTTTTGTTGTGTTTCTTGTTTTGTTTTTTTGTTTTAATTTGTTTTTTTGTTTTAATTTGTTTTTTTGTTTTTTTTTTTGTTTTTTGTTGTTTTGTTGTTTTTTTTTGTTTTTTTTTGTTGTTTTGTTGGTTTTTTTTTTGGTTTTTTTTGGTTTTTTGGGGTTTTTTTGGGGTTTTTTTTGTTTTTGGGGTTTTTTTTGTTTTTTGGGGTTTTTTTTTTGTTTTTTGTTTTTTTTTTGTTTTTGTTTTTTTGTTTTTTTTTTGTTTGTTTGTGTTTCTGCAGATACGAAAGCTAACCGGGGTAACTTGAGCGAGGATATTAACAATGTTTTCAGATATTCGGTGGAAGATTATCATCCCTTTGTCTTGAGGGAGAAAACGAGCAAATACGAATGCACGAAGCACGCGGAAGCACATATATGAGGGATAGTCTTCGTTTTTTTTTTTTTTTTTTTTTTTTTTTTTTTTTGTTTTTTTTTTTACGTCCCTGCCACAGAGAAACTTGTCCATGATATAGGCTCCGAGTCCGTGGCTGTGACTCTTTAGGTGGTCGTATTTATAAAAGTTTAGTAACCCGGGACGGCAAGTTTCTCTTAAGATGTGTTTGAGGCGTTGATACCGGTTCAGAAAGTAACAGGAGGTCTGGTTTGGACTGAAATAGAACACAGAACTTTCACGTGTAGGAGATGTTATGTTTTTTTAATTGGTTTCATGTGTGTATGGGTTAGTGGAAGATAGTGATATATAGAGAGGCCCCACCAGGGTCTATTGCACGGTCCAGAAACTGTACAATACAACTGTAAATACAACAGCCAGTCATCAAATGTAGTTGAAGTCGAAACTGACAGCTTTAGGATACCCAGCAAATTGGTAGGTGATTTATATAACAGCCTGGGAGATTCCACTCTGCTATCTAGGCAAGTCTATTCTGTAGGTTCCGATTGGCTGATGATTCCGGTGTGGATATTTTGTCCAATAAATATCAGCACAATATCCACCCTATGGCGAGAGGAGAGACGGACATGCATTGAGCTCCATAAATATTCAGCACATTATCCACCATTTGTCTTTGGGCCACATAGGGACATGTATTCAGTTACAACCCTGTTTATTTTTGTCTGCCAACTGGACGCTAGTTGGAAACATCCTGGTGAAGGTGAGTCTCGTACTCTTAATTGTTAATAAACCTTTCACAAAATAGTAGTGCAATAGCCTTAATATAATATCCCTGCTAGAATAGCTTCCTTCGGAAATACTCATAGGTTCGGATCCCTGACTCTCAAATAGATAACGCCAAAATCGAAGAAAATTCTACCTCCCGCACCCTAAAGGAAGGGTCGATCCACCCAGAAAAGATTATTGCCTGATACTTCGAGTAGATATGTCATATTCATACGAGAATGTCAACTGTGTATGGTGCCACATGTTTCAACCAAAAAATGTCTACAAGTGACAGGCCGGGGAGGCAGACAAAAGTGAGGTGATCGAATCAGTCTGAAAGAAGGGTGACAGTAGATGACATTGCAAAGACTTCCTCCTTGGGGCAAAAACACCGTACAGGTCCAAGACTTGAAGGTAACAAGATAAGCTACCTCGTGCACGCGGGGCTTAAAAGATCCACTGGGAGAATGGGGATGATGAGAGTTCTTCGCGTGGTACCGTGGATATCGGCTCGGAACGAGAAATCACAAAGCCGAGTTCAAATTCCAATTGAATTTGTTGCATTCACTTACGCGCAAATACCTTCTCTTCCCTCCAGCTATGGGTCCAAAAACATATTCGTTTCTATAGCCTTGGTTTGCGAGCAATCTACCACAGAAAGTAATGGCAACCTGCTGCAGGACATCTTCTACCCAGTCAGTCATGTCTCTTTCGAGACATGATCGTCCAGGCATGTATCACGTTGGACTAAACTGAATGACTGAATATAACAGTTAGAAACATGATTAAGGCTTCTACTGGGCATAAAGTGGGGGATCAGTTTTCTATTGTTATGAAGTAATAAACTGATTCCCTTAATAATTACTACTTAATAATATAATACATATATTCTCCCTCTAGCTATGAGTCAAATATCAGGGCAGATTGGGTTCTATAGTCTTGGCCGGCAACTCGTCTACCACAGAAAGTAATGTCAATCTACTGCTGGAAAATCTTTTGCCCAGTCAGTCATGTCTCTTTTGACACATGATCGCCCAAGCGTGTATCACGTATGACTGACTGAATGGATACCGGCTCTTTGTTATAAATCGTACGGCTGAGTCCCAAATCCATTTGGGTTTTTTATATTCATTTACGCTAAAATACCCTTAGGAAATGTTATAATTAGTAGGATTTTTTTTTTAATCATATCACCCCAAGCAAGGCGGTGACGCCACTGATGCGCATGGGGCTATTTAAGAGTAAAATGATTGGAAAAGAGAAAGCCGGGAACCACATCCTAAACAGGGAACAAGGGATGAGCCTCTTCACCTGTTCAAAAGACGTGGGTGGAGTGTGAACCGGGCAATAGTTAAGTCTATCTACTCCAATTGAGAACAAAAAAAGAGAAAAGAAAAAAGTGAAAGAAAATTGGGAAAAAGAAAAAAATAAGAAAATGCCGGGAACAACATATCCGTAAATAAGTATATCCAAATAATTTCTACAATTGAAAAATATTTTTCTGATTTCAAATAGCCTGCAAAAGTTTAATAAATGTAATTAATTAATTGTCTGACATTAATTATCGTCCAAGAATGTATTACGCATGGCAATTAACTGACTGGCTAACAAGAACGGATTTTGAATCGGAGGGAGGTTTATGGTCAGGGGGTGAGAAATAGCTCTAAAGTTTTAACTTAGCAAGTCTCTATATCCACTTTTTGGAATTAGTGGTACCGTGGATATCGGTTCGGAACGAGAAATCAGGAAGCCGAGTTCGAATTCCAGTTGAATTTGTTGCATTCACTTTCGCGCAAATACCTTCTCTTCCCTCCAGCTATGGGTCCAAAAACAAATTGGATTCTATAGCCTTGGTTTGCGAGTAGTCTACCACAGAAACCTGCTGCAGGAACATCTTCTAACCAGTCAGTCATATCTCTTTCGAAACCTGATCGTCCAAGAATGAATTACATATGTCAATTAATTGACTAGCTAACAAGAAAGGATTTAGAATCGGAGGGAGGTTTATGGACAGGGGGCGAGAAACAGCTCTAAAGTTTTAACTTAGCAAGTCTCTATATCCAGTTTTGGAATTAGTGGACAGAGAAGAATGAGGCAAGTAACTCCGCCAGAAATTTGGAAATGGTACGCTGCACTGTTTGGAATTCACGCCGGAAGTTTAAATACGAACAATTCACAATGTTTGGATGTCACTGTGAGTGCAGAGGATTCGGAAAACTTTTGATGATTACGAAGGTGTTTGAAGTGATCACTAGTGATGTCGAGGTTATGCCTTCATCCATCTTACCATAGTGCCTTAGACTCAGCACGGGGGTCTATATCAAGTGCCTTGAGGAGGTAGTGCTGCCCTGGGTCAAGAGGGTGGCTGCTAGAAAACCCTACGTCTGGTAACAGGATTCCATGTCACACAAGCAAGAGAAGACAGTCATGGGCTATCAGACAATATCTAGGACCTGATCACTCCTTACATAAGGAGATTCCGAAGTCATCGAGAGGCTGTGGTTGAAGCCAATGTCGAGTTTATTTAATATATTTACTCCACCCACATCTATTGAACAGGTGAAGAGGCTCATCCCTTGTTTCCTGTTTAGGATGCGGTTTCCGGTTTTCTCTTTTCTAATCTTCTCACTCTTATGTAGCCCCCTGCACATCAGTGGCGTTACCGCCTTGCTTGGGGTGATATGATTAAAAAAAAATATCTCTTTAGTGTTTCAAGATATTTTTGTGTATTTTTGGTAAATATATCTGTTAAAATGAGATGTCAGCGTTATTTTCGATTTTGCGTAATATAAGAGACAACTTAACCATTACAGCCAATATCTAAATATATATGGAACAAAGATATGCTGATTTTCTAAGCGTAGGTTAGATGTGGCACAAGGCCGAAAGTATGGAAGAACTAGATGTATTTTTATATAGGTTAAAAATTGTTTTGAAGGTCAATTTCGGTTTTATTGAATAAATTTACTCTTGAGTATTTCAAGATATTTTTGTGTAATTTTGTTAAATATATCTTTGAAAATGAAATGTCAGTGTTATTTTCATTTTTGTGTAATTTAGACGACAATTTAACTATTGCACTTTGTATATATTGTATCCCTATATTATACGTCAGTACAGAATAACTCAGTTATTATGCAATGACTGTTTACCAGCTTATGTACAGGGTGTTATGGGTAGATTGTTGCTATTTTATATTTTCAATTTCGCGCAAGCACGTTGTTTATGTCGACTGCACAACATAGTAGGGTCAGTTGGGCACCATCGTTAAGAGAAGGAGCATCATGTCGCGATTCACTCCGCCAGAAAGTTGAAAACGGCATGTTGTACTGTTTCGGATTCGTGCTAGAAAATAGTATACAAACATTTCAAAGTGTTTGGGTATCACCTTAAGACAGTCCATAAAATTAGGAAAGAGTTGGATGATATTGTGGAATCTTTCACACAAGCCTTTCACCCTTTTCGGAAAGAAGCATTCTTCCCAGAGAAAAGCCTTACCAATCACCACTTCATGTCTGCAAATTTAATTTTTCATTGGTTAAGACACACTAAACGATCAGCTGCTGGGGGTGCCCATATATTCTGCATCCCTAGAGTTAATTATTAGTTCTTTCTTATTGATATCTTCCGCTATTCTGGCATCCGTTGTCATGTGCGTAAACAACTCAATACAATATATATATATATATATATATATATATATATATATATATATAGCGCCTTCTCTTACATTAATATTTCGTGAAAAATAATCCTGTATAAATTCGCGGGTAAAAAAAATTCTAATTTTTTTGTCGGACACACCCCATCCTTTATCTTACATCAGTACAACAAAACAATTCAGTTATTATGCAATGAATGTTTACCGGCTTATATACAGGGTGTTATGGGTAGATTTTTGCCATTTTAAATTTTCGATTTCGTGCAAGCACGTTGTTTATGTCGACTGCACAATATAGTAGGGTCAGTTGGGCACCGCCTGTGTGAAAAAGCGCGCTATGACGCAATTCACTCCACCAGAATTTTGGAGACGGCATGTTGTACTGCTTGGAATTCGAGCCGGAAGCTTCAATACCAACATTTCCTAGTGTTTTGGTAAAATTCTGAGGAGAATGCAGAGGATTTGGAAAGTGTTGGATGTGTTTAATGGTGATTACAAATTTCTGTGGAACGATCACTACCGGTGGCGACACTATACCTCTATTCATCTTCCTGCAGGGTCTTGACACTCAACACCGATTTACTTTTTAATATCTCAAGATATCTTTGTGTCATTTTGACGCCCGAACACAGTAAAATTTTCGGGTTGGTGCTTTCGTCGCGAATAGCATGCAGTTTCCAAATTTCTGGCAGACTGAATTGCCTCATGGTACTCTGTTCTTCACAGACGTTGCCCGACTCACCCTACTATACGGTGCGGTCTACATAATAAAAAGCGAACAACGCGTATGTGTGAATTTAAAAATATAAATAGCGACAATTTACTCATCGCAACCTTTACATACGTACACACACACACACATATATGTATTGTAATAATTCTTAGTACCAAAATTGATGTTTTTCAGTAGTTTTCAGTAGTAGAAAGGTATTTTAGGCAAGCAGATTTTTTTGTCATAAAGTGCTCGATGTCAAGATAGAGATTGAGCGTTAATAGAATTAATGTGGAGAAGTTTGTCATTTAGCTGAGCAGTGTTATTTTAGCCGTGCGGACTTGGAAGTTTCGTGAAGCGCATTAGTCTGTTAGTGTTTTCACTTTTTTTTATTTCGAGAATAAAAAACAAATGACCCTGAAGAGTGAAGTCATTATAATAATGCCCTCACGAAACTTCAAAGAATTAATGTGGAGAAGTTTATCACTTATCTAAACACTTTTATTTCAATGTGTGTGTGTGTGTGTGTGTGTGTGTGTGTGTGTATACACACTTCACAAGTTCATTCGCCTGAAGAGAGTCAACTTTGAACACATGTAGCGACACAAATACCATCCAAAAATAAGTAATATTAATAAATTTACTCTATAGATAAAACGTTCATGGCTTCTCACACTTTTTCTTTATATATATATATATATATATATATATATATATATAATAGTTTGCACATGTTCGAATTTAATAACAAATATTCATTGCTCTATTTTTATATGAATGTTTTGAACGTCGCAATTATTTTCTTACTCATTTGATTATATATATATATATATATATATATATATATATATATATGTCATCCGCAGACAGATCTGTTTTGCTGTATCACAGCTCATCAGTACGGTTAGATATCCGATTGCTTTTAGCCAGTATTGAAACCCAACCGAATTAACATAAGTCTACCACTGAGCCATGGGCGCTCGGTTGGAGGAAGGCAGACTTTAGCGTGTTATATACAATGTAAACACACGGCAGTTGCCGAGAGTGTTCAAATTCAAATAGATAGATACACAGAAAACCAATGTAGTGTATCAATGTAGATTGTATCTCTGGTAAACTCACTACATATATTGGTTTTACTACAACCACGCTCTCTCGTAGACTTACCTGTCACCTTTCTTATCAAAGTTCATTTAAACAATATTTATTAGACAAACATTGCCATGTAGTTAATATTAGACAGATTTTAGTCAATACAATATTACTCACTCATACACACAGTAAAAAGACCCTCCAGATATTGGAGGCCATCTACATTAAATCGAAACAACCAGCACTTAAAATCACGTTTAAATCTGGTTTGTAATTGCATTTAAATATGTTTCTGTTAACATTTCGAGTTCTCACACGTCATAGAACCGCAGTACAAATTTACGGACTGCGTTTGCTACTTTTGGTAATTTTGCTTAGTTTTATGTCAACACAAGATAAAATCATTTTTGATGGTGGGTGTTTTTATGTTAACGTCCCTGTAACCTCTCTGAAGATGACTCATGTGAGCCGAAAGCTTAGAATCAATATATAAAAAAAAAATATCCAAATGTTGGAGAATTTGTGTCTTTATTTTCATCTTAAATTAAATTTAAAATACGATATTTAGAACGGTTCAGGATTAAACATTCATTGTCTGTTATATTTAACAGCATATGCTTAGAAAATTACCTGCTGCCTCGATACACTAAATATATGTGCCACTACTAGAATAATATTTACAAATCTCTGCTTGTCGCGAAATACGAGATTCATTCTCTGCTATAAAATACTGTGTGCGAAGTCTGAGTAATTTTAAATGTTTTTGTCGCCATTCAGTATTTCTCGTGTTGACTCTCAGCCAATCTTTCTTTCATTTAAGAGATCTGCGTAATTTTGTGGAGATTAAATTTCGTCTTCATTTATCCTCTTAAAAGTATTTTTGTTTTTATCAAAAAGAATCGAAGATGGAAAGATTGCTTTTCTTTTGCGATATCTAAAGACAAGCTGAAACATCAAATTCTTAGTTATTTCCCTTGAACTCAGCAGAAGCATTCCCGCCAACGTATTATTTTGAAACATTATTTTATTTTATACTAGCAGTATAGCCCGGCGTTGCTCGGGTGTAATGAAAGCTTTAAAACTAATCCATGGTCCTGGAACTCAGACTCTTTGGACGTTTGCACGAAAGACTAAAAAGCAATAGTTATTTCCAGTTAAAGCGAAACCGTAGACTGAAAGAAAAATGAATGGATGTAAGTCAAATTTTGATTTGCTGGTATCGATATGAAATAAGTTTTTTTCGTCGTAAACTGAATTTTGAAGGCTAAATAAGTCCTCTACGTAAATGGCATCATGGCTGAGACTAAGTACTACAATTATACCTACTTAGAGCCAAACCCGAAGCAAGAACTAAAATGAAAGGGCTGAAAAAATACATACAGGCAGATAAACAGACACACACACACACACACACACACACACACAAACATCTTGCTTTATATATATATATATATATATATATTATCGATTTGCTGTCATATTGTAAGAACTGCAACCTTGAAACTTCTGAATATCGTTTCTTATGTCTTTGTCGAACCACTCCTTCTATAATCGAACCACTCCTTCTATAACCCGATTTTTTCGATTATCGATTATCGATATTTATCGGGGGTACCTCGATACAAAACCTAGCTAGGAACACTCGCAGAGGCTTATAGTGCAACTGTGTAAATTTTCAAGAAAATGGGTTCAGCCGTTTCGGAGTCTATAGGTAACGGACACACACTCACAAAGTTTCATTTATAAATAAGTTTAGATTAGGTACAAAGAATACGTAATATAAGAATCATGAACGCGTATTTCTGGGTTTGCTATTTTTTTCTTTGTTTCCCTTAATTAGGCTTTTGTTATCTGCTTTGTGGCGAACGGGCGTCAGTACAGACGCAAAAGACGCCTTGGATCACATGTGTCCACATGTAATCCAAGGCGTTTGTCAACACCGGGTTTTTCCCCTGAGCAGAGGGACAATTTAGTATATCAAGCTACATACGGGCCTCTCTACAACTGGTCAAGATCCGGGTTTTGTTATATGCCTTATGCTAATAAAAGGTGGGAGGGAAAAAACAGCAGTTGGCGGTTAGCAAGACACGGTGACTTGGGAAGTCGATCCCGTGGGCATTTTGTTCCCCAAGTTTGCTGTGGTTTCCGTTGTTATGTTATCTCTTTGTTACCTCCCACCTCTTTTCCTTCTCTCCCTATTATTTCTCCCTAATCTCAACCGACACTTTACTTTCACGTCAACATTCTTTTAATCCATTTTCCCGGGCAACTTAGCAGATTTCAACCCTAACTCTTTGAGCTTTGCTTTACTATAATGATTTCTCTTAGCTTAATGGTAAAGTACGCTTGATTGCAAACTGTTTCTTTGATATTCATGAAAAAAAATTTTATTAAGACTTTAGAATTTCACCAACAATTTGTAGTATAAAAAAAAGATGAATGATGATGGAGAGGGGAAACAAAAGGTGCAGGGCGATGCTCGTTCGCCAGCGGGGCGGCTGTTTTTTCTTTCTTTGGTCGCCTCAAGGAAATGAATTTCATGTTTCCTTTTCTCGGCCTGTTACACAGGGCATTTGTGAAACAGACACCAGCTAAGCCTCTTCTTCTTCTTCTTTGTCAGCCTGACTGTCAATCGGCAACTTCGACACACAAAATCCACCGAAAAAATCCGCTCTCCACAGCAGCGCTGGCACCCGCTTTTTATGCCATTCTAAGACGGCCAAAATTTGCATGTTTGCAAATATCGTCTCGTTTTGGACGAGATAGGCACGCATAAATTGTGTCTTCAATAGCGGCCATCTTTCTTTTTTGTTATTATCTTGCAGGCAAGACATGTTCGCGCTCATTTCGAATTCTGAGGTAAATCATGTCTTTCGTTACAATATGAATACTACTTTACTGAAACAAGAAAACAAGAGATAAACCATTTGTTCAAAAGAACAGAGAGGAGTATTAACTGGACTGTAGTAGTAAAAACAAGAAAAAAGATGAATGATGATGAAGGGCTGGGGGAAAGTGCAGTGGGACGCTCGCTTGCCGGCAAGCCAGCTGTTTTTCTTTCTTTCTAGGTCGCCTCAAGGAAATGGATTTCAGGTTTCCCTTTCTCGGAGCGTTACACAGGCCAGTTGTGAAACAGACACCAACTAAGCCGCTCCTACTTTCTCTTTGTCAGTCTGTCAATCCGCAACTTCGACACAAGCAATCTGCCGAAAAAACCCTCTTCTCTGTCAGCAACACAGGCACCCGCTTATTATGCCATTCCAAGACAGCCAAAGTTTGCATATGTGCAAATATCGTCTTTTTTTTAGACGAGATAAGCCCGCATAAATTATGTCTACACTAACGGCCATCTTTCTTTTTTGTTATCTTGCAGGCAAGACATGTTCGCGCTCGTTTCGAATTCCGAGGTAAGTCATGTTTTTCGTTACAAAATTATCAACTCTTTTCTCAAGATTCCGGTGAATTACCATAGTAAATTGAGTGGAGTAATGTCTCCTTTCCTTCTCCTCGGTGTTTAATTAAGAGTAGATTGTTATTCTAGACTGGCTGCGCCCCAGCAATATGGACCCACATTGTAGATTACTATTTAATCGATAGATAGTGGAGGAGGAAAAGAGGTGGATTTATGACCTTTCACAAAGACTTTTAAGCGAAATTAAACACAAGATATTTTTTGAATCTTTAAATTCGGGTCGCAGATAGTCCTTGCGCTATAGAAATTACTTATTTGATATTCGACAGCAGATGAAGAAAAACGTATTTTATGACAAGCATAAATCCATTTTTGTTATTTAGTTGAAGAATAGAAAAAGATAGGTTCATCTATCGCTCGGTACACATTCATCGCCAGCCATTTGAACAATAATAGAGCTTTATCTCCTGTTCCCTGATGATGATTAAGTTGCCGGTACGTTTAGTTCAACTTTATGCTTCTAAAATCTCCACCTGAACTCTACAATATTATTTACTATTTTTCTTTTCTCTCTCCCCTCAATTGGGATAGATAGGTTCCTCCCTTATTTGAATTCTACTCATTTGAAAGACATTTTAACAAATGAAGAAAGCGACACATTAAAAATAAAACTCATGCGTGTCTATTATTTGACATCTTTTTTTAAGGATTGATCATGATCAATTTTATATGCATACGTGCGTGCGAGATTATATATATATTAAAACTAGAAAGCATACAAACTGGAAAAACTAGAGATGAATTGTTACTCCTGTCATCTTAACTTTTGAAGTTTTCTTTCATGTTTTCTTCATTTCTGAACTTTTTTTTCTCTTCAGTACATACAAATACCATCTGCCCATTTCCCCACCACCTACTTGGAACTAGCATTTTTCTTTTCTTTCTTACTGTTCATTTCACTTCCTCTTTATGATGTTAGCTTTAAAAAAATCTCTCTCACTCTCTTCTTAATTGGAATAGATAGGTTCTTCTCTTTTTCTTTTTCTTTTTCCGGTTCTTTCTAAAAAAACAAAAAAAAAATCTTTTCATACTTTTTCACTCCTAGTGGCTCCGGATGTTGGTTGATTTTTTTTTATTTAGCGGCATATCAACCTCTATGACGAAATCTATTTTGTATGCAATTTTGCTTTTGAAATAATACAGATTTTAGTTATACTAGTCTTATTATTTAACCGATAGATGGGGAAGAAGAGGTGCAATCATACTTTTGCCAAGGGTAACTGAACATAACAGTATTTACCACATTCCCAATAAGGGTAAGTGAATATAACAGTATTTACCACATTCCCAATAAGGCGCCCAGCAGCACGGCCTCTGGTTGGGAGGTTGGGAGGAACATGGAACCACCTCTTAATTGCTGTTGTTCCCAGGTCCACCCTGACCCAGAGTGGGAGCACCTATTAGGAACAAATAGTTAACCCCCAAACTGCTGTCAAAACAACATGAAAGTCTAACAATACGCTTTTACAGAAATACATACATAAAAATAGATTTTTATAGAAAAATATACATTTTTTTAAGGAAAAATCTTACCCCCAATACATTTTGAAGGAAAAAAAGTATTTACCATAATACATTTTTCAAGGAAAAAAAAGTATATACCAGCAAATACAAAACTAGAAGACATCTTCAGTTTTATAAAATAAAAAAAAATTTAATCAAAACCTGACTAAATCAACCTTCTCACTATAACCGAACATTAAAAACATACCTTAAAAAAATCACCTTTTTGGCATTAAATAACCGACAGAGGTTGATATGCCGTTAAACAAAACACAAACTCAAACTTTCACTAAGGCGGATGCGACACAAGGTCAGTTAAAGTGGGAACTCTGGGCCCGTAAGCGCAGCCCAAAATATTAAGGCTGAGTTGGGCTCTTGCTTTTTTTTTTTTTTACCCCAAACTAGACTCTACCCTTCGGAGCCTTGTCCGGGTTTCTCTCTGCTCGGAAGCTGAGAGTTGAACAAGAAAGCTTGATAACAAACGATCGCTATGTGCTCATCAACATCATAAATGAATATAATGAAACCAACTGGAATTAAAACTTGGCTCTCAGATTAATAATTCCGAGTCATTATCCACTACACTAGTCACACATCCAAACTTACAGCGTCTGATATTCCCAAGCGGTCACTAATATAGGTAATGACCAGAATCGACGTTGCTTAACTTCGGTCATCATACGAGAGACGGTGTTTCAACGAGATGTGGCCGTAAGCCTGCGTCTCTGGAATATACATATATAGAAGCTACCGTGGCCACAGACTGAATGTAATATAGAATTGATCCCCCTTTATTTTATAAACGTATCAAATTCTGGTTTTAATCTATCCCTTCTCCCTCCGGCTATGAGTTAAATAATAAACATTTGTATCACAGCCATTCTTACTGTTACGTAAAAAATACCTGCAATTTAAAATATTTTCTGGCTTTAAATATAGGTTTCTCAATCCAATAGTTGTTATCATTCATTAAACTATAGATGGAGGTTACCTTCCTAACTTTTTATTTCATGTAGTGTGGAATGCTAACAGTGACCACAAAGGTTATGATATTATTCAAAATTTATTGATTTTTTTTTCTAATAATACAAATTAACGGCAAAAATAAACTTCCTAATGAGATGACATGTTGTCTAATCTTTTCACACAATATTTCTTAAAGACCTCAATAACATGAAACAAGCACTATTAGACAATGATAGTGGTAAATGCAATATTAGCCGTTTCCCTCTAAGGAAATATTTGTCATTCAATGATCGAGCAGTACAGTTTTTGTTTGAAATTTGTAATTTTTTTCAGGAAAAATAGGTTTCAGTAGCTGTTATTGTTCTTTCTAGTATAGATATAGTCTACATTAATGTTTTCAGAAAAAAAGAGTTTTCTGAATTCCAGTAGATATCACTCTTTCAGTCATAGATGGAGGCTTCTTCAGGAATAAAGGTTTCTCAAGTCCAGCAGCTGTCAACACCCTTTCTACTAAAGATAGAGGCTACCTTATTTTTTTTAGAAAAATAGATTTCTCAAGTTCAGCAGCTGTCAACACCCTTTCTACTAAAGATAGAGGCTACCTTATATTTTTTAGAAATATAGATTTCTCAAGTCCAGCAGCTGTCAACACCCTTTCTACTAAAGATAGAGGCTACCTTATTTTTTTCGAAAAATAGGTTTCTCAAGTCCAGCAGCTGTCAACACCCTTTCTACTATAGATAGAGGCTACCTTATATTTTTTAGAAAAATAGATTTCTCAAGTCCAGCAGCTGTCAACACCCTTTCTACTAAAGATAGAGGCTACCTTATATTTTTAAAAAAAAATAGGTTTCTCAAGTTCAGCAGCTGTCAACACCCTTTCTACTATAGACAGAGGCTACCTTATATTTTTTAGAAATATAGATTTCTCAAGTCCAGCAGCTGTCAACACCCTTTCTACTAAAGATAGAGGCTACCTTATATTTTTTAGAAAAAGTATAGATGTAGTCTACATTAATGTTTTCAGAAAAAAAGAGTTTTCTGAATTCCAGTAGATATCACTCTTTCAGTCATAGATGGAGGCTTCTTCAGGAATAAAGGTTTCTCAAGTCCAGCAGCTGTCAACACCCTTTCTACTATAGATGGAAACCACACTCGCAACATTTTCAGAAAAATTAGGTTTTTCAAATCCAGTAACTCTTATATCCTTTTTATCATAGAGAAAACCTTCTTAACCATCTTAACCAAATAGGTTTCTCAAGACCAGTATCTGCTATCATTATTTGTATTATAATTAGAGGTTATCTTCGTAATCTTTTCAGCAAAATATATTACTCAGGTCCAGTAGCTGTTATTACTCGTTTCCTTACAGATAGGGGACGACTTCTTAACATTTTTAAGAAAATAGGTTTCTCAAGACCAGTACCAGTTATCGCTCTTTAAAGTATAGGTTCAGGTAAACTTCCTAACCTATTCAGGAAAAATAGGTTTCCTAATACCGGTAGTTGTTATCACTCTTTAATCTACAGATAGAGGTTACCTTCCGAACCTTTTATTTCAAGTAGTGTGGAATGCTAACAATGTGTACAAAAGTTATGATATTATTCGAAATGTAAATAATGTACAAATATTCAGAAATAAATTAGAAATGTTACAAGTTAATAGTCGCCGTTTCCTTATAAGGAAACATTAGGCAGTCATTCCCCAAATAGCCTGTTTTGGGTTGTAGTCGTCGTAAGATGTCATGGATTGGGAACAACACACTGCATTAAGTCTGAATGGCGAGCAGAAGAAAAAGGGTACAAAAAGTTAAAAAAGCTACTTAGAAAACAAAAGAAGTTGTGGTGAGCCACTATCCTAAAAGCACATGTAAAGTAAAAGAAGCTCCTTTCTATTATGATAAAGACTTATATATATATATATATATATATATGCGGTGTAGATATAGAAAAATCCAAAGGAGTATCCAAGCACAAAGTGGTAGGATAACTCTATAGGAGAGCTCTGAATATATATGTATATAAATACATGTATATAGCCGTATACATATTGTTTCGACATTGAAAGGACAATGTCTCATCAGGTAGTAAACGTTATTTTTAAAAAGAGATGGAAATTCACTTCCTTATATTGGCAAATTTTTTGTGTACGAGGTAAAAGTGGGTAGGGAAAATGAGAAACCACCTCTATCCTTTCCGCCCATTTCCCCTCACTTTCTTCCCACCTCTCTGCATTTTCTTACTTCTTCCTCTTTGTTAAGCTCAGACGCTGTGCCACCAAAGGTTGTATATGACTATACTTTACTTCCTACCTAAACCTGGAGCCTTTCATTGATTCTTTCTCCGTGTCTCTTTAGTACTTTTCCTCTCTCATTTTCCTGTTTTTGTTTTTATTCCCTCTGTGTCCTTTTTATGATTCCCCATTCTGGTTTTTCATTTTCCCTACCCACTTTTACCTCGTATTCAAAATAAATTTGCCATTAAAAGGAAGTGAATTTCCATCTCTTTTCAAAAATAACGTTTACTACCTGATGAGACATTGTCCTTTCAATGTCGAAACAAAATGTACACTTTTGTAGTCGATTGTAGTTTGGACATGTTCTAAAATTTATAATATATATATATATATATATATATATATATATATACTAACCTAAAGTAACTAACCTAAAGAACCAAGCTTTCACCTAACCGGATCTTCCACGAAGGTTGGAACCAACCTTACCCTGAAGATCCGTTTAGGTGAAACCTTGGTAGGTTCATTGGCTGTTTAGGTTAGTTACTTTCTTTGTTTGCTCTGCTTGTGTATAGAGCGCTTTATTGTGTATAGAGCGCTTTATTGTTTTAGGTTGCTCGTCTCGTGCTTTTTTTTTCTTTGGGCTACGTATTTTGACTGATGTTCAAGTGCTTAGCTCTTTTTTTATTACCATTTTTTCCTTCCGCGTATGTACTCTGGGGGTTTTTCGAAACGAGTATAGCGATAAGTTTATCTATCTATCTACATACACACACATACGGCAACACCGTAAGGCAACACCGCTACTGGTGACCAGGGGATTACAGTGAGGGGGAGGAAAAACAAAAGAGATGTCGAAGAAAAGATGAGGGAGGGATGGAAATTAAAGAGTTAGATAATAATTGACGTTGTATTTAAATTTTTATAGATTGTAGCTATCAGGGAAGTAAACAAACGAAAAAGAGTTCCACAAACGTAAAGTGCGAGAAAAGAAACTGTTAGAGTAGAAGAAACGGTTATATTTAACTATTTCGTCAGTAAAATGGTGGGACTTTGATGCCAATCCAGTAACATGCGTGGTCGAGGCAGTAGGGAAAGAATCTCATCAGAGCATTTGCCATGAAATTACTTGTAGTAAAGACAGAGGAAAGCCACCTCATGTCGGTGAAAGAGTGACTGAAGGCGGGATGCCAAGTTAGGATCGTTTATATTGCAAATCCTTCTTTGGATTTTGTCGAGAACGTCGAGGAGAATAGCAGGAACACCCGACCAGATATGGCAACAGTATTCAATGCACGGAAGAATGGTAGATTTATAAAAGTGTAAAATGGATTTTGACAAGAAAATTTTCCTGGCTAGACGCAATGACCCAACTTTCATAGCAGTAGATGTTGGTATAGATTTGATGTAGCCGTTCTATTTGAGATTGATTGAGATAGTGGGGCCAAGGAGGCGCAGTGTGTTGCTCTCTAAGAGACTAGCGTCTTCCATTCTGATGCTAGGTAGGAAAGTTTCTCTATGGACTGCACAGAGAAACTTGATGCATATCCTTCATGTTTTTGCATTCTGCTCTTTCATTCAATAACAATATTTTAAATATTGTTAAAAATGTGCGCTATGTGTCGTGAAATAGATATATAACTAGCAGTATAGCCCGACGTTGATCGGGTATAATGAAAGCTTTAAAACTAATCCATGGTCCTGGAGCTCAGACTCAGCCTAAAGAATATTTGTGTGAAGTTTATGAGAATCGGATAAAAATTGTGGATTTGTATAAAGGAGATACAGACAGATAAACAGACACGCGCACAAACATCTTGCCTTATATATATTATCGATTTTCTGCACTATTGTAAGAACTGCAACCTTGAAACTTCTGTATATCGTTTCTTATGTCTTTGTCTATGAGTGTATGAAATTTGATTAAAATCGGACCACTCCTTCTATAAGCCGATTTTTTTCGATTATCGATTTTCGATATTTATCGGGGGTACCTCGACACAAAACTTAGCTAAGAACACTCGCAAACGCTTATAGTACAACTGTGTAAATTTTCAAGAAAATCGGTTCAGCTGTTTCGGAGACTATAGGTAACGGACACACACACACACACAAAGTTCCATTTATAAATACGTTTAGATTTCTTTAAATATTATTTGTAATAGATACTCGTATTTGCGTAGATGTTCAGTTTAATTATAAATTAAATCATTAATATTATATTTGTAATTAATAATTATATTTATTTACGTCCACTGGCCTGAATAATTAAGAAATCTTGTTAGGTAAATAAGCGTCCTTCGACAGGGTTCAAACCTGCGTTCCCTAGGGGAAACCGTCATCAGTCCTTACTGTCTTAACATCTCGACCACGTAGGGCACACGATCAAAGAAAACCCGAATAGTGTTTTTAAAAGCACACCTTTTCCGAATATTTTGGAATATTCATATCTGCTGTTTTCGTATCCTAATGTAAACAGACAATTTGTTTATGAAATCTGTTGCGATATGAATTAACCCGACATATTTTAAATTTATTTGTTTAAACATTATTTTTAATCGATACTCTGTTATTTATGACGAAGCAGTATATTTACAACTACTGGCCTGAATAACCGGGAAATCTTGTTAGGAACATATGTGTCTTCCGGTAGAATGCGAACTTGCGTTCCCTGGAGAGAAACGTCATTTGATCTGACGAGTTTTGACCGCTCGACCACGAAAGACTGATAGTGAAATAAATCTCGAAATAATATTTTTGCCGTGGTCGTGCTGCTAAGACACGTCAGATATGGAAGACTGTGTAAAGCCCAAATTGCTTACTTTCAATCGTTTAAACATTATTTTTAATCGATACTCATATTTGAGTTGATACTCTGATTTTTTTTATTAAATACTATATTTATTTATCTCCCGAACTGAAAATCCGAAAAATCTTTCTTTCTTTCTTTCTTTCTTTCTTTCTTATTCAGTTTTCTTCTTTTTTCTTCAGTTTATTTGTTTATTTGTTTCTATTTCTTAATTTCTTTCTTTAAATTTTTCTTTTTCGTTCTTTCCTTCTGTTTTCTTTATTTTTATTTTTTCTTTCCTATTTCATTTTTTCGTTATTTAATCTCTTCCTTTTACTTTCTTTTTTTTTTTGGGGGGGGGGGCTACGTTTTTGTTGTTGTTGTTGTTTAGACTACTCTCTCTTTGTCTTTCTATTTCTTTCTCTTTCTCTGTATCTCTATCTTTCTCTTCAATTTTCATGTCTTTCACTATATATTCTTTCTTGACATCTATCCTTTTCTCTCGGTCTCCTTTTCGCCTTTCTTTATATCTGTCTTTCTTTCGCTCTTATTGTTTTCTTTCAGTTTTTCTTTTTACTTTACTGATATTTCTCTCCTCTTTTTTCTCTCTCTCACTCCCGTTGGTGTTTCGCAATATATCTATCTATCTTTATTTTATCTATCTATCTATCTATCTATCTTATTTTTTATCTATCTATCTTATTTTATCTATCTATCTTATTTTATCTATCTATCTTATTTATCTATCTATCTATTTATCTATCTATCTTATTTATCTATCTATCTTATTTTATCTATCTATCTTATTTTATCTATCTATCTTATTTTATCTATCTATCTTATTTATCTATCTATCTTATTTTATCTATCTATCTTATTTTATCTATCTATCTTATTTTATCTATCTATCTTATTTTATCTATCTATCTTATTTTATCTATCTATCTTATTTTATCTATCTATCTTATTTTATCTATCTATCTTATTTTATCTATCTATCTTATTTTATCTATCTATCTTATTTTATCTATCTATCTGTCTATCTATCTATCTTATTTTATCTATCTATCTTATTTTATCTATCTATCTTATTTTATCTATCTATCTTATTCATCTATCTATCTTATTTTATCTATCTATCTTATTTTATCTATCTATCTTATTTATCTATCTATCTTATTTTATCTATCTATCTTATTTTATCTATCTATCTATTTATCTATCTATCTTATTTTATCTATCTATCTTATTTTATCTATCTATCTTATTTTTCTATCTATCTATCTTATTTTATCCTATCTATCTTATTTTATCTATCTATCTTATTTTATCTATCTATCTTATTTTATCTATCTATCTTATTTGTCTATCTATCTTATTTTATCATCTATCTATTTTATCTATCTATCTATTTATCTATCTATCTTATTTTATCTATCTATCTTATTTTATCTATCTATCTTATTTTATCTATCTATCTTATTTTATCTATCTATCTGTCTTATCTATCTATCTTATTTTATTCTATCTATCTATCTTATTTTATCTATCTATCTTATTTTATCTATCAATCTATCTTTTATTTATCTATCTATCTATTTATCTATCTATCTTATTTTATCTATCTATCTTATTTTATCTATCTATCTTATTTTATCTATCTATCTTATTTTATCTATCTATCTTATTTTATCTATCTATCTATCTATCTATCTATCTTATTTTATCTATCTATCTTATTTTATCTATCTATCTTATTTTATCTATCTATCTTATTTTATCTATCTATCTTATTTTATCTATCTATCTATTTATCTATCTATCTATTTTTATCTATCTATCTTATTTATCTATCTATCTTATTTATCTATCTATCTATTTTATCTATCTATCTTATTTTATCTATCTATCTATTTATCTATCTATCTTATTTATCTATCTATCTTATTTTATCTATCTATCTTATTTTATCTATCTATCTTATTTATCTATCTATCTTATTTTATCTATCTATCTTATTTTATCTATCTATCTTATTTTATCTATCTATCTTATTTTATCTATCTATCTTATCTATCTATCTATCTTATTTTATCTATCTATCTTATTTTATCTATCTATCATTTATTTTATCTATCTATCTTATTTTATCTATCTATCTTATTTTATCTATCTATCTTATTTTATCTATCTATCTTATTTTATCTATCTATCTTATTCTTATCTATCTATCTTATTTATCTATCTATCTTATTTTATCTATCTATCTTATTTTATCTATCTATCTTATTTTATCTATCTATCTATCTATCTATCTATTTATCTATCTATCTTATTTTATCTATCTATCTATTTTATCTATCTATCTTATTTTATCTATCTATCTTATTTTATCTATCTATCTTTTATTTTATCTATCTATCTTATTTTATCTATCTATCTTATCTATCTATCTATCTTATCTTATCTATCTATCTTATCTTATCTATCTTATCTATCTTATCTATCTTATCTATCTTATCTATCTATCTATCTATCTTATCTTATCTATCTATCTATCTTATTTATCTGTCTGTCTTATTTTATCTGTCTGTCTGCCTGTCTTACTCTATCTATCTATCTGCCTGTCTTACTTTTTCATTATGTAGATCTTTTTTAAAAAATGTTATTCGAACTTTTTTATTTAGATCTGTTCTTCTTTAGATCTTTTTTTGAGATCTTCTGTCTATCTTTTTCCTTTAGATCTGTTTTCTATCTCGTTTCCTTTAGGTCTGTTTTCCATCTTTTTTTAAATTTTTTTTCGGCTACGTTTTCTTTGTTTAGATTACTCTCTGTTTGTCTCTCTCGTTTTCCTAATGTCTTTTACTCTCTTTTCTTTCTTTACATCTATCTTTTTCTCTCGGTTTCCTTTTCTCTATATTTTGCCTTGATCTTTTTCTATCTTTTTTATTAGATCTTCTTTCTATCTTTTTTTCTTTCTATCTTTTTTTCTTTCTCATTTCCATAATGGTTTATCAGTATATCTACCTCACTTTCTCGATAGTCTTTCTTTCTTTCTTTCTTTCTTTTTCTTTATTTGTATTCCTTCATTTTTCTTTCTTTTTTCGGCCACGTTTTCTTTGTTTTTTCTCTCTCACTCTCTCTTTAAAATTATCTTCCCAGTTAGACTTGTATCTTTTGAGACATGATCGCCTAAGTGTGTGTCACGTATGCCACGTAACTGACTGGCTCTGTTTTTTTTTTTTAATTCTTTTTATAATTATACAGTATATTTATTTATATCTAGCGATTGAATAATCGAAAAAATTGTTTGGAAAATATGTATCTTCCGGCAGGATTCGAACCTGCGTCACCAGGAGAAACCGTCAATTGATCTGACGTGTCTCAGACCGTTCTACCACGAAGGACTTTTAACCAAAATTCGAAATTAGACAAAGCCCGAAATAATGACTTTAAAAACACCTTTTCCTGATTTTTCGTAAAATTTATATCTGCTTTGTTTTCCTATCCTGGTGTAAACAAAGATTACTTATGTACAAAATTTTACGAAATCTGTTACGAAATGGATGAACTTCGACATATTTTTTAATTTATTGGCTTAAACATTATTTTTAATGGATACTGGTATTTGTATTTTAATGGATACAGGTATACTTTTTTATAATTAAACAGTATGTTTATTTGTATCTAGCAGCGTGAATATTCGAAAGATCATGTGAGGAAAATATGCTACATTTTCTTTGTTTTTTTTTCTCTCTCTTTTTTTAAAATTTTCTTCCCAGTTAGTCATGTATCTTTTGAGACATGGTCGCCAATGTGTGTATCACGTATGCCATGTAACTGACTGACTCTGTGCTTTTTTTTTGTTTTTTTTGTTTTGGGTTTAAAATTAAACAGTATATTTATTTATATCTGCTATATTGAATAATCGAGAAATCTTGTGAGGAAAATATGCCTCTCACGGAAGAAACTATCAATTGATCTGACGTGTCTTAGATTACTCGACCACAAAAGATTTCGAGATGGACAAAGCCCCGAAATGATGCTTTTAAACACATATCGTGACATAATATTCATATCTGCTCTGTTTTCGTATCCTAATGTAATCAAAGCGAATTTATATCCAAAATTTTACTAAATCCGTTACGAATACTCTGACATGAACAAAAAAAATCCATCTTACCCGCAAGATCCAAGATGATACTGAAAGTGATACATTTAGAAGGAACAGTTTTTTTTTTAATCATCTCACCCCAAACAAGGCATTCCACTGCCACTATTGCGCATGGGGCTACATAGGTGAAGGTAAAGAGAAGGAGTGGTTAGACATAGGGAATGTCAGGAGGAAGGTGACAGATGAGTAAGGATAGCGAGGATGAGGATGAGTGAATAAAAAGAGATAGTTATACATGTGAGACACTATTTGAAAGACTGAATGTATACTGACGACCAGAAGAAAGAAAATAGGTAAAAAATAGTGATTATTTTTTGTCTACCAGAGAGGTAAAACAAAGAGACCATCTGATTTTGGTCAGGACTGAGATTAAGTGATGGCATATTCTTGGGTTCTAATGACATTCTGAAAAGAAATAGTGCTTTTAAGACAGTAAATTGAAAAAAAAAAAACTAGAAGACAGAAAAACACTAATTTTCGATAGACTGAAGATATACTGACGACCAGACGAAAGAAAATAGGAAAAAAATGGTAATTATTTTTTGTCTGCCAGAGAGATAAATCAAAGAGACCATCTGATTTTGGTCAGGACTGAGATTAAGTGAGGATATATTCTTGGGATCTAATGAACTCCCGAAAAGAAATAGATATTATTTTTACGACCATTGAGTGACGCGAATTCGGTCGAATGATAAGGATTAATTTTGAAAAGCAGACAGGTTTCCAAAAGAAAATAGGAAAAGAATTATAACTAAATTTTTCGTTTACCGAAACACGAAAACAAGTCATTAGATCTGGCGTATTCTCACCACTCGGCCACGTAGGATTAATGGGTCAAACAAAACCTGAATAGTGCGTTTAAACATACAGTTTCCCATTTTTTTAAATATTCATATCTGCTCTGTTTTCGTATCCTAATGTAAACAAAGACAATTTATATCCAAAATTTTATGAAATCTGTTACGATACTCTGACATGAGCATAAATAGATTTTTTTAAACCATCTTACCCGCAAAGAAGGTGATACTGCCACTAAGGTCCAGCACGATATCGAGAGTGATACTTAATGAGAAAACTTTAGAACGAACAATGGATAAATTTTTCCTCCTATTCAAAAGACAAGGGAGGAGTGTGAACCGGGTCATATATAAGCAAACTAAGAGAGATAGTTATACATGTAGTACACTATTTCAAAAGCGCTATTAAGTTGAAAAAAAAACTAGAAGACAGAAAAACATTAATTTTGGATAAACTGAAGATACCAGATACGAAGGAAAATGGGAAAAGAATGGTAATTAATGTTTTGTCTGCCAGAGAGGTAAAACGAAGGACTGAGATTAAGTGATGGCATATTCTTGGGTTCTAATGAACTCTTGAAAAGAAATAATGCATTTAAACAAAAACATTTTCCAACTTTTCGGAATATTCATATCTGTTCTGTTTTCGTATCCTAATATAAAGATAATTTGTTTATAAATTTTTTTCTAAATCCTTTGCGAACTAGATTAGCTTCGACATATTTTTAATTTATGTGTTTAAATGTATGACATTAGGCATACCGCTATTTCACTTTGAAAACCGGTTCTCGTACGGTCACCGAAGGTAAGCAACAGCGATTATATAGCTACGTACACTCAAATTTTCGACACCTCAATTTAAATTGAATTTTCAAAAATAAATTTTTTTCTTGAAGCTATAATTTCAGCTTTAATTGAAAGCGAAGAGATTAAATTTACTAATTACAGTAAGCAAAATACCCTGGTGTATTTCAAACTGAAATTATATTGATCGGGAACAAAATATTTTAGGTTTAAAAAGTTTTTTTAAATTTCAAACTTTCCACCATTTTTCAACGATTGTAAACAGTAGCCAATTCTAGGTTTTAAAAAATCTTACAAAAATAAAATACATCTCGCTGACACATTTATTCAAATTACCAAATTTAAACTTACCTGAAGTTCCCTTGAAACGAGAATTGTTACTTACTGCCTGAATTTTTTCAAAAAAGCGTTTCTCAATTACGGTAGCCTTGTTATCACAGCTGTCAACACCTTATCAGTGACGTTATTGGTGATTTACCAAAAGTATGGAAGACAAATTTGGTATAAAAAGGTTCATATACTCTTTTTTTTTCGTGTAAGGGAGGACAACCCTTGAATCACGTGACCTTTTGATGATAAAGATCACGATTGAGCACACTTATTTACAGTAAGCTTTTAGATTTTTCGGTTAGTAAATATATTCGCCACACATTAATTTTAAAAAATCTTAGAGACCTATGAGGATGAAATTTTTTTTAATTTTGAAACTTTTTAGAAATTACTTAATAAAAAAATAAAAACAATTCTTGTAAAAGAATTAATGGAATTTTTTTCTATTCAGACTCTATCGTTTTAATTTATGTTTATAAAAGCAATTAAAAGTTTATCCAAATAAAAAATGGCATAGTTTTATTACATTTTTGTTTTCCTAATTCGAAGCAGATTTTCTAAAAATGAGCAGCTTTTGAAGAAAAAAAAACAGTTGATTAGCATTCCCCAATAACTCCTGAATTTAATTAAAATTATCTATATGTTGAGATTTTGTTGCATTTTTCGACATTTCTGGAAATTAATTGATGGTGAGTAACATATGTAAAAAAAATGTTTTACCATTATTTTCTAAAAATAATTATTTCGAAACTGATTTCAGCCAATTATATATATGTCCTGGAAGATTCATCAAAATCCTACCATTATTTTATTTTTGCAAGAATTTCCAAATTAATGTGTCTTTCACAGTCAACAAATGCTTTTGCGTAATATTACGTTTAGACGTAATAAACTCTAGCGTCAATTTATGCCTCGCACTGACGAGAGAAAAAAAATTTTTACCACGAAATGAACCTGTTATAAACAACAAAAAAAATCGTAAAAATAATAAAAAAAAATACTTTGATCTATCCTCTCCATGATAGCTTAAACATTTTGAGGAGAAAACTTTGTTTTTATTTAGTTTGAGGCCTTTTCCTTCAGAATATGCTGTTCTTTCAGCTAATTTGTTGGACATACCTAGACATTCAGTCAGTGTTATTGTCGGTTGAAATTTTAAAAGCAAATCTGTTCAAAAACTTTTTCAAGAATTTAAACTTCTCATGCCCAATAGATGTTTTATCTCTTTCTAATATTGGTGGAATTTGCTTTCAAGCCTTTTGTTTTTGCTAAAATCAATCGGTTAAATGTCTACTCTATCTTTATTTTCTCTTCAACAAATCAAGTGCCATACCTGATACACACACGTCTCGAAATAAATAGTAAATGTACCTAAAATTTTCCCACAGTAGGTTGCCATTACTTTCTGAGTAGACTGGTTGCCAGCCAAGATTATCTAACCCATAGAGGGAGGAAAAATTAACGGATCAATACCTTTACCAAAGTTGTTTGCGCGTAAGTAAATGCAACGAATTTAAGTCGAATTCGAACTCGACTTTCCGATTTCTCGTTCCGAACCGATATTAAGGCTTCCTATTTTTGTTGTTACTGCAGTTGAAAAATGTTCAAATGATGTGGTTTTCGTTATTTGGTAAAGCTCTTTCAATCTTGTGAATTGGCGTTACAGAATCACAACAGCAAACGAAGAAAATGGACAGCGCATATAAAATAACTAGCAGTATAGCCCGGCGTTGCTCGGGTGTAATGAAAGCTTTAAAACTAATCCATGGTCCTGGAGCTCAGATTCAGCCTAAAGAATATTTGAAATAATTAAATAATTGCGACAATTTATCAATCGCACCATATATATATATATATATATATATATATATATACTGGCAGTAGAGCCTACCGTTCCTCGGATTTAATGAAGGCTTTAAAGCTAATCCATGGTCCTCGAGCTCCAACTCTTTGGACGTTAGCACGAAAGACTAAACAGCAATAGTTGTTTCCAGTTAAAGCGAAACTGTAGACTGAAAGAAAAATGAATGGATGTAAGTCAAATTTTGATTTGCTGGAATCGACATCAAATAAGTTTTTCGTCGTAAACTGAATTTTGAAGGCTAAATAAGTCCTCTGAGTAAATGGTATCATGGCTGAGACCAAGAACTACAATTATACCTACTTAGAGCCAAACCCGAAGCAAAAACTAAAATAAAAGGGCTGAAAAAAATATAGACATACAGGCAGATAAACAGACACACACACGTCTTGCCTTTTATATATATATATATATATATATATATATATATATATATATAATCGATTTTCTGCACTATTATAAGAACTGCAACCTTGAAACTTCTGAATATCGTTTCTTATGTCTTTGTCTATTAGTGTATCAAATTTGATTAAAATCGAACCACTCTTTCTATAACCCGATTTTTTCGATTATCGATTTTCGATATTTATTGGGGATACCTCGACAAAAAACCTAGCTAAGAACACTCGCAGACGCTTATAGTACAACTGTGTAAATTTTCAAGAAAGTCGGTTCAGCCGTTTCGGAGTCTATAGGTAACGGCACACACACGCGCACACACACACACACACGCACGCACACACGCACGCACACACACACACGCACGCACACACGCACACACACACACACACACACGCACGCACACACACACACACACACGCACGCACACACACACACACACACACACACACACAAAGTTCCATTTATAAATAAGTTTATATATTAGGACATATGTTGATACTCCACACTACTTCTGTTGTGGCGGAAGTTCGTCGCCAAATTGTTGTGGCCTGTTAGGACCCGGAAGTAAGAAGGTACGTTCAAACAACAGAATATATATACAAATACGAGTGTTAGTAGTCAGCAAATAGAAATTTAAGTCTGAACTGTATAGTTACGCTGCGTCTTCACTGTTTCTAGACTGCCTCACAGCTGCATCTCCCGAATATTGACGGAGGAAGAGTCCATTCCTATAAATAGGGCTTCACAACTTCAAACAAAAGTTTAGGAAAGAAACCGCCATCAATACTGGAAAGAGCAATAACAGCTATTGGACATGGAAAATTGTTTTAATAGAAACATTTATTAATTTTTGTCAAAGGTAGCACTCACCTAAATGGGATAATCAGGTGATATAAATTTGGATATTCAGGTTGTGTAATGGATAACGGTATGTACGTTGTGGTGCAGTGGATATCGACTCGGAACGAGAGATCGGAAAGCCGAGTTCGAATTTCAGTTGAATTTCTTGCATTCACTTACGCGCAAATACCCTTGAGAAAGGTAATAATTAGTATCTTCCCTCCCGCTGTGTGTGAAATACCAGGAGAGATTGGGTTCTATAGCCTTGGTTGGCGACCAGCCTACCACAGAAAGTAATGACAACCTACTGCGGGAAAATCTTCTGCCCAGTCAGTCATGTCTCTTTCGAGACATGATCGCCCAGGCATGTATCACGTATGGACTTAACTGACTGACTGAATATAACAGTTAGAAACATGATTATAGCTTCTACTGGGCATAAAGTGGGGGATCTGTTTTCTATGTTTATGAAGTAATAAACTGATTCCCTTAATAATTACTACTTAATAATATAATACATATATTCACCCTCTAGCTATGAGTCAAATAAAAGGGCAGATTGGGTTCTATAGCCTTGGCCGGCAACCAGTCTACCACAGAAAATAATGACAATCTACTACGGGAAAATTTTCTGCCCAGTCAGTAATGTCTCTTTTGACACATGATCGCCCAAGCGTGTATCACGTATGACTCACTGAATGGATACCGGCTCTTAGTTATAAATCGTACGGCTGATTTCCATATCCAATCAGGTTTTTTATATTCATTTACGCTAAAATACTTTCTACATAAAATAATAATAAAATAATTTCGACAATTTAAAAATATTTTTTTGATTTTAAATAGCCTGCAAAAGTTTACTAAATTTAATTAATAATTAATTATCTGACATTAATTATTATAATTTACATCATTCAGAGTGTTGTCGTTATATTTCTTGCCATATTCACGACGTTTCTGCGGCCGTTGTATGCTCCGACCTTCTCCAGATGATTGGAATTTTGAACTCAACTGTTTACAACAAAGATGAGGACAACAGTCCGAACAAAGTAAATAATTACAATACTTCATCTCAGAAATATAGGCAATATTAATATTACTGTATTTGTTATAAAATAATTTTTTTAACGAACTATGTTTTCTAATAATTGAAATCTTTTTAAAATGTTCTTATCTGCTTTTTAGTTTTATCTCTTTAATCTTTATAATTAAAAGATAATTATAAACACGAGATCTATTAAAATTATTATTAGCTTTTAATTAACAAAAAAACTATTGTTTTCTGGCTTTTCGTAATCTAAAGCATTTTTTCGTTTTTTTAATCTATCGACTTCTTTGCGACTCAATTGCGATCTTAATGTTTTAAATTCTGTTTTCCCTGCTATTGTTTGAAGTTGTTCGTTTTTTTCTTATTTCTGCTTAAATTAAAATCAAAAACAAATAATCTGTGAATGTTTTAAAATATTCCACCCCTTTTTAAACTTTTCTTAACCGAGTATCAACTTTAATTTCGACATGTTGTGTTTTATTATCGATATTTTAATAATTCAACAGACAAAAACCTATCACAGAATAAGAGTCAAAGTGGAGTAGAAATAAGTGCGTGGGCAAATCTACCTACAGATTTTGGTTTTATTTCTAAATTTTTATTATTGAAATCATTTTTCTTACATTTTATTTTTTGAAAAAACAAAGCGCCTTTGTCATATCTAAACTTATTTATAAATGTAACTTTGTATCTGTATGTGTATATATGTGTGTGTATATATATATATATATATATATGTGTGTGTGTGTCCGTTACCTACAGACTCCGAAATGGCTGAACCGATTTTCTTGAAAATTTACACAGTTGTACTATAAGCGTCTGCGAATGTTCTTAGCTATATTTTGTGTCGAGGTACCACCGATAAATATCGATAATCGAAAAAATCGGGTTATAGGAGTGATCCGATTTTAATCAAATTTGATACACTCATAGAAAAAGACATAAGAAACGATATTCAGAAGTTTCAAGGTTGCAGTTCTTACATAAGTGCAGAAAATCGATAATATATATATAAATATGAAGCATGATGTTTGTGTGTGTGTCTGTTTATCTGCCTGTATGTCTGTATTTTTTCAGCTCTTTTATTTTAGTTTTTGCTTCGGGTTTGGCTCTAAATAGGTGTAATTGTAGTTCTTAGTCTCAGCCATGATACCATTTACTCAGAGGACTTCTTTTACCTTCAAAATTCAGTTTACGACGAAAAAACTTATTTGATATCGATACCAGCAAATCAAAATTTGACTTCCATCCATTCATTTTTCTTTCAGTCTACAGTTTCGCTTTAACTGGAAACAACTGTTGCTTTTTAGTCTTTCGTGCCAACGTCCAAAGATTCTGAGTTCCAGGACCATGGATTAGCTTTAAAGCTTTCATTAAACCCGAGCAACGCCGGGCTATACTGCTAGTATATATATATATATATATATATATACAAGGTGCGATTGGTAAATTGTCGTAATTATTTTATTATTTCAAATATTCTTTAGGCTGAGTCTGAGCTCCAGGACAATAGATTAGTTTGAAAGCTTTCATTATGCCCGACCAATACCGGGCTATACTGCTAGTAATAGAAAAAAGAAACCTTAACTATAAGCATTTTTATGCAAACTGCTCTAATGAGCTTTTGTCTCTGGTTCCCCTACATGTGCTAGTAAATTGGCATCACTTCAAGTTAAATGTAACCACGTCTTCTAGTCTAACAGTTTTTTTTCTCGCATTTTCCCGTTTGTGAAACTCCCGTTTGCTTGCTTCCCTGGTTGCTACAATCTCAAAAAGTTTAAATGCAACGTCAATTACCATCTTCTGTCTCCTTGATTTCATCCTTCTTTTTTTCTTCGACATCCCCAGTACCTCGTTTTTTCTTTCACTGCATACCAGTTGCGGTCTTGACTTGCTTGGAAGGAAATTATTATAAAAATAAATACATGCAGCTCTGCTTTATAATTAAAACTGAACCGGGTGAATATTCGAACTGAAAGTAACAAATATATTCAAAGGCAATTTTCTCAAAGTATACGCAACTGACTCCTTTATCAATTTAACCGATATCACTTGCTTATTCATGTGTATTAAATACTGGCTTGCTGAAATCGGTATATTTGCACTCTGTATGTCGAAGGACGCATTCCAGAAGCTGAGTAAAGAATTAAAAAGACAGGAAAAGTTCGCTAGGAACAAAGAAGAGAGAACTGGATTGCTATGTGATGTCGGTTCTTCAATATGGCAGTGAATGTTGGACAATATCTTTGAAGATGAAGGAAAACAAAGAAGAGAGAACTGGATTGCTATGTGATGTCGGTTCTTCAATATGGCAGTGAATGTTGGACAATATCATCAAAGATGAAGGAAAACAAAGAAGAGAGAACTGGATTGCTATGTGATGTCGGTTCTTCAATATGGCAGTGAATGTTGGACAATATCTTTGAAGATGAAGGAAAACAAAGAAGAGAGAACTGGATTGCTATGTGATGTCAATACTTCAATATGGATGTGAATGCTGGACAATATAATCAAAGGTGAAGTGAAAACCTTGAAACAACTGCAATGTGGTTCTAAAGACGCCTACTGGATATAAAGTGGGTGATGAATTCCATATTACAATCAATATATAAACTGACCCCTCACTTTGTGGTCAGGGCATTTTCTATACATTTATGTTCCTGAGATCCAAAAGCACAAGGATGCATTCCAGAAGCTGTGTAAAGTATTAAGAGATTGGAAAATTTCGCTAGAAACAAAGAGAGTACTGGATTGCTATGTGATGTCAGGTCTTCAATATGGCAGTGAATGCTGGAAAATATCGTCAAAGACGAAGAAAGAACTTGAAGCAGCTGAAATGTGGTTCTAAATAAGCCTACCGGATATAAAGTGGAGGATCAATTCCATATTACAATCGATATATAAACTGATCCCTCACTTTGTGATCAGAGCAGTTTCTATACATTTATATTCCTGATAACCAAAAGCAAAAGGATGCATTCCAGAAGCTGAGTAGAGTATTAAGAGACAGGAAAATTTCGCTAGTAACAAAGAAGAGAGTACTGGATTGCTATGTGATGTCAATTCTTCAATACGGCAGTGAATGTTGGACAATATCATCGAAAATGAGGACAAAACTGGAAGCAGCGGAAATGTGGTTTTAAAGAAGCGTACCTGATATAAACTGGGGGATCATTTCCTTATTACAATCAATATGTAAACTGATCCCTCACTTTGTGGTCAGAGCAGTTTTTATACATTTATATTCCTGAGATCCAAAAGCAAAAGGATGCATTCCAGAAGCTGAGTAGAGTATTAAGAGACAGGAAAATTTTGCTAGAAACAAAGAAGAGAGTACTGGATTGCTATGTGATGTCAGTTCTTCAATATGGTAGCGAATGCTAGACAATATCATGGAAGATGAAGGAAAAACTTGAAGCAACTGAAATGGGGTTCTACAGAAGGATGCTGCCAATATCATGGATCGAGAATGTGAGCAATGATGAGGTTTTGGAAAGGATGGAAACGAAAAGGAAGCATCAGGAAGAGACAGCTAAAGTTTCTGAGAGATGCGATGAGAAAGGAGGGCTTGGAAAACCTGATACTAACAAGTCGGATAGGGGAAAGGAGAGACATAGGAAAACAGCGTGTAACGTACTTAACTGACCTGAGTGGGTGGATGGCAGAACGAGGGTTGCGTGGTGTAACAGGAGAAAGCTTGCTAAGAGCCACCAGAGATACGGAGACGTGGAAGGCCATGATCGTCTCCGTCCTAAAAGGACAAGGCAAATAGAAAAAGAAGAACTCAGTCAACATAACTTTTTATAACTCTGAGAGTTTCTTACTTTTTACCTTGCCTCATAAATAATATAACTCATAAATAATAGATTATTCCGTTTTGATCGAGGTGAAGAATGGAAAAGACATATCAGAGACGCTATTTAGTTTTAGAGAGAAAATGAAAGAAAGGATGGAAGATAAAATTGTATAACGCTTGTTTGAATGAAATGGAAAAATTGACATTTTCAAATCTATTCATTTGTACTCTCTTACTTCTTTAAACAATGAGCAGCATTCATATTTATGATTGTCTTTGCAATATTTTGTTATAAGTTGTTGAGCGCAGATATTTAACGACACGACGGGCGAATTTCTATGGATATTCTATTACTGTAGAACTTTAATTTCAATCATTAATCAAAACTTTTAAATCGAAAATTCGTAAAATTGCTATAGGATATAATTTTCCTGGCTAATTTTAGGCGTTTCCGTCTTGTGACCAAGACTGTTAGCGCCCCGGTCATAAGAACCGGGTTTGACTCTCGCCCCAGCTAAATTGTCAAAGAGGTGAGTTTTTGATTTATTCATTCGTTTGTTACAGCTTATCAACACTCTGTATGTTACTTAAAGCCAGAAAATATTTGTAGATTGCAAGATTAAAAAAAAAAAATAATGACTTCGTGACACACGTTACTAATTAACCCATAACTAGGGGGTGAAGAGGTGGATTCATATTTTTCCTAAGGGAAAATAACTAAACCAATTGGAAGACTGCTATGCGATGAAAAATCTCGAGCCTTTATCCATTACAACCCCTGATATTACCGTGTAGTCACTAATATAGGTACTGACCAGGCTAGACGTTGCTTAACTTCGATGATCGTGAAGGAATTATTGTTTTAACGTGATATGGCCGTATACTATAGGGGTGCTAAAAAACCCCAACGAGAGTTGATCTTGTGCGATGGCATGTTTCTATTGGTTTAGTTCACCTACTGTTCACTCCAAATTATGCATTTTCTCCCATAAATCGTAACTAACATCTGCAGCAAGAACTACATTTCGATTTGATTGTAGTTTGTCTATACTTCTGAGATGAGGTAGTATTTACATTATTTACACTGTTCGGACTATTTTGCCAAGTTTACGACGTTTCGGCTTTTGTACGCTCTAGCCTTCGTCAAGTGCAAGGAATTTTGAACCGAATCCTTTATTTTAATCACTAGGGTATATAATTCGCATTTCATGTGATGCCATGTAGTTATCTCCCTTTAACTGAACACTCTAAGTTATTTGTGTATCACTGCTGTAGGTACGTATTGATCTCACAACGCTTTGAGTCAAGTCACTGGAACTAACCAACATATGTATCTGCTTGGCCATGTATCCTAATACCTGAAGACTGCCGTGTACAAGGGCCGAAACGTTGTAAACATATCAATAAAGATCAGGACATAGTGTAAAAAATATTGATTGTAGTTGTTGAATAAATGCAACTGAGCAGGCGCCTTCTATAGGGAATAGATAACCACCAGTCGTGCATACTAGAAATGTGCTTACTCTCAATGCAAACTTAAGTTCTGTACACGTCTGGTATCTGGACTGCGGCAGCATTATTATTTTTTTTTTTTCGTGATCATTTCACCCTAAGAAAGGCCTATCACTACCCCTCTCTTCTCTCCCTCACTACTATCTTTCTCTTTCCTCTCACCCTCACTGTCCCTCCCTCTCTTTTTTTCACAGTCTCTCTCTCCCTCTCTCTCTCTCTATATATATTTTCACTGTCCCTCCCTCTCTCTTTTTTCACTGTCCCTCCCTCTCTCTTTTTTCACTGTCCCTCCCTCTCTCTTTTTTCACTGTCCCTCCCTCTCTCTTTTTCACTGTCCCTCCCTCTCTCTTTTCTCATTCTCCTTCACTCTCTTTTCTCACTGTCCATCTCCCCCTTTCTCTTTCCTCTCACCCTCACTACTATCTTTCTCTTTCCTCTCACCCTTACTGTCCCTCCCTCTCTTTTTTTCACAGTCTCTCTCTCTCTCTCTCTATATATATATATATATATTCACTGTCCCTCCCTCTCTCTTTTTTCTCGCTGTCCTTTCACTCTCTTTTCTCATTCTCCTTCACTCTCTTTTCTCACTGTCCATCTCCCCCTTTCTCTTTCCTCACTCTCCCTCACTCACTCACTCTCTCTCTTCTCACTGTTCCTCCCTCCCTCTTTCTTTCCTCACTATCCCTCACTCACTCTCTCTCTCTCTCTTCTCACTGTCCCCCCTCCCTTTCTCTTTTCTCCCTCACTCTCTTTTCTCATTCTCTCTTTTCACTCTCCCTCTCGCCCTTTCTTTTTCTCACTCTCCCTCGCTCACTCTCTCTTTTCACTCTCCCTCCCTCCCTCTCTCTCTCTTTTCTCACTTTCCCTCACTCACTCTCTCTTCGGCGGCTTTTTTTTCGTAACGAAAGCAATAAAATCACCAACATTCAAAGGCTTGCTGCAAGTGAAAGAATCAGGGGGGACAATAAAAGAAAGGAATTCAAGGAGACACTAAAGGGGAATTGGTATTGCATTTAAATGTTGGAAGATCGTACTTGACTGGAAAGAAGGAAGAAACAATTAGCACCGAACACATAGTTACATCTATGAGACCTAGGTGCCAAACTAGTACTGCCTGTAAATTGGGGAAGTCTGCCTCATTATCCTTCCCTCCTCCCTTCCTCTCACCTTCCCTATTCCCCCTCTCTCTTTCTTCTCTCCTCCTCCTCTTTCTCTCTTTTGTCTGTCTCGCTATTCTATTCTCCCTCCCCTTTGCTATCCTTTTCCCTCCCTCTCCTTTCTCTACTTCACTACCATTTTCCCTCTCGCTCTCTCTCTCTCTCTCTCTCTCTCTCTCTCTCTCTCGTTACCTTTTTCTCTCATTTCTCTCTCAGTCTCCTTTCCCTCTCTCTTGTTTCTTCCTTTTTCTTTCTCACTCTCTCTTTTCTCTCTCCCTTCTCTCTCTTTTTGCCTTTCTCTCCACTTTTATCTCTCTCTCTCTCTTCTCTTTCTCCTTCAACCTCGCTATCCTTTTCTTTCTCTCTTTCCTTTTTGTCACTCGTTATCATTTTCTCTCCCTCGCTATCCTTATCTCCTTCGCTTTCTTTTTTCTCTTTCTTTCTGCCTCACTATCCTTTTCTCTCTCTCTCTCTCTCCCTCACTATCCTCTTCTCTTTCTCTCTCTCTCTCTCTCTCCTCATTCTATTTCTATCTCTTTCTCTTTTCCTGTCGTTTTTTCTCTTTCTCTTTTCTATCCTTTTTTTCTCTTTCTCCTTTCTTGCTCATCCTGTCTTTTTCTCTCTCTCTCCCCCCGCCACTTTCTATCCTTTTCTGTCTTTAAATTTATTAGTCAAGCGATATTTTTAATGGATATTTATATTTATCTATTCGAGAGGGGTCATTAAGTTTTTCCTGGGGAGCGAAGGTTCGAATCCTGTCAGAGGCAGATATTTCAGGCTCAAAGATGGAAATTAATAAACATAGTGTTCACTAAATTAAACAGAGCATCTACTCAAATATGCAAATTCATCAAAAAGTAACGTTTGCTTAAAATTTAAATATGTCGAATTAATAAATGAAAAATCTTTTTTTTTTTAATTCGACTTTTTTTTACGTTAGGATAAAAAATTACTGAGCAAATATGTCCAGATCTTGAGAATCTGGAAAGTTTTGTGTACAAAAGAGTATTCAGGTTCTACTCCAACAGCTTCTTTTCTCGCGCTTCCCGCCTGTGGAACTCCCTTCCACAAGTCTGCTTTCCCGACAGTTACAATCTCCAGGTGTTTAAATGTAGGGTCAATAGACACCTCCTATCACACTAACTCCCAACTATTCTCACAACACTCTCATCTACCCAACCCTCATTCTCGGTATCCTCACCCGCCTATCACCCACCCTCTGTTATTTCCTATATTTAACCAGCCTTTCTCCACTCTACGTAGCCCCCTGCACAGTAATGGCAGTGACATGCCTTGCTCGGGGTGAAACGCTTAAAAAAAAAAAAATGTATATAACATGTAAATATTGTATATGTATATATATATATATATATACACACATTACGGAAATTAACGAAATGGTTATACACAAACTGATATATTGAAATTATTTGTTTGAACATTATTTTTGATCGATTCTCGTATTTAAGTAGATATTCTGTTTATAATCAAACAGAATAGGTATTTATTTTTACCGGTCTGATTATTTACGATGAATGTTGTTACGAAAAGGGGTGTCTTTTATTTGATTTCGTTTAGAATGTTGGTCGAGATGTCTACGACGCGCCAGATCAATTGGTGGCTACCCCTATGTGGATAGGGGTCGCAGTTTCGAATCCTGCCAAATGACACACATTTTCATATAAAAAAATTATTGTAAATAATCAGGCCGATAGAAATAAATATGTATACTGTTTAATTATAAACAGTATATCTTCTTAAATAGAAGTATCGATCAAAAACAATGTTCAAACAAATAATTACATATATATATATATATGTATATATAACTTGAACAATCGTAGCTACATATATATATATATATATATATATAACTTGAACAATCGTAGCTACATATATATATATATATGTATATATATATATAACTTGAACAATCGTAGCTACATATATATATATATATATATATATATATATATACTTGAACAATCGTAGCTACATATATATATATATATGTATATATATATATAACTTGAACAATCGTAGCTACATATATATATATATATATGTATATATATATATATATATAACTTGAACAATCGTAGCTACATATATATATATATGTATATATATATATATATAACTTGAACAATCGTAGCTACATATATATATATATGTATATATATATATATATATAACTTGAACAATCGTAGCTACATATATATATATGTATATATATATATATATAACTTGAACAATCGTCTATATATATATATATGAATATATATATATATAACTTGAACAATCGTAGCTACATATATATGTATATATATATATATATATATAACTTGAACAATCGTAGCTACATATATATTATATATATATATATATATACGAACAATCGTATACATATATATATATATATATATATATATAACTTGAACAATCGTAGCTACATATATATATATATGTATATATATATATATATAACTTGAACAATCGTAGCTACATATATATATATATATGTATATATATATATATATATATTTGAACAATCGTAGCTATATATATATATATATATATATATATATAACTTGAACAATCGTAGCTATATATATATATAACTTGAACAATCGTAGCTACATATATATATATATATATATATATATATGTACATGCACAAATTATATATATGTATGTATGTGTATATATATGTATATATTTACATACATATATACACAAATTATATGTATATATATATATATAGATGTACATGCACTAATTATATATATGCATGTATGTGTATATATATGTATATATTTACATACATATATACACAGATTATATATATATATACACATACATGCACAAATTATATATATATATAACTTGTAAATATCGTAGCTACATATATATAACTTGTAAATATCTTAGCTACATATATATATATAACTTGTAAATATCTTAGCTACATATATATATATAACTTGTAAATATCTTAGCTACATATATATATATAACTTGTAAATATCTTAGCTACATATATATATATAACTTGTAAATATCTTAGCTACATATATATATATAACTTGTAAATATCTTAGCTACATATATATATATAACTTGTAAATATCTTAGCTACATATATATATATAACTTGTAAATATCTTAGCTACATATATATATATAACTTGTAAATATCTTAGCTACATATATATATATAACTTGTAAATATCTTAGCTACATATATATATATAACTTGTAAATATCTTAGCTACATATATATATATATACCTTGTAAATATCGTAGCTATATATATATATATAAACATATATATATATATATATATATAACATGTAAATCTTTATATGAGCCATGTTTTCTTTGTTTTAAAGGAAAAAATTCAAATTATGAAATTTCTTAAATTAAAACTGTTAAAAACAAAAGCAACGAGGTAAATGCTTCCAACATCGCCTTATATATACCGCAAAGGAAATTTAATGTATTTTCTGCTATAATTTAACTAAATTCCACAATCAAATTCCTAACTCTTGCATTAATAAATAAGATTCTCTTATCCTCTGATGATTGCTTTGTTTCATTTACCTGATACATAACCTACTATGTCGTGTACATGGTTTGCCGTGTATTAAGTTTCAGTCCACTTTCGTTCTTAATATACCTATAACACCACTTTAAGAAAAACAAACTATCATAATATTAATAGATTTTTAACGGTTCCACAAACGCTTTCGATACAATCGTCGACATGTCAAAATCTAATTGTATACAATCAAATATTTCATAAACTGTCATCTAAAAATCCAGCTTCCTGATTCCCCTATCAATTCTGATTTACTTTCTATTGGTTAATTTAGTCCAATACTTTGGTCTCCAGTATAATCCTTAGTTGACTGGATATTGTAACAAATATCGTTAATACATTTTTATATTTCTAGATATATAATTTCTTAACAATAAAATATTTCATTACCTCATGAGGTACTAACAAAACACGATAGATCTTGTGTTTCAGTAAACAAATGGGAACAAATATATCGGATTTATATCTGCATCTCCTAATAGTAAGGTTGGGCCTCATCTTGCACATTTTAAATTCTATCATTCATCCATGCATTGAATAGTGTTGCCATATCTGGTCGGGTGCTCCTGCTATTCATCTTGAGCTTCTCGTCAAAATCCATCTTGCACATTTATAATTCTACTAATTATCCGTGTATTGAATATTGTTGCCATATCTGGTTGGGTGTTCCTGCTATTCATCTCCAGCTTCTCGTCAGAATCCATCTTGCACATTTATAAATCTACCATTCGTCCGTGCATTGAATATTGTTGCCATATCTGGTCGGGTGCTCCTGCTATTCATCTCGAGTTTCTTGTCAGAATACATTTTGCACTTTTATAAATCTACCATTCGTCCGTGCATTGAATATTGTTGCCATATCTGGTCGGGTGCTTCTGCTATTCATCTCGAGTTTCTTGTCAGAATACATTTTGCACTTTTATAAATCTACCATTCGTCCGTGCATTGAATATTGTTGCCATATCTGGTTGGGTGTTCCTGCTATTCATCTCCAGCTTCTCGTCAGAATCCATCTTGCACAATTATAAATCTACCATTCGTCTGTGCATTGAATATTGTTGCCATATCTGGTCGGGTGCTCCAGCTATTCATCTCGAGTTTCTTGTCAGAATACATTTTGCACTTTTATAAATCTGCCATTCGTCCGTGCATTGAATACTGTTGCCATATCTGGTCGGGTGCTCTAGCTATTCATCTCGAGGTTTTTGCCAAAATCAAAAGGATCTGCAATGAAATCGGTTCTGATCTGGCATCTTGACTTCAGACATTTTTTCGCCGACATAACGTGAATTTTTGTTTTTCTACAAATCCTTCCCGTTACCCCGTCCACATGAATTGAAGCGTGAAACTAGATTGGCATCTAGGTCCCACCATTTTACCGTTGAAATAGTTAAATGTAACCGCCACTTCAGCTACAAGAATGTCTTTTACCACTCCACACTTGTAGAATTTCCTTCCATTTATGTTTCCCCTGATAGCTACAATCTCCAAAAAATTAAATGCAACATCAATAGCCATCTTCTATATTCTTGAATCACATTCGTCTGTTAATTTTTCTTCAATACTCTCACTGTAACCTCTTACACACTAGTAGCGGTCATGCCTTCCTTAGGGGGATATATATATATTGTATTAAAAAGTGTTCCATACAATTATATTGTAGAACTTTTGAATAGTTTTCATTTTTAAACGAGTTATTTCGCGACCTTGGTTTCTACTTTGAGTGGTGTCTTCAGGCGAGTTTTAATAACTTATTAATTTCTAATAAGTTATTAAAAATCACCTGAATAAACCACTCATAGTGGAAACCAAGGTAGCGAAATAACTCGTTTAAAAATGAAAAAAAAAAATATATATATATATATATATATATCTCGAATTATGATTAGGTTCAGTTTTAAACGTCAAATTGACGTAATATTAAAAAGCAACAACAAAGAACAAACCTATGATTCAATCTTCAGAAACATACCTTTTGATGGGTTGTGCTTGAATTTATTTCTCAAAAGAGAACACCTAGACACTCATCTAAAGTGATAATATGTTTTTACATCTTATGCTCCACTCTGAATTCGAACCTCCTATTGTCGGCATCACAAGCAAACGATCCACTTATTTCAGAAGACCTTTGTGCGTCAGTGTGTGTAGGCGTGATGGATTTGATTGCAACAAGAGGCAATTGTGAAATGCAATTGCATACCCCTTAACCAAGGTAGCGAAATAACTCGTTTAAAAATGAATATATATATATCGTGTGTTTAAGATACAGATTTATGCCTCATTTTCTTAAATTTTTGTTTTGGGTTCAGATCATTTGTTTGAATGTCAGTTAAGCATCATATGTGATACACGCCGCTTTGGCGATCATGTCTCGAAAGATACTAGACAGAAAATTTTCTCACAGTAAATAGCCATTACTTTCTGCTGGCTGGTTGCCAACCAAGGCTGTAGGACTTAAACTGTTCTACTATTTAGCCAATAGCTGGAGAGAGAAGCGACTGATTAATATATTTTCCAATTAAATTGGCACATAAATAGCCGGACAGATTGGGTTCTATAGCCTTGGTTGGCAACCATTTACAATGCTTGTTCCTTAATAAGAGCGGAGTGGTATATTTAAACATTTGTTATTGAAAATACTTGGCATCACATTAAAAAGTAAGAGAAATAAGATGAAAGAAATACTAATGAAAATAAAAGGTTGGCCAGAAAGTCCTGTCTACTTAGAAATCGGAAAGAAAAAAATTTGATCCCTGTCTGGTGGAATTTCCACGGAGTACTGCGCTTCGACCCTGTTCCACACGTCGTGCCATCAACGCTAGACGCTGTATTGCCAGCAGTCACACCGCGTGTACGACACACTAAATGAGTATTCTGCTTTAGTCAAACGAGGTCAAGATTTGTTTCAACAAGACAATGCGAGGTCGCACACTGCCAGGTTCAAACGGATCAACGGTGTTTCGATTTTTCCACAATTATCATTTAGTCCTGGTTTCTTCCGAGTGACTATGGCGTCTTCCGCTGAATGGTACACTTTCTCCTCGACCAGCGTTCAACGCTTTTGATGAAGTGCAAGAAAATTACTTATATATATATATATATATATATATATATATATATATACTATACTATCGGCCATAATTATTAGGCACCCCCAGTGTTAAAAAAAATAAATGACGTATTTCACACTATTTTTTAATATTTATTGCCAAGTGAATAATTGTAAATGAAAATATAATGGTTCTTTTGTTAATACTGCGCAATAACATGTACATTAAATTAATTTTTATATATTTAATAATTACCTATATTGCAGTTTCATCAAGGAAAGAATGAAGAAAATGTAGGGTGATTCAGACGAGTTCATCTTTGCTTCCTGGCCTTAAAATTTTGCAAAGTAATAATAACAAAAGAAACATTCTATTTACATTTACATCATCCACTTGGCAATAAATACTAAACATAGTATGAAATGCATCAATTTCTTTAAAAAAAAACTGGGGTGGCCTAATAATTATAGCCGGTTGTGTATAACCAAATGAATAAGGAACGAAGAAAATATTAACAACGTTCAAAGCATTAATTTAAAATAGTGCTCAATACAGAATTAGAGCTATGAATATTTATTAAAAGATGTTTAAATTACAAACTACTACAAAGTTTCGACATTGAAAAGACAATGTCTCATCAGGTAGTAAATACTATTTTTTAAAGGGAGCTGGAAAATTCGCTTCCTTATATTGGCAAACTTTTGTGTGCAAAGTAAAGTGGGTAGGGTAAACGAGAAAGGGGATATAGAACAAAAAGAGGGGAAAGTGGGCCTTTCATCGTGTCTCTTTTCGTTCTTTCTCTGTTCTTTATTTCTGAACGAAATCAAAGACACCCATTTTCGTAACAAAAAATTTATCGTAAATAATCAGGCCGGTAGAAATAAATATATATACTGTTTGATTATAGACAGAATATCTACTTAAATAAGAGTATCGATCAAAAATAATGTTCAAACAAATCATTTCCAATTGTCGGTTGTTTATAACCAGTTTCGTTAATCTTCGTAATATATATTAGTACTAGAACTTTCAACTCACTTGACGACATCTGCCCTCTATGTCTAAGTGAAAAGCTACACATTCTACAGTACCCCAACTGTAGCGAACTATTAAACCGTAGAGACAAATTAGCAGTACTATGCAAACATCACAAGTATTTCTCGCTAAAATTTAAATAAACAAATAAACACCCCACCCACGAACAACCCCAACAAAAAAAACTGCAAAAAAAAAACACATAACCAACCCTATTAATAAACAGAACAAAAAAAATTAAAGAAACGTAGAAACAAAATAAAAAAAAAACCATACCACACCAGCAATAAGTCCAGCTAACGTAAAATAGTCAGTCAGTTAAGTGCCATACGTGAAACAGGCTTGGGCGATCATGTCTCGAAAGAGACATGACTGACTGGGCAGAAGATTATCCCGCAGTAGGTTGCCATTGCTTTCTGCGGTAGACTGGTTGCCGGCCAAGGCTATAGAACCCAATCTGTCCTGTTATTTAACCCATAACTGGAGGGAAGAGACGGATTAATACCTTTCCCAAGGGTATTTGCGCGCAAGTGAATGCAATGAATTCAACTAGAAAAAATATCGACACTGTAAAAAACAAAAAAACACATACCCCAATACAAAATAACGAAAATTAAACGAAGCAACCAGCCCAGAAACAAAACAAAACATACCAGCCCCTAAACCAATTAACAACACCCATGGCGCCACCAGGCAAAATAAATAGGAAAACCTATCCTGAACTTAGCCACCACCCCTCAAACACCTAACCCTAAGACGTTAATAAGGTCAACCCAACCTCACTCTCACCTAAAAAAGACAAATCCACCACAAATAAACGGTCTTTTCAACGAGATAATTTTCATACCAACTTGATCACCTGAAGAAGAAGCGACCAAGACACATGGTCAGCTTTGAAACGCAAAGAATTTTGTGTAGTAATACTATGAATTTATAAACCATTGTAACAACTATTACAATATAACGCTCTACGTTTGTATCGAGCACTCTTTATAAAAGTAAATGCATGAACAGCAGGTTAAAAAAACATACGAGTTCTACAACTTAGTTACAATATATATATATATATATATATATATATATATATATATATATATATATATAACTATCGGAACAGATTCGGATCGCTGGCAGTAGATCTCTTAGAATTATTAACATTATCCTGAAAAATAAGTTCTGGCGTTGCTCCATATTTTTTTCCTTTCGCTTCCTAAGTGAGTCAGGTCTTTCTCGCCAACATAAAAGAATATCAATAATTGACAACACTCAATCTCATGAAAAATAAATAAAAAAACATTTTCCTCATACAATTCTTCAAAATTCTTCAATTTTGAATTATTGGTTACTTTTATTGAACAAAAAAAAATTATAAACATACATATATATGTATGTATACATACATACCTACACACATATAGATATTTATTAATTTTAGCATAGTGTGACACCGTGGCGCAACACTATCTTCCAGGTGACTCAGCATTTTACTATATATAAGCAACAGGACTTGGAGTTATCCGATCATAGTTGGGCACAGATTGATATTCGGATTCGCTACATATGTAAATTCCCTGCGCGATGAGCATGCTGACAGGTCCCTGTGTGTTGTATGTACACATACCGCGTAAATTGTTTTGCGTTTTTTTTTTGTTTTTGTTTTGTATTTTTATGTTGTTTTTGGAAACAACCAAATGTTTTAAAAGAAAAAAAAAATTAAAACGAATATTTTTTTTGTTATTTTTTTTGTTTTGTTTTTATTTATTTTTTTTTGTTTTGTTTTTTCTTCGAAACTTTCCGTCTAACAAAATGCTTACTCCCACCCCCGCGCACTCATTGAAGAGTTTTAAAAAAAAATGAAACAATGCGTAGATGCCATAATCTATATTCTGTCAAATATTAACCGCTTAATTAATTTGTTTTTCTTTTTTTGTTTTTGTTTTTTTAAACACCGCTTGTATTTACGGGCCTGTAGGCAATTTTTTTTTTCTTCGAACCAAATGAGGAAGATAAGTTCCGCGTTAGCAGCTTCAAAAATCAGCGTTAAAATTCCTGATATTTGCCCGGGCTGAAACACCGCTCTCTAGCAATGACGGGGAAATTACACAGCGGGCCCCATTCTGTTGTAAGTATTGCTTACTTATGTTTGACTTTGGATCGCGGCTCTTCATCGTATAGGGGCAAAAGTTCTTGAGTGATTCCACTTCTTTCTCTTCACTCTGTATTTTCGACCTACGCTCGGCTTTACATCAATAAAACAGAAATCAATTAAAGAATCCCTTTAAGTGTTTATTTTAGCCAGACACGAAAATAGTGCGGACTGAGCTCAATATTATAGTCATGTTCTGCAAGGTAAATAAAGTATGTTACAAAATCAAATGAGGTTGGGAGTTTTCATGTGATTTGAGGCCCAGAAACCCATTACTCCTGGTAGAAAACACATATCCGATATCAGCCTTATTTCCGGTAATATGTATCAGCAAATAGGGTTCAGTTACAATGGTTTACGAAATTCTTAACCATTATCTTATATAGTTTTAGGTATGCTATATTTACAGGTAAAAGAGCTCAAAATCAGAGACAGATGTAAATATAAATTTGGGAGCTGACGTCATCACCAAGCTACAAGAGTCTTTCATTCAATCTTCAGCCAATATATATATATATATATAATATATATATATTCAGTAAAGGAAGAAAAGTTCAAGTGATTATCTGGTTAGTCATCTCAAATGTATTAAAAATCTGGCCCTGTTAAGAGTTTAGATGCGAGACTCTGGAGTAGGCTAAACAGCTAAGTCACTTGAGCTTTTTTAAATTTATGGAATATTATAACAAATGTCGTGATCTATTATAGCAGAAGTTCTACTAGTAAAATATTCGTAGTTTTCACTAAATTGTATTAAACAATTCTTTTTTTTATTTTTTATTTTATTTCTCTTTGGTTTGGTGTCGTTACTTCCATGCGGATTATCGTCCTCATCTTTGTTATCGTAATGTTTCGGTAATTTTTTTTTCTTCCGGCCTTCATCCGGTAAGTCGATCCTGGTGACCTACAAGAGATTTCGAACGGGACCTTTTGATTAATCTACGTTTCTAGATTTCTCCTTTTTTCATTTGCCCATGCCTAGGGAGATCTCATCTAGTCTCTATACATAGACTGTAAATCTGCATCCGTAGTTGGGATAAAGGAGTCAGTCTGAACCCCCTTGTCGGTTACCTGGATCGACTTACACCCTAATGAAGGCCGAAGTGCACAACGGCCGAAACGTTGTGTCAAAACGAGGAAAATAGTCCACGTGTAAATAATAATGACACTTCATCCTAAAATTTCCGACTGAAAGTCTGTATCGTTCTTGTAATGATTTCAATTCCGAGTCACTCGTGTATATTATAGCTCCTCTTTCGTTCATCTACTAAAATTCTTCCATTTTTTTTTCTTTTTCTTTGTTCTGTCTGATTACAAAATGTATTAAAGTGTGTTGAGTATCTGCTAATGTACATTACAATGCTCTTTCCGTTAAAGTTTCTGTCATTAAAAGATACATTTTTCCACGCCCCATTTGAAGGATTCGTTATTTTTTTTTATAACTTTTTTTTAACAAATAAAACAAAATACGAGTTGATTATCTCTAAAACATATCTGAAACCCTTAAATATCTTCCGGAGAGTTAGAAAAAAAATAATGAGAGTAAACAAAGACCCATTTAGAAGACTTAGGGATATCTACAAGAACAGAAATGATTTGTTTTAGAATGTTTTTTTTTTTCCTCTTGGAGTGCGAATCCTTGACTTACAATTGATGAACTTTTTCCATTATTGGATCGCTTTTAGGAAGGACGAGATGGTAACATTGACTTAAAAGAAAAAGTCCTTTTTATATTATTTTTTTAAATGTCCTGTGTGTGGACGTAAGCAATGAGCCTGACCATCTATCAGAGAGCGGTTTTTGTTTAAAGAATACAAATTTGTCTACTAACTCAGAAGTAGACTTTTTTTTCTGGACATATATGCTCAGAAGCGGTGGGTTTAAATTAAAAAGATTTTTTTTTTGTCTTGTCTGATTTTTTTTTTCACTAAAAAATTAATTTGTTTTGTCAAATGAAATTTTCTTTTTTTTTTTTGTTTTGAAAGGATAAAAGTTGTCAAAGAAAATCATTTTTTTAACTTTAAACGCAAAAAAAAAACGAAAAATGATTTTTTTTTGTTTGTTTCACATGCCCTCCTCACACACCATGGGGTATAAAATATTTCAAGAAGTAGATTACTAAATTTTCAGTTTAGGTGAGAGGGAGATGTTTTTTTTTTATATTGTTTGTTTTGTTTCTAAATTTAAAGTAATTTCCAGCGTCGAAAAAAAAAGCTTGATCAATGTTATTTTTTTTTTATTTCGCATTTAGGTTTTCTGGCGAAATTTGAAATGTTCAAATTTCGTAATTTTTTTTTTTAATTTTTTCTTGATTTTTTTTCTTTTTAGAAGAAAAAAAATTCTCGTTCTTAGAGTTCATTTGTTTTGACATCGTCCAAATCTAAGACAATGAATATTCCCCGCACACATTCACCTGTATTAATATCGTCATCGTTTCTTTGCTTTCATTTTTTTTTTAAAAAATTCCTTCTCACACTCTTTCGACAACACCACTACCATCGTCATGAAAGCCTCTATACACAAGCATACATACTCACGCATACGTGTACTCACACAAAAAATAATAATAATAATAATGATGATTAAATTCCATTTTCAGCATAAAAAATCAATTAATTTCGATTTTTTGTATATGGTGTCTTTGTTTTTTGTGTGTGTTTAATTTTCTTTCTGTATTTAAAAAAATTTTTCATGTCCAAGTTCTTTGCCTGTCTCCTGTAATATTCGTCCGTTACGAAATAGTACTCGCAAAATTGGTAGCTAGTATCGGTGTTGCTGTTGTTTGAACTGTTGTTGTCACTGTTCCCAAAATGATGATGGTGATGGTGAGCCATTCTGCCTGCTCATTAACCTCAACATTATGAATTAAATTGTTAATTAGTAATAGTGTTCTGTCTCCATTTCGCTGACGTCTGCGCACTGTCACTGAAGGCGGGGCCAGTATTGTGAAGCCATTGAACTCATATGATGAGTACTCATGTCCTGGGGACCTCCGCCGGGTACCTGAATAGGAACAGATACCCCTGGTGAGATGAGACCTGCAGAAAGAGAAAAAAATACGTAAAGAAAATTTATGCAAAAACGGAAAATATTATTTCGCATAAAATATGAAGTTACACGAGTTAATGGGAATGAGTTGGTCTGACCAATGAAAGGAGTTGATAACGTTTCAAATTGACAACGAATTTTTCTTCATTAGGGATGCATATTTAGTTTTCTTTTGTCTTTTAGAGGACATGTATCCTAGCCGAAGAGAATGCTGATTATCCAATAAATGCGGTGGCGACGTAACATGTTTCTTGGCCATCCACTGCATGCCTGTCTCCGGGGCAAGTCTCGCCTATGTAGTGCCACCGGACCCAGATGGAATAGGAAGAGAGAACGAGACTGACGACCATGCGACAATCTCCCCTACTTAAATTCAATTAAAGCACAAGTCATGACTTCTACCAAGAAGTCATGGTCTTCCTCGCCGAAGAGAGACGAACATCATATATATATATATATATATATATATATATATTCGGTCGGGTTTCAATACTGGGTTAAAAAGCAATCGGATGTTTAACCGTACTGATGAGCTGTGAGAGAGCGAAACAGACCTGTCTGCAGATGACTATATATATATATATATTCAAGTCAATGTTAAATGAATTTAACATTGAGTTCTTTTGAGTTCGACTCTAGCGAAATTTACCTGGATAATATACCAAGTGTTCTACGTTATATATCTATACATATCTGCAGACAGATCTCTTTTCGCTGTATCACATATATATATTAATGGATGTGCGTTGTGGTGCAGTTGATTTCTCGGAACGAGAAATCGGGGAGCCGAGTTCGAATGCCGGTTGAATGCCTTGCAGTCACTTACACGCAAATACCCTTGGGAAACTTATTAATCTATCCCTTCCCTCCAGTTATGGGTTAAATAACGGGACAGATCGGGTTCTATAGCCTTGGCTGGCAACCAGTCTACCAAAGCAAGTAGTGACAACCTGTTGTGGGATAATTAAAGAAAAAAGCGCTGTGAAGAGTATTTAGGGCACAGTGAAAACAATAATATCACTGTTGGCCATCCATTGCATCCCTGACTGTTTCTGGCAATTGTTCCACCGGACCCAGATGGAATTGGTTACCAGCCAAGGCTATTGAATCCAATCTGTCCTGTTATCTAACTCATACTGGAGGGAAGAAACGGATTAATACATTTCACAAAGATATTTGTGCGTAAGTGAATGCAAGATTTTCAACTGGAATTCGAACTCGGCTCCCCGATTTCTCGTTCCGAGCCGATATCCGCTGCACCACAACGCACATCCCTAGTCATCCTTGACAATGGCTAACAGTTTAACAGAAAGCGCTCAGAACCAACAAATGTTTGGAAAATTTTTAGCTTCATTAAATCGAGTAAATTACCTTACTAACCCTAATTACCTTACCAGTATTGTTCAACGAAACGTATTAACCCTCTAGGGCCATTCGTATCATATTAGTGGGGGATCTGTTTATTACTTCATGACAATAGAAAACCGATCCCCCACTTTATGCCCAGTATAAGCCTTAACCCTCTAGGGCCATTCGTATCATATTTGATACAGTATGAAAACAAGCCTTGAAAGAAATATTTTCCTGAAAAATTTTTTAAGAGAAATATTTTATAAATTTCAAATGAAAGCAGTACTGACTGATCAGTCAATGAATACCAAATGTTTCCTTATAGAGAAATACTGTATCAAATATGATACGAATGGCCCTAGAGAGTTAAGTAGTAATTAGTGGGGGATCAGTTTATTACTTCATGACAATAGAAAACCGATCACCCACTTTATGCTCAGTATAAGCCTTAACCCTCTAGGGCCATTCGTATCATATTTGATACAGTATGAAAACAAACCTTGAAAGAAATATTTTCCTGAAAAATTTTTTAAGAGAAATATTTTATAAATTTCAAATGAAAGCAGTACTGACTGCTCAGTCAATAAATACCAACTGTTTCCTTATAGGGAAATACCAAATGTTTCCTTATAGAGAAATACTGTATCAAATATGATACGAATGGCCCTAGAGGGTTAATCATGTTTCTATTATATTCAGTCAGTCAGTTAAGTGCCATACGTGAAACACGCTTAGGCGATCATGTCTCGAAAGAGACATGACTGACTGACTGGGCAGAAGATTATCCCACAGTAGGTTGCCATTGCTTTCTGCGGTAGACTGGTGAATTATATTATTATATTAATAAGTAGTAATTAGTGGGGGATCAGTTTATTACTTCATGACAATAGAAAACCGATCACCCACTTTATGCCCAGTATAAGCCTTAACCCTCTAGGGCGATTCGTATCATATTTGATACAGTATGAAAACAAGCCTTGAAAGAAATATTTTCCTGAAAAATTTTTTAAGAGAAATATTTTATAAATTTCAAATGAATACCAATTGTTTATTTTATAAATTTCAATGAATACCAATTGTTTCCTTATAGGGAAATACCAAATGTTTCCTTATAGAGAAATACTGTATCAAATATGATACGAATGGCCCTAGAGGGTTAAAGAGTGTTTGGTGCCCAAATTTAATGTAATTGAATTTTGATGGTGGGGCTTACCTGTGGAAGCTCCGTTGGTACTGTGGGGTGTCATATGGGACTGCATACCAGTCGCAGGATTACAAGACGACCGAGAATAGTTACTGAGGGATAAGGGGTCGTAGCTTCTTGCTGTTCCTGACACATAATCTGAAATTAATAAAACAAACGTTAGAAGAGTGAAAATTTAAATTCATTTTCGGAAATAACGAAAAGATTACTTGTGTATTTATGTATTAATATATATTCCTAAAAAATTAATGTATTTTTTTTTTTTTACTTCAAACGTTATTATTTTTAGTGAACACTCGTATTTGAAATAGACGCCTCATTTTTTTTATTATTACGTTAAACGAATTGGCTTACACTCTAGAAAAATCACAAAGAAAAACGGTGGTATCTCTTATAAAGGGGATCACAAATTCGATTCCTGATAAAAAAAAAAAATTCTTGATTTCCCGAGTGCGCAGTCCCGTAGACGTAATATCTAGAATGACCTTTAATGTATATTTTTCAGCAATGTCAGGCAAAAATGACATTAACAAATATTCAGCTAATAATTCAACACGCGGTGAACATATTTTCTCAAGATTTTTTTAAAACTTGAGAAAAGATGTACCCCACAGAAGTAAAATTCTAATGCTTTTGTTTGGTATTTTAAATTCAGATTTGAGTGAAATCCTTTTCAAAAAACCTCCGCGATCTTTTGAACATGAGTAGAGGTTTATCCCTTGTTTCCTGTTTAGGATTAAGTTTCCGGTTCCTTCTCCTGCACGGGTTCCCAAACTATTTGCTGCGATTACCCCAAAAATACAATTTCACTATTATCCATTACCCCAACGAACAAATACCCGTAATATAGGAAAAGAAGTAATTATATTTTCATACATCAAAAGCAGACAAAGTTAATGAAAACGAGGCTATGGCGATAAACCGAAAGATAAACAAAAGTATATAAGAATTCTCAAGTAGTGATTTAGAAGATTGTGTAGCTTTAAGCTAGAAAATATGGCTTGCTTTCACTTGCCTCCTCGACAGAGTTTTGAGGAGAATAAGGAAAAAAATTGTGAACACAGTGAGGTTGATAGATACGACTAGAAAAAGATGGATGAATTTATTTGCAATAACTGGGTTGGAGAGAAAAAACAGTTTTAAATAGATGAGTATAAAATGTTTAAATTCCAAGCTTTGTCATTATTATTTCATTAATTGTTTGGGTTAATGCCCTCATCTTTGATATTCTAAGCATTGTCATTTGGCTTTCGTAAATATAGCCTGTATGTGTGAGAAGTTCCTTATTTCATGAATTTGTTATTTTAACAATGTTTGTGGGCAACCGGAAAAGAAAATTAGAAGGCCGAAGATCGTAACGGCCGGAATCAATAATTATTAAAAAAAAAAAGTTGTATTCGTGGAATAATGATTATTAGTTAGGCACCATACACACAAGAAAACAATATGGGGTAAGAAGAAATATGGACTAACAAAATGATTAATGAACACGAGAAAATAAAGGAATATTGAGTAGGAAGAAAGTGTGAAAGAGAGATATGTTACCAGACTAATATATATATATATATATATATATATATATATATATATATATAAGGGTCGGCTGAAAAGTTCATAGGCTGGCCAAGCTGTTGTATTCTGGTCCACTTGCATGTCTTTTAGCCTAGTAAGTGATAGGTATACTTATACTTTGGTCAGCCAATGAACTTTTCAGCCGAGCCGATATTTTTATTGATTCAAATATTATATGTAAGCTCAAAATTAAGTTAAAGAGTTATATAATTTTTTTTTCGATATTAATATTCCCCCAATACAAGCCTTAAGAGCCGTTTAAGGTAGTGCTAATGTCTGGTATTGTATGAGCAAATGATTATGTAGAAAAGATAACGTTTAACTCGAAAAGATCAATATTGTAATGAAAGGCAAAACAGTTCGACTCCAGCCACTTTCTCATCGTTAGGATGTGGCTTCCCTCTGACTCTTCTAAAAACATTTTCATGGCTTCTGCTCTGATGGAGTTAAGTCACTGGTGACCCCTCCACAAGAATTTACTCGGGCAACCAGACTAGCAACAAGGTTCTGCACTTTTACAGTTAAATCAACCAAATGCAGGCGATAATTCTACTCTATTAGCTTCTTTTCTCGCGTTTCCCTCCTGTGGAACTCCCTTCCATATACTTGCTTTCGTGGCGGTTACAACCTCCAGGAATTTAAATGAAATGTCAATTTCCATCTCTTATCCACTTTACTCCAGTCCTTTCTACATTCACTTGTTCTTTTTCTTTATCTCTACTTTCGCAACTGTCCTGTGTTCACATCCTTCTCTTGCACTCACTGTAGCTGGTTCGTCTTTCTCTTCACTCTCCTCCTACCTAAAACTTTAACTCTCTTACGTAACCCCCTGCTCACCAGTGGTGGTACCGCCTTGCTTGTGTTGAAATGATTAAAAAAAAATCCTGCAGGAGTTTATTCTACAATGCAGCAAGAAGGAAGCTTTCTGTGTGGGACTTATTAATGAGGATGATTCAACCTTGTATACCTGACATGGCGGGTCCAGGTTACAAAGGTAAGGTGTGGTGGAACCAAGTATGTAACTCGCTGGAACAGATGCCCTGGAAATAGCGATAGAGCCAGATTCATGACGTTTGGGTCTTCTTCAGAATCTATCTATACTTCCGAGATGAGGTAAATTTATTATTTACTTTATTTACATTATTCTATCTGTTGTCTTCATGCTTATTGCCATATTAACGACGTTTCGGTCGTTGTACGCTCTAACCTTCTTCAGGATCTGTCTATATTTGTCAGATGAGTTATTGTAACTATTTACACAATTCGGATTGTTATATTCATCTACAACAGAGGTTAACAAAAAATTTGGAGTGTTGAGTTACTGATACTAATGTATCCACAAGAGCATGGTATGTGGAACGAGAACAATCTACTCTAGTAGTCTAAATAAGGAGTTCGGTTAAAAATCTCAAAGTGTATCACCTGAAGAAGGTTGGAAGCAACGGTCAAAACCTTGGGAATGATAAAGATGAAGCCAACAGTCTGAACAATGTTTCGATTTACACTATTGGCAGTTAAACAAAAATGTTTGGGGAAAGAGGTAGAGAGAAGAGAGCCAAAATAAAAAAAAAATAAAAATTAATGATAATAGTTGTGATGAGGTTAAACAACAAATGAATCACGTGATTGAGAAGACAAAGACCTTGCCAAGCACGCGACGTCTCCAACACATTTCCAAATATTTCTCCGGCCTCAGGTTCAACGTTAATATCCGAATCAGTTTTTAGTCGGTTCAATCCCTCTTTGTACCATTCCAACACATCTGCGGAAGAGTATTAGGAATATTGGAAAAAAAGGTCGGGACGGGAAACACAGACAGATAGACAGACAGAAACACACAATAGATAAAGAGAGAGAAAAAAAATGAGTGGAAAAGAGATTGTGTAGATTTTTGTGTGAGTAAATGAAAACAAGCGAGAAGTGAATTGAAGAAAAGAAACGTGAAAAGAAGGGAAGCGAAAGTATATAAGAATGAGAAAAGAAAAAGATGGCGGCTAAAGAGAAAAGATGGCGTTGAAAAGGAAAAAGTAGAACGTAGAGAAAAGGTGGGAAAAGAATAACAACAAAAAGGAAAAGAAAAGCCCTATAGCAAAAGATAGAGTGAGAACTGGAGCGGAAAAAAGAAAGAAAAAATGAATGAAAGAAACGAAGATGAGAAAGCGGGGAGGAATAGAAAGAGGAAAAGATGACGGAAAAGAGAAAAAAAAATGAAAGACAAAGATTAAATGAAACGAAAGAAAAAAAATAAGGTGAAATATTTAAAAAAAATAAGGTAAATAAAATGAAATATGAAAACAGAAAGAAGCTTTATAGCCAAAGATAAGAATTAGATCAAGGAAAGAAAAAAAAATGAGAAACAATTAAAAGAAAGCAAAATTAAAGGGGACAGAAAAAGTACAAGATGTTAACAATAATGATAGGGAAAAAAAGTACATCAAGGAAAATGGAACATTCAAAGACTCAACAGTTACCTAAGAACGAAAAGAATACATAAAATAATCAGGACGATCAGTAATAACAAAAAGGAATTCTAAACAAGAAAAATGAACAAGAACTACAATAATATATTTCACAAATTTGACCAAAGATCGAACGTCAAATTTCTATTATCAAGAGCCCCTTGGTCTGGCTAGGGAAACCAAACATGTTTAAAATGATCATTGCTGCCCCTTTTTTCTTTCTTTCTTTCTCATATTTATATATGTATAAAAAGACAGAAACTTATCTTAGCCGACATGTTTCGTCCTGTAAAAGACTTTATCAAAGCAACTCTGATAATTTCCAGAGATAAAATTCCTCAGAGGAAGAATCGCGTCGGCTAAGATAAGTTTTCCTTTTATCTTTATTCATATTGTCATATCAGTCAGTTGATTGCCACACGTGATACACGCTTTTGGGCGATCGTGTCTCGAAAGAGACATGACTGACTGGGCAGAAGATTATCCCGCAGTAGGTTGCCGTTGCTTTCTGCGAAATACTGGTTGCCAGACAAGGCTATAGAACCCAATCTGTCCTATTATTTAACCCATAACAGGAGGGAGAAGATATGCATTATATTATTAACAAGTAATTAGAGGGGGATCAGTTCATTACATCATAACAATAGAAAACCGATCCCCCACTTTATGCCCAGTAGAAGTCTTAATCATGTTTCTAACTATTATATTTAGTCAGTCAGTTAAGTGCCATACGTGATGGACGCTTTGGGCGATCATGTCTCGAAAGAGACAGGACTAACTGGGCAGAAGATTATCCCGCAGTAGGTTGCCATTGCTTTCTGCGGTAGACTGGTTGCCAGCCAAGGCTATAGAACCCAATCTGTCTCGTAATCTAACCCATAACTGGAGGGAAGGGACGGATTAATACCTTTCCCAAGTGTATTTGTGCGTAAATGAACGCAAGGAATTCAACTGGAATTCGAACTCGGGTTCCCGAATTTCTCGTTCAAAGTCGATATCCACTGCACCACAACGCACATCTTAATTGTCTTAGAGAACCTTTTTTGTCCTTCTGTCACTATGGCTGATGCTAACCTTCGAGACGGTAAATCATTGAGACTTGTCAGTCTAACGTTTTCCACGGCTATGAAATGGAACGATTAATCAACTGCCATATATGTTGGCAAGAAATTTGGTTTCACTGTCTCGGGCAAAACAGCTTTTTCTAACCAAAATCTATCTTTCATCTGGATAAGTTTACAATTCGTCCGTGCATTAAATATCATTGCCACATCTGGTCAAGTGCTCCTATTATATCTAAAGATCCTTGAGAAAGATCAAAGAAGAATCTGCATTGTTATCGGCCCTAACCTTGTGTATACGCTTCAATCCCTTTCCCCGCTACAGTAACATAGCTTCCCTGTTCTTTTCAATAAATATTTTAATGGTAAGTTGTCTGATGAACTTTGCGCTATGGGACATGGACTTAATGAATTTAAACGTAGTACTAAATTAGCGGATAGGTCTCATCGTTTTGCTGTTGAAATTGTTATGTGCAACCATAAGTTTTTTTTTTGTTTTTTTTTCTGGCCTGTGGAACTCACTTCCGATCTTTTGCTTTCTTGTCAACTGCGATCTTCAAAAATTCAAATGCCACGTCAGACATCACTATTTCTCTTCTTTTATTTTCTTTTCCCTGTCAATAAAGATTCTTCAACCTCTTGCATTTCCAGTAGGCTCTTACGTCTCCAAGGCTTTTATCACCTTTGAGGGGAATTATTTAATAGTGAGTGAGTGAGTTAGATAGATATTGAAGTCAACACCCAGTTTCGTGCTAAACGAAATCCTCAGACGTTTAACATGAAAATGGCTGAATGGCTGAATGACTGTCTCGTCTGGTTGTTGACTTAATTGTCCACATTTATATTTACATTCTCTCTATCCCTCAAATTAAGTTCTTTAAGCCATAAATATAAAACTATTATATATATATATATATATATATATATATATATATATATGAGAGAGAGAGGGGAGAGAGAGAGAAAGCTAAATGGGAGATATGGAGATATATATATATATATATAGAGAGAGAGAGAGAGGTGGGGGAGATGGAGAGAAAGCTAAATAGGAGATATGGATATATATATATATATATATAGAGAGAGAGAGAGCTAAAGCTAAAGGGGATATATATATATATATAGAGAGAGAGAGAGAGAAAGCTAAATGGGAGATATGGAGATATATATATATATATATATAGAGAGAGAGAGAGAAAGCAAAATGGGAGATATGGAGATATATATAGAGAGAGAGGGAGAGAGAGAGAAGCTAAATGGGAGATATGGAGATATATATATATAGAGAGAGAGGTGGGGGAGATGGAGAGAAAGCTAAATAGGAGATATGGATATATATATATATATATAGAGAGAGAGAGAGAGAGAGAGGGGCTAAATAGGGGATATATATATATATATATATATATAGAGAGAGAGAGAAAGCTAAATAGGAGATGTGTATATATATATATATATATATATAGAGAGAGAGAGAGAGACAGACAGACAGAATGGTAGATATGGATATATATATATATATATAGAGAGAGAGAGAGAGAGAAAGCTAAATAGGAGATATATATATATATATAGAGAGAGAGAGAGACAGACAGACAGAATGGTATGTATATATATATATATATATATAGAGAGAGAGAGAGAGAGTTAAATGTTGATAGATATGATAGTGGTAACCGTAATATCATTCACTGTTAAAACTTACGTCCTTGCAGATATTCAGTTTTGGAATATGTACATCAAACACTAACCAATGTTTTACAGCCGAAAGGGAGATAATTAGATATGCATCAGTGGGAGGGGGGGTAGGAAGATATTGAAAAGGTGGGTTAAAGGGAAGGGACTGAGGGCTCGAGCGTTAGAGAGGGAAACAAAAGAAGGAAGCAGAGATATTATATTTGCGCTTCTTTGGATTATTCTCTTGAAAGAATGACCAGCAATTTTGCAGGCCTCTTGTACACTGTTTTTAATCTGGCCTCGACGCTGCTTCTCTCACCAGGGATCTCTTTAGGGACCGGCAAAGAGAGGAAAGCTTAGAAAAGAGTGATCCGAGAAGAGAGGAAGATATCCAGGCGAGGTCAAAACAAAATAAAAACAAAATAATAATAATAATGAAATAGCAATACTGTTTTCTCTTCGAGCAGCATTCAAGAAGAGAGTGGTGTTGACCAGTGGGATTCTGCGGAGGAAAAGAATGGTCGGAATATATATGGAATTAACCATGACAGTAACAGCCCCGTCAGTGTCATAGGTATGTGTCAGGAGGTGCAGATCAAACGCTCTGCCTCTTACCCAACCAGTCTTTCTTTAAACGACACTCTTGACCCTTCCAAAAAGCATACGCGCATGTGACCCGAGTTATTTGTTCTAGTAGATTGCAGGGGTCGGGGGAAGGAGAACTGACCTTGATCTTGTTGGTAAGGGAGGGAGAGAAGATGAGATGGAAAACTCGGCTTTTTCAGAACTGATTACATAAATCGAAAGTAGTTGTCTTCGACGACGATTTGAAAAGTCGTCGAAAAGAGGGATGTAAATAGGGTTAGCAAATATTTCCCGTCTCTATTCGCTAATTTCGGCAAGGAGTCTTAAATATATTGTCGGTTGGCAGATAGTTGAGAGATAAATAAGCAAATGGGTAGCTGAAGTAGCAAGGCCAGCAATCGACCTTCGAATGCGAACTTTAGTCACCTTTATATTGGCGCATCAGGATCTTCTTTCCCACCCGTTCATGTCACCTTAAGACAAACTAAACTTCACAGACAAAGGTTGCTATTTTTTTCAAAAAAGAAACATACGCCCGCGACACACACACACACATTATATATATATATATATATATATATATATATATATATATAGTTATTTGTTTGAACATTATTTTTGATTGATACTCATATTTAAGTAGATATTCTGTGTTTAATTAAACAGTATTATATATTTATATCTACCGGCCTGATTATTTACGATAAATTTTTATTGCGAAAATGTATGTCATTAGGCAGGATATCAAAAATAATGTTCAAACAAATCATTTCTAATTGTCGTTTGTTTATAACCAAGTTTCGTTAATCTTCGTAACATGTGAGTAGAATCCTTGAAAGTTGGTAACGTAAATTCCAATAGAGACAGACACCATAGAAGAGTCAAATTTCGCAATAAAATTTAACATTAACAGAGGAGCAGCTCGGGCCAAAGTTCAACTCTTTCAATCGTTAACGAAGATTTTTGTATATCTTCTGTATTTTGTCAGAGATGTTGCACAGAGCTGTATCAAATAACTTAAGTTAACCCCCTCCCCTTATTCTGTTATTCTTTCTTTCTTTCTTTCTGTCTCTCTTCTCTTTTTCTAATAGTTATTCTTTTCTTTCCCTTTTACTATCCCACGTGACAAATTTAAGACATTCACTGTTGTATGCATTTGGTTTTGAAAAGCGACTGGGACCGCGAAATACTGTATTCACAATGGATTCGTCAAAATATCTAACTTTTGTTTCCTGAGATATATATATATATATATATAGATAGATAGATAGATAGATAGATACTATAGTCATCCGCAAATAGATCTGTTTCGCTGTATCACAGCTTATATATATATATATATATATATATATATATTGTAGCCGCTGTCACTCGAGTTTGAACTCAATCTGGGACTCATATATATATAGTGTGTGTGTATCAAGCCAGCCGAATGAGTCCCAGATTGAGTTCAAACTCGAGACAGCGGTCAATATATATATATATATATATATATATATATATATATATATATATATATATATATATATATATGAGCTGTGATACAGCGAAACAGATCTGTTTGCGGATGACTATAGTATATATATATATATATATATATATATATATATATATACACACACATACACACACTATAGTCATCCGCAAACAGATCTGTTTCGCTGTATCACAGCTCATATATATATATATATATATATGTGTTGAATACACTATATATATATATATATATATAGTGTTGAATACACTATATATATATATATATATATATATATATATATAGTGTTGAATACACCGGTTCTCGTCCGATCACCGAAGTTAAGCAACATCGAGCCTGGCCAGTACGTAGATAGATGGCCGTTTGAGAATACCGGGTGTTGCAAACGTAAGGACCAAGAATGGTCCACCGGTCCTCCAACAACCCTGCCCCATAAAAAAGCAGTTTGTTACGGAAACAGTAACAAAAAGTTGCTGCCCTACACACCATTGGGTGTAACGGGTGAAATGATTATATATATATATATATATATATATATATATAATGTATACATGACACTGATGGTAATAAAGATGAGGACAATAGTCCGAACAATGAAAATGGTGTTTTCTTAGAAATATTTAAAGATCACAGATGTATTTTCCAATATCTTAAGTACTTTCATCTACATTAAAAAGAAAAAAAAACAATGTATTGTTTTAACGCCCGTTCAGAACGTAAGAAGTTTTGGCCCTCCTTTGATTCTTATTATTTATTAAATGTTTAATTGTCATGCCATTTTCGAATAGGTTGTGCAGTTATTACTCGTTTTATTAAAAGTTGGTCTTCTCCTTAACTGGCTTCCACGCAAGGTTAAAGAGTTTGACCTCTCTTGCTATTGGACATATTGCTAACATTGACCGGTTGTGAATTGAGTTGCTAAGCAAGACTAGAGAGCCCAGTCAACCCAGTTATTTAATCTATTCAATGTTAGGGAAGAAAAAAAAATTTCCGTAAGGTTTTTGTACGAAGTTGAACATAATAGGGTCAGGTGGAATTCGAATTAAACACGTTAGAACGGGTCAAATTCATGAAAATCTTTATGATGTCTTTGCTGAGAAGCCATCGAAATTCTGTGAAGAGAGAACTTTTAAGTTGAAGTCAAAAAGGAGAAAGTTTGTGAAAACAAAATGGCTCATATTTAGTTGAATAAATATTTAATGGCATAATTTTGTTTTCTCTTTTTAATAATTTTAGTCAATAATAATGAACTACTGATATAAGACATAATAACCTACTCATAGCTCGGGGAAGAAGATGGGGAATCATACAACCTTTCCTGAATACTATTTGCGCGCAATTGAATATAAGGAACCTGACTGGAATTAGAACTTAACTTGAAATTGAGTTGCTAAGCAAGGCTAGAGAGCCAAGTCAGCTCAGTTATTTAAAATTTCTATTAAATCTTAGGGAAGAAAATTTTCTTTTTTTGTTTTTTTTTTCGTAAGGTTTTTGTACGAAGTTGGACATAATAGAGTCAGGTGGAATTCGAATTAAACACGTTAGAAGACGTCAAATTCATGAACATCTTTATGATGTTTTTGCTGAGAAGCCATCGAAATTCTGAAAAGATGAAATCTTTAAGTTGAATGACAAATGGAGAAATGTTGTGCAACGAAATGGTTAAACAAATATTTAATGGCGTAATTTTGTTTTGTTTTTAAAAGTTCATCAATCTTTTGCGGGTCACTTAATGCCAGAAAAATATTTTTAAAATGCACGAATATTTAGGACGTAATTATTTGCTGATACAATTTCTAATAATTAACCCATAGCTGGGGAGAGAATAGGTAGATTTATACATTTACCAAAGTTTTTTTTTCTTTTCTCGTAAGTAAATATACATAGACTGAAATCGAAATAATTTTAGACGATAATGACAAACTACTAACCTACTCATAGCTCAGGGGAGAAGATAGGGAATCGTACAACCTTTCCTAAATAGTATTTGTGCGGAATTGAATATAAGGAACCTGACTGGAATTAGAACTTAACTTTACCCGATTTCCAACTCTGAGCTATTATCCAAGCTTACAGCACCTGGTATTCCCAAGTGGTCACCTATCTAAGTATTTAACAGGCTAGAGTTGCTCAACTTCGGTGATAGAAAAGGAATCAATACTTCAAATTGCTGTGGCCGTAATCCGAAAAAAAAAAAAAATGAATGTAAACCTTTCACAAGGGCATTTGAACGGAGTTTTTTTTATGTTATCGGATGAGGATGGAATTTTAACTCGTTTTGCCGTTTCTATTTTGAACGCTGATAACCATTACGGTACCTACGCAATCACTTTTCTATATTACATGAAGCAACATAAAAAAAATCACAATTTTCATTTCACATTCATTCTCGTTCGAAGCATTAGCGGTTTTATAAATATATAAATAAATAAAAATGTATTATTGGTTATGATCGAAATTACCCCAAGCAAGGCAATAGAGCCACTGAGACTCAAGGGGTACTGGGTGGAAAAGTCATAAAATAAAAGCATTATTGAAAAGCGAGAAGAATAATCAAGAAACAGTGAATAGCATTTGACATAGCATTTAATTTTTTGAAAATCAAAACCGACTACGAAGCAAGAGACAGGAAGAGAGCTCCATAAACGAAAAGTGCGAGAAAAGTAACGTTTAGCATAGAACTTGCCCTTACATTTAGCTAGTTCAAATATAGATTTATGAGACCTCATTGCCAATCTAATCAGTCAGTTAAGTGCCATACGTGAAACACGCTTGGTCGATCATGTCTCGAAAAAGACATGACTGACTGGGCAGAAGATTATCCCGCGGTAGGTTGCCATAGACTGGTTGCCAGCCAAGGCTATAGAACCCAATCTGTCCTGTTATTTAACCCATAACTGGAAGGAAGAGACGGGCTAATACCTTTCCCAAAGGTATTTGTGCGTATGTGAATGCAATGAATTCAACTGGAATTCGAACTCGGCTCCCCGATTTCTTGTTCCGAGCCGATATCCACTGCACCACAAACTGTACTTAAATTCATAAAGTCTAAGTACCATAGCGAAGAGTTCATTCGAACAAAATCATGAAAGAATTAGGTTGTCCGGAAACTTAATGCCGATTTTATGATGTCTTTACTGAGAAGCCATCGACATTCTGAAAAGATGAAATCTTTAAGTTGAATGACAAATGAAGAAATGTTGCGCAACAAAATGGTTCATATTTAGTTAAACAAAATATCTAATGGCATAATTTTGTTTTGTTTTCCCTTAAAAATCGGCTCAAACAACCCAGTGTTTATAAAAAAAAAAAAAAATTAAAAAAAGACGGAGGGAAGCAACTTTATGTCAGTAGGAAAGTGTATGAAGTTGAAACGCTAAGGGTGGAACAAAAATATTGCCGATTCGTTTATGGATTTCATCAATAATCTCTAAATATTTAGCAGGAGAAATGGACCATATGTCGCAGAAATATTCTAGTCATGGACGAATCGTTGACTTATAGCTATACAAGATAAATTCAAAAGAAAAAAAATTGTCTGGCACGATACAGCATGTTGACTGTAAATTATTTTATTTAGGTTTGTCGTTAAACAGCGAAGGTATTTTAATCACGGACAGACTTGGTTAACAAGTCTGCCGCTGAAAGAAACCGCAATTTACTGCGGGACTATCTTCTTCCTAGTTAATCATGTCTCTTTCGAGACATGATTATCCAATTGTGTCTCAAGTCTGGCGTTTGACAAAAAACACGCATTGAACTGAGTTGCTAAGCAAGGCTAGAGAGCCCAGTCAGACCAGTTATTTAAACTAAGGATTTTTTTTTCCGTAAGGGTATTTTTACGAAGTTGAAAATAGACTCAGGTGGAATTCGAATTAAACACGGTGCTTTCTCTGTCCTAGTCTGGGACTGTTATCCGCGCATATAAAACATCTTTTGGAATCTTATTCTATTTATCAGTTTAAAAGAAATGATCTAAAATGATGATCATTTCCAACAGATTCGTGATGATGATTCTTCATCATTTTTTGTGTCAGACGTGGCCGGTCATGCCATTGCACAGCATCCTAACCTTTGTAGCTCTTAATATATATATATATTATAAATTATATGTTAGAACATGTACAGAATTTTTTAAATATATATCCACTACAAATGGTACATTTGTTTCGACATTGAAATTACAATGTCTCATCAGGTGGTGCGGACAGGAATGGAAAGTCTCTTTTCTTATATTTTGTCAGTTGTGTGTGGGATGTTGGTGGGGGTTAGTGATAAGGGAACAAGTCTTGTGGATTGACCGTTAGAATTTTGAAGAAAGTGGTGTGGGTAGTGAATATGGTTTATTTATGAGTGTCTGTGAGTTTTCTAGACAGATTTAACATTAGCAGTTAGAATGTAAGTTTTTATTATTTTGCGACTAATATATATATATATATATATCCTCTTTTTAAAAAAACCGCTGATGCTTCTCAATTAAAAATGTATCGATTATTATTATTATTACCTGGTAACATACACGAGTACGAGGAAGCATTGGACTGTAAGCAGGCCGGGTTTCCAGTTATGTTATTTGACAAGGAATAGTTTGGAACGGTAGGCATGGAGCTGAAAGAGAAAAGAAATTATAGGCATTAATTTTAATACTATGCGAAAACAATTGTACAACGTTCTTAGCTAGGTAAATAAGTGGGATGGTCGTCCGAGGGTCTAGTCCAGAACGACTTCACATGCACGGGCGGTCCCAACTGAGAGATTAAATTATGAGAAAACTATACAAAAAATTTCGACTAAAAATATTAAAGAATATATAGAAATTTATGAAAAGATTTAGTCTAACAGCATGATACAAAATACCTAAATTCGATACATATTATTACTGTAAGGCATAAAACTATATTTGAAATTGAAATTTTATGGTTAATCATGTTTTTTTTGTTTTTGTTTTTTTTACTGTTTTAGTTTTCGACATATATTTACACAAATTTTGCAAAATTTTCATGTTTTAAATTCAGAGATAATATATTTTGGACTTCTTAATTCTGTGATTTGAAATTGTTTCCAGTAAGCTACGAAACGCCAGAAATTTGCTAAACAAGCAATTCTAGTGACACTTAAAACTAATAACACTTAACTCTTGATAACGATTGTCGAGACAGTCGGAAATAGAAAGATGGATACAATAAATTAATTTTGGAAAGTTAATTCTGACATAACTTAATCGGAAGTTAGACAAACAGAAAAAGAAAAATGTTGGATAGACAGACGTTATCAGAATTGTTTAATAAAACGTATTTGAAATCATTCTTGAGAATGGATTCCGTTCATAAACGCACGTGTGTGACCGGTCGTATTTGTTCGGCTCCTCCGGAAAAGTTTGAAAAGGATTTAATCCACAACAATAAAAATTGAACCAAGACGAAGAAATATGTCATATATGGTATCCATAAAGCCCGTGTGCACTTTAAAAAAATTTATAAATTTATTTCTATTAGCGATAGAAATAATTGCACACAAACTTTATGGTCACCCTGTAAATATATATATATATAGGTAGTTATGTCAATTAATAAATATACATTTGAGGGTACACACACGTATATATTATTATTATTCAGGAGTTAAAACAGAGCTATTTTATATATGACAATAATAAGTATACATATAGTCCTACGTCAATGGCACGACTCGGAGTTTCATGCATTGTGCAATCATCAGGTGCATTTCGTTTTTCAAACATTTTTAATTATGCGACTGATGATTGCATAACGCATTTAGCTCCAAGTTGTACCATCGACGTAGAATATATATATATATATATATATATATATATATATATATATATTAGCCAGTTATTGGACACAATTAAATTAGACCAGTACACAGTTGTATTAAAAAGTGCTCAATACATATATAATGTAGAGCATTTAAATATTTTCATTCAGAATTCAGCCAATTACGCAACCTTGCTTTTAACCTTTCGGTATCTTTAAGCTTTTTATATTAACTAATTTTCCAACGTTTTTCTTTTTTTTTTTCGAACGCATGACAAAAACTGGAAATTTAAAAAATGTTTACAATTCTTAGCCAGCTCCTTTCTTATTTTAAACTTCCTGTTTTGCGTTCGGGAAAAAAGTGGGGGTCGGTAATCTGTCAATATAAAACATCTAAAATTACCAAAAGGTTGAAACCAAGGTTGCGTAATCGGCTGAATTCCGTATATATATATATATATATATATATATATATATATAATGGATAGGGTGTTGGGAGAAATATTTATTTGTTACAAAAAAATAATAAAGTTCGTCTAATCAATTCTTTGCTTACCCTAAACCGCTCGCAACATCCCAGCCTTTAAGGTCCCTAAAACAAATAAATAACATTGGAGTTAAAAATTAATCTTCGAAGATATGTGTCTAACGTTTTAGCTATTTTTTTTTTAGAAATACATTCATTCTTCTTAAATAATTGATAAATATTTTGAAAAAAAAACTCAATTAAAAGGTTTTCATAAAAAAAAATGTTTATATAGATAGTGAAATATTTTTTCGTCTTAAAATATTCAACAAGATTATGAATTTAACAGACATTTGTGCCCAAGGTCTGATAAAAAGCGACTATATCTAGAGTAAACTTTATCGTACTTATTTGTTTCATATCCGCCTGGTGTTAATTTAAACTGATGCTTTCATTTTTTTTCCATATATCTAAACTAAAGTATAATTTTAGAAAATAAAATTTTCACTGAAAAATGACGAAAAAGTTTCTGCTATTCCACTTATATTAGGAAAAATGAAAACTTTAAGAAAATATTTAAAATATATGGGAAAAATAGGGTTCAGTTTAAAATGACACTTCTATTATTTTATATATTAAAATGACGCTTCTATTATTTCATATATTAAAAAAAACCTTAATTTTCGAAAGTTAAAAATTTAACTGAAATATGTTGGAAAATTTCAACTTTTCATTTGAAATCATAATGAACGAACTATAAACAAAATGGCAACAACATATGAAGGAAAAAAAACAAAAATGGTGGCGACAGTTAAAACGAAGCTGCTCATCTTTAACCACAATAGAATAACGTTTCTTCCTACCTATCATCAGAATGAATGATGCTAGTCTCCTTGAGACCAACACACTGCGACTTCTTGGCCTCAGATAGAACTACATCGAATTTATAGCTGCATCTAATGCTAGCAAAGTTGGGTTATTGCGTCGAGTTAGGAAATGTTTCTTATCAGAGACTACCAAAGTGTGCAGGGGTTTAGAGTGAGAGAAAAGACTGGGTACAGGGCGTATTGAAGAAAGCATAAAATTTGAAGAGGGTTCAGAAAGAAAGAAGATGGCAACTGACATTGCATTTAATTTTTTGGAGGTTGTAGCTATCAGGAAAGCAAGTAAACGGAACCGAGTTCCACAGGCATGAAGTACCAGAAAAGAAATTGTTCGAGTTGAAGTGGCTGTTTCATTTAACTATTTCAAAAGCTAAAAGTGTGGGACCTATATGCCAATCTAGTAGCACGCTTCGTAGATTCAAGAAGATAGAAAATGGCAATTGACTTTGCATTTAATTTTTTGGATATATCCTCATAGTATACAACACACTCTCTCTCTTTCTTTCCACATTTATTAACCCTCTACATTAAGCGAATTTTAGTCGTTTAACCTGAAATTTATAATGTGCGTTGTGGTGCAGTGGTGATCGGCTCGGAACAACAAATCGAGGAGCCGAGTTTGAATTCCAGTTGAATTCCTTGTATTCACTTACGGGCAAATACCCTTGGGAAAGGTATTAATCCGTCTCTTCCCTCTAGTTATGGGTTAAATAACAGGATAGATTGGGTTCTATAGCCTTGGATGGTGACCAATCTACTGCAGAAAGTAATGGCAACCTACCGCGGGATAATCTTCTGCCTAGTCAGTGATGTCTCGAAAAAGACATGATCGCCCAAGCGTGTATCACGTATGGCACTTAACTGATTGAATATAATAGTTAGAAACCTGATTAAGGCTTCTACTGAGCATAAAATGGGGGATAGGTTTTCTATTGTTATGAAGTAATAAACTGATCCCCACTAATTTCTACTTAATAATATAATACATATCTTCTCCATCTAGCTATAAGTCAAATAACAGGACAGATTGGGTTCTGTAGCTGGTCGGCAACCAGTCTACCGTAGAAAGTAATGGCGACCTACTTCGGGATAATCTTCTGCACAGTCCTTCATGTCTCTTTCAAGACATGATCGCCCAAAGCGTGTATCACGTATGGTACATAACTGACTGACTGAACCTGAAATTCTGCAGCATTTGTATAACGAGGATTCAAACCCTGGAATAATATGGATTGAGATGGACCACGATTTTCCTGGACATAGAGGATATTCTTGCCAGGTAGGTATTCATAATATTAACACCCGCTCGGCCTGACCCACTGATTATGCATCTCTTGTACCTACACGATATCACTGAGCGTTAGAAACGTAATGTTTAAAGGATAATTAAATACAGCTCCAACCTCTGGCCGCTCGACGATTTACTCTGGCAGTAACTGAATATCGAATGCTTCATTGGGATTTTCTCCCGACTAAGAAGGACGTAAACTCGTTGATATGTGAATATCACATTGAGATTATTGCCAGGTTTATACCACATGAAGTTTCGGATTCCAAGCATCACAAGCAACCTCTCCTGCCCCCGATAAGCATGGTTCAAGCGAGTCTCCCTAAAAGCAATATAATGCGCCTCATCGGCCTTACTCTATCTTCCGGCCTCAATTGAGTCAATATCTAAATCCATTGCTAGGAAGGTTGGGTCACTGTGTCGGGCCAGGAAGTTTTTTACGCCTGATTCCATCTTGCACATATACAAATCAATCATCCTTCCGTGCATGGAATACTGATGTCGTATATGGTCAGGCGCCCCAGCTGTTCATCTTAGTGTTCTCGATAGGCTCCAAAGGAGAATCTGTAACGTGATAATCCGGACTTGGCAGCTCGACTGCAGACATTTTCTCACCGGCGGGATGTGGCTTCCCTCTGTCTATTCTACAAATATTTTCATGGCTTCGGCTCCGACGAATTGTTATAACGATATAAATAATTTATTTATTATAATAATAAAGGAGAATATTGAGGTCGTATTTTTTTTTTTTTGTGAAGAGATCACAAGGGCTGGTTACATTTTTTTTTGCTTTCCATGAATACGTGTTATTTTTTTGTTTCAACTTCCATGTAGCATCTGTTTATCTATTATAATCTCGTTTGTTGAGATTGGAACCGCGAATGTTTCTGAGGTGTTGGTATAAAATTTGGTTAAAGTTGGTTAAAACAAATAAATAACATTGGAGTTAAAAATTAATCTTCGAAGATATGTGTCTAACGTTTTAGCTATTTTTTTTTTTAGAAATACATTCATTCTTCTTAAATAATTGATAAATATTTTGAAAAAAAAACTCAATTAAAAGGTTTTCATAAAAAAAAATGTTTATATAGATAGTGAAATATTTTTTCGTCTTAAAATATTCAACAAGATTATGAATTTAACAGACATTTGTGCCCAAGGTCTGATAAAAAGCGACTATATCTAGAGTAAACTTTATTGTACTTATTTGTTTCATATCCGCCTGGTGTTAATTTAAACTGATGCTTTCATTTTTTTCCATATATCTAAACTAAAGTATAATTTTGGAAAATAAAAATTTCACTGAAAAATGATGAAAAAGTTTCTGCTATTTCACTTATATTAAGAAAAATGAAAACTTTAAGAAAATATTTAAAATATATGGGAAAAATAGGGTTCAGTTTAAAATGACGCTTCTATTATTTTATATATCTTTTTTCATATATTAAAAAAAAACCTTAATTTTTTTTTTTTTTTTTTGAGAAGAGATCACAAGGGCTGGTTACATTTTTTTGCTTTCCATGAATACGTGTTATTTTTTTTTTGTTTCAACTTCCATGTAGCATCTGTCTATCTGTTGTATTCTCATTTGTTGAGATTGGAACTGCGAAGGTTTCTGTGGTGTTGGTATTACACTGTTGTATATCTTGGTCTTGCTATTTTTACTTAGTTACTCGTAATACGATTGATCCACGTTAGACTCACATTTGAGTCACTCAACTGATTCGTTATTTGCTGACCTCCGATTACTCGCTATTTGCTTAAAGCTCAACGTTCAATAACATCTCCAAAATTTCTGTCTGGTGCTTTTATCGTTATTTAATGGTCATATGATCCATTTTTCTTGTATTAATCTTTCACAGGCGATCAGTGTTCGTCGGCGTTTATCTACCACGACACTATCTATAATACTAAAGGTGGACATATTGAAGCTTATTTTTAAATTCTGTGAATATACGTTTCTTTTTTTGTTTGGGGAAGGGGTAGAGGGGTCTACATTAAACCTGACTTTGTGCCATTTAGGAAGAGGTTGACAAAAGACAACTCCGATAGCAACATTCTTTTTCCTTTTCTTTAAGTTTAGATGAAAAAGAGATTCGTCTTGTTACAGATATAGGGGTCAGTTTTTTTTTACTCACCTATAGGATTCAGCCATTGATGCCAGCGGTTGATTGATGGTAGGGTACATTGAATGCGGGAAACTACTGTTTATAGGAAGTCGAGTAGAACCGTTAGCTGCCTCCCGCCTCTGATTACGGAGTTTCTCTTCTCGGCGCCATTTTGCCCTTCGATTGGAGAACCACACCTGCAATGATCGGGGAAATCGTAGGTAATTAAAAAAAAAATGGTTAAACAAAAATAGGTATTTTAAAAGAAAAATAAAACATGTTAAAATATTGAAATAATCAAAATGCTAATCTTTGATTAAATATTGATTTACGTTATATTATTTTAGTGGGTTGAAAGTGGATGGCAAAGTGGGAAAAAGGGTTTTCCTGTGAACCTTTTCTTTCTTTAAGATTTTATCTGAAGAATTACAAAACGCGACGCACGAAAACTTCTTTTCCCACTTTGTCATACTTCTTTCGCCCAAAAATTGTTCGGACTGTTGTCCTCACTTTTGTTGCCATATTTATGACGTTTCGGCCGGTGTACGCGCTGACCTTCTTCAGGTGATTGAAATTTCTAACTGAACCCTTTATCGCGTTCTCCGTGGAAGAAGAAGGTCAGCGCGTACAACGGCTGAAACAACAATATACAATGAAAATAGCGTAAATAATTACAATAAATCATCTCAGAAACATGGACAAATATTATTCTTGGTGCTATAAAAATATCTAATCTAAACTTATTTATAAATGAAACTTTGTCTGTGTGTCTGTGTCCGTTACTTATAGACTCCGAAACGGCTGAACTGATTTTCTTGAAAATTTACACAGTTGTACTATAAGCGTCTGCGAGTGTTCTTAGCTAGGTTTTGAGTCGAGATACTTCCGATAAATATCGAAAATCGATAAACGAAAATATCGGGTTATAGAAGGAGTGGTCCGATTTTAATCAAATTTGATACACTCATAGACAAAGACATAAGAAACGATATTCAAAAGTTACAAGGTTGCAGTTATTACAATAGTGCAGAAAATCGAGATTCTATTTATATAAAAGGCAAGATGTTTGTGTGTGTGTCTGTTTATTTTTCTGTATGTCCTTTATACAAATTCACAATTTTTATCCGATTTTCACCAAACTTCACGCAAATATTTTTTAGGCTGAGTCTGAACTCCAGGACCATGGATTAGTTTTGAAGCTTTCATTACGCCAGGCTATACTGCTAGTATACCTATATATATATATATATGTATATACATTATTTTTTTTTCTATTATAATATTCTGCAACTATTTCAATATTTATTATTGTTTTCCTTTTTTCTTTTTTTTATCATATCACCCTGAGCAAGGCGGGAACGCCACTGATGTGCAGGGGGCTGCGTAAGAGTGAAAAGATTGGAAAAAAGAAAGCCGGAAACCACATCCTGAACAGGGAACAAGGGATGAGCCTCTACACCTGTACAATAAACGTGGGTGGAGTGTGAACCGGGCGATAGTTTAGTCTATCTACTCCAATTGAAAAAAATTAAATAAAAAAAAGAGTAAAAAAGATTGGAAAAGAGAAAGCCGGAAACCACATCCTAAATAGGGAATAAGGGATGAGCCTCTACACCTGAAGAATAAACGTGGGTGGAGTGTGAACCGGGCGATAGTTTAGTCTATCTACTTATTGTCATATGATAATTGTTATTTCTTTATAAGGAAATATTCAGTACAAACTAACCGAACAGCCAGTGCGTCCGTTGGTTAAAATTTATGCATTGTTTCTATTAAAACATTTTTTGCTAGAAAATAAGTTCAAGTAATCTTTATAGCCCTTTCTATTAGTTATGAGGAAAAAATTATTACCATCACACATTTTTGAAGCATAAAAAATATTCCCAGCAAAACAATTTCAAATACAAAACTAGAAGACATTTTTAGTTTTCTAAAATAAGAAAGAATAAAAACAAAAAAATTTGATTAAAATCTAACTAAATCAACTTTCTCACAATAACCGAACATTAAAAAAAATACCTTTAAACCCTACCTTTTTGGCATTAAAAAACCCACAGAGGTGTTGATATGCGGTTAAACAAAACTCAAAAACTAGTTTATATATAAATCATCCTAGAATTTTTACGGGGGCTAAGCTAGTATCATACTAAGTAAAGGTAATAGTTAGTAAACATGTCTTTGCTAGAATCATTGCAGATTAGAAGTGAGTTCGATCCTCACTTGGGGCATGATACTTTCGGCCTTGTACTACATCTAAGCTAAGTTTAGAAAATCACAATTTAGTGCACCTCTGCGAGGTGTGATGCTTAGCAAGCTTCTCTCGCCTGAGTCATTACAATCGAGTAGTGAATTCGATCCTCACCGGGTGCTTATATATTCGGAATTGTGCCACATCTGCGTTTAGAACATCAATAGGCACTCGACGTGGTGAAATAAGCTAGTTTTCTAGCTACAACTGAGTAGTGAGTTCGATCCTTACTGGGTTCCCCATATTTTCGGTCTTGTACCATATCTAAGTTGCGCTTAGAAAATCACAATACTAAGAAATAAATGGATTAGAAGTCTATATTTGCGTAAGCCACATTTATATTAAATATGTAATAAATAATTTTGATTTCTCTGTGCGTGGGTTTGTATGCTGGACTTCTTCTTTTATGTGCCATGTCCTTTCAGGACGTAGGCGATCATGGCTTTCCACATCTTCCTGTCCCTGGTGGCTCTTAGCACGCTTTCTCCTGTTGCGCCATGCAACCCGCGTTCCGTCAGCCACCTTATCAGGTCCTTCAAATATGTTATCCGCTGTTTTCCTCTGTCTCTTTTTCTCTCTATCTGGCCTGTTAGTATCATGTTCTCCAAGCCCTCCTTCCTCATTGCATGTCCCATGAACTTTAATTGTCTCTTCCTGATGCTCAGTATTAATTTCCTTTTCGTCCCCATCATTTCCAAAACCTCGTCATTGATCACATGCTTGGTCCATGATATCAGCAGCATCCTTCTGTAGAACCACATTTCAGCTGTTTCAAGTTTTTCCCTTCATCTTCGAAGATATTGTCCAACATTCACTTCCATATTGAAGAACCGACACCACATAGCAATCCAGTACTTTACTGAACTAGAGGGAGAAAAAAAACTTGCCTATCTTAACACGTTGCTGCTCAATGTTTATCGTTTATTTTCATTTCATTTACAGACATAGATTTCCAGCGGGCAGCATTAGTTTTTGACTTTGTCTGTTGAGTACGTTCTGAAATTTTTTTGGTGAGTCTCCGGTTCAAAAAGGCAAGAAAGTATTCGGAATTAGACGACAAGAAGACCTGGAGGACACAGGTCTGAAGGATAAGTTTATAAAGATAACTCACCTGTATACGGGCTTCGGGCAAGTCTATTTTCTGAGCTAACCTCTCACGTGCAAAAACGTCTGGATAATGGGTACGTTCAAATTCTGGCAATAAAAAAATATGAAAAAAACAATAAATTACATTAGTAAAATATTTTATGTTTAATTTGCAAAGAATCTGTACGACGATACTCTCGCTCTGTAAATTAAAGAAAACAGTATCAGAAAGATGATTTGCGAATATTAAAAAAACAACTCTTGTTTGTACAGGAGGGACTAAATATAAAATAAAATAAAAGCATTTTATATTGTATATTTTTTTGTATAATTTCTTGCCTACAATCAAAATGAGGTTCTCTCTCATCAGAGCTGGTTTGCTGTTTGGTACCGTTTTTTTTTTCTCTCTTTTATAAGGAGCATGATGTAATTTTTGTCATTGTTACCACAAAAATCACACCATGCTCCATAAAAGAAGAAAACTGACGAATGAAAACATCACGAAACTTTGAAGTCTTTATAAACCTGCTCAGTTAAAGTGACAAACACTTTGTGATTATATATATATATATATATATATATATATATATGTGTGCAGCTTATCTTCATTCAACAAAGTTTCATTGACTAATATAGATATATTATATGTCTATTTATTTTTATAATAATTCTTTCTGGTTCTCTAATTAGCTTTTTGATGCTAAATTGAAATTCTTAAAAGAAGGCGCCGTAAGAAAAACTACAGCAGCCTCCTTGATGAAATTCAAGTGTGTGTTAGGGAGAGAATCCTTTAATAGAGTTGAAGATACAAACAATATACTGTGGAACCTCTACTTACGAAAGGCTATACAGACGAAATTTTCCGATTACGAAACGCCTCTTCGAAAAAATAATTGCCTCTTGTTACGAAAGAAATTTCAGGATACGAAAGGCGAAATTTTCAAAATACGCGCTGCTACTCACAGCTCCCAGATTCCACCTCATTGCCTCCTCAAGTGCCTCCTCATTATCGATAATGCTCCTGCCCACACGCCCGGCCTCGAAGATGATATCCTGGAGGAGTTCTCGTTTATTAAGGTGCTGTACCTCCCACCTAACACCACCTCTATCCTCCAGCCTATGGACCAACAAGTCATTTCGAACTTCCCTTTTACAGTTAAACAGATGAGATGTAACCGTAAATTCTCCTCCAACAGCTTCTTTTCTCGCGCTTCCCGTCTGTGGAACTCCCTTCCACAAGTCTGCTTTCCCGACAGCTACAATCTCCAGGTGTTTAAATGTAGGGTCAATAGACACCTTCTATCACCCTAACTCCCAATTATTCTCAGAACACTATATTTAATCAGCCTTTCTCCACTCTATGTAGCCCCCTGCGCAGTAGTGGCAGTGACATGCCTTGCTCGGGGTGAAACGCAAAGAAACTCTCCACGAAACATCTGTTCAAGCGGTGTTTCGACATTTTATTCTATCCATACCATATATGTGTAAGATATATATATATATATATATATATATATATATATATATATAATCAGTCAATTAAGTGCCCTACGTGATACACACTTGGGTGATCATGTCTCGAAAAATACATTACTCACTGGGCAGAAGATTTTCCCACAGTCGGTTGCCATTACCTTCTGGGGTAGCCTAGTTGCCAACCAAGGCCACAGAAACGCATCTGTTCTATTTACCACATAGCTGAAGAGAGAAGAGCCAGATTAATACTTTTCCAAATGCAACGAATTCAACACTGGAATTCGAACTCGGCTCCTTCGATTTCTTTTTCCGCATATATATATATATATATATATATATATATATATATATATATAAACAGCTGATATGCATATTTGTTTTTGTTAAAATTATAGCTATTATCCTGAAAGAGGTGGTTATCGATTAAAATAAAAGCAAATAACTGTATCAGCAGATTCTAATAAAAGAGTTGACAAGAAAGACGATGTGATCGAATTGTTGATTGATCAAACATATTGATTTGTCCCTTGTAAAAAAAAAATCAAATGAATTTATAGGTGCTATTTTATATTTATTCAATTTGAACAGAATCGATTACAACTGAAAAGTCACACCGAAAACAAATATGACATTTCTATCGATTCCAGTCATGGGACCTCATGTTATTGCGCCCAGTGTTCAACTCGCAAGCTTTGCTTGAAAATATGGTTTTGTAGAATTTAAACTCATCTCCATGTGGAAAATTCTCAGACGCTAAATATTGAAACAATCTTTCATATTTGTTATTTATCTTTCATATTTAGCACTTGATTTTGAACCATTCATACATACATACATGCATATATTGTTACATATAAGAGACAATAAATGTCGACTATGTTTAATCATAAGCCCTTCTAAACATCGTATTTTGGCTTTAATTTCAGTTGAAAATAAAGACAAAAATTGTCAACACAAGATAAAATCGTCGCTGATGGTGGATATTTTTTTATGTTAACGTCCTTGTAACCACTCTGAAGATGGCTCATGTGAGCCGAAAGCTTAGAACCAACTTAATAAAAAATTATCCAAATGTTGGAGAATTTTTGTCTTTATTTTCACCTGAAATTAGAGTTAAAATACGATGTTTAGAACGACTCATGATTAAACATATTAGACATTCATTGTCTCTTATATGTAACAGTATATGTTTATAAAATTATCTGCTGCCTCGATACACTATATATATATATATATATATATATATATATATATATATAAACTTTATTGTAATCATCTTTCAATTTTGAAATATTTGCTGACATTTAATTGATATCATTTAACTGGAGTATTTCCTTTCCAAGGGAGATAACCGTGTCGGCGCGAAATAACTGTCCTTGTAAAGTGCTTTCCAATTATTTCCCTAAGTGCAACATTCTTCATTTGGTATTCTCCCTTTCTTTGTTTCTTTGTTTTCTTTCTTTTTTTCTCTCTCTCTCTCTATGTTTTTCTTGTTTCTCTTCGTTATTTTTCTTACCGTCCTCTTTCGTTATTTTTATTCTCTTTACTTGCTTTTGCATACTATTCGTACGTTTCATTCTGGTCACCTTTTTTCATTCGCTTTTTTTTCTTCCGCCTTTTCATTCACTTTTTTTCTTCTGCCTTTTACTTCGCTTTTTTCTTCTGCCTTTTTTACTTCGCTTTTTTCTTCTGCCTTTTACTTCGCTTTTTTCTTCTGCCTTTTTTTTCATCGCTTTTTTTCCTTCTGCCTTTTCCTTCGCTTTTTTTTCTTCCGCCTTTTCCTTCGCTTTTTTCTTCCTCCTTTTCCTTCGCTTTTTTTCTTCCGCCTCTTTCTTCATTTTTTTCTTCCGCCTTTTTCTTCATTTTTTTCTTCCGCCTTTTTCTTCATTTTTTCTTCCGCCTTTTTCTTCATTTTTTTCTTCCGCCTTTTTCTTCATTTTTTTCTTCCGCCTTTTTCTTTTTCATTTTTTTCTTCCGCCTTTTTCTTCATTTTTTTCTTCCGCCTTTTTCTTCATTTTTTTCTTCCGCCTTTTTCTTCATTTTTTTCTTCCGCCTTTTTCTTTGTTTTTTCATCCGCCTTTTCCTTCGTTTTTTATTCCTCCTTTTCCTTTGCTTTTTCTTCTTCCTCCTTTTCCTTTGCTTTTTCTTCTTCCTCCTTTTCCTTCGCTTTTTTTTCTTCCTCCTTTTCCTTCGCTTTTTCTTTTTCTGCCTTTTCATTCGCTTTTTTCTTCTGACTTTTCCTTCGTTTTTTCTTCCGCTTTTTCCTTCACTTTTTTCTTCCTCCTTTTCCTTCGCTTTTTTTTGTCCGTTTTTTCTTTCGCCTTTTCATTTGCTTTTTTTGTTTTTCGCCTTTTTATTTGCTTTTTTTTCTTTCTCCTACTCATTCGTTTTACTTCTTCTTCCTCCTTTTCATTTTCCTTCCTGTTCTTCTGCCCTTTCAGTTTCCTTTCTTTTCTTTCACCCTTTCGTTTTCTTTTTCTGTTCTTTCGATTTTTTCATTCTCTTTCGTTTCCTCCGCTTTTTTATTCTCTTATTTTTTCTTCTCTTACTTCTTTCCATCTCTCCCTCATAATTTCTTTAAACCTTCACTTTTTCATAAAATCTCTACCTTTATCATTAATCTATCGACTCCCTTTCTTCTCCGACCTCACTGTTTTTGTAAAATGTGGTTTTATTTTGTTTGTCTCTCTTTTTCCTACGACACCTCCTCCCAATCTCCAACCTCTTGAATCAAATTCTACAGTTTGATCCGTGTTCTCATTCAGCGATTTTAGAATCCATATTTTTATGTTAGAATTAAGTGAAAACGATACTATTTTTTTAATTTTCTTTCTTTCTTTTATCCGCCACATTTCCTGTTTTCAATTATTTATTTTTATATATTTGAATATCTTACGCTTAGATTTCTCTGTCAATATTTTGTGATTTAACCTAGTATTCATTTAATTTTATGTCCTATTGTAAAAAAAATATTTTTTAAAGGTTTATTCATTTTTTTTTTTTTATAGATGATCGATTGTGTTTGTTTTGTTTTGTTTCTTTTAACGTCTTTCCGTCGCTTTTTTTTTCTCGTTTCCCTCAAATTCTTCGTTTGTTATTTTTCAGTTTTATCTTTTAATTGTCGATATGTTATTATCTTTCGCTAGAATTCTTTTATGTTTTCTTTCACATTCATTTCTTTGCTTCTTATTCTTTCTTCTTCTAGTCTTGTTTAGTCACTGCTTATTCAATTTTCATTCTATTTTTCTTTCATCTATCTTCTTTTTCTGGTTTTTAATTTTGATCCGTTCTCATTTCTTAATTGCTTATTCAATTTTCATTCTTTATTTTTCCTTTCATTTTTTACTTTTTTCATTTTTTCTTTCATTTTTTTTTCTTTTTCTTTTTTTCTTTTTGGTTTTCAATTTAGATCTCTTCTCATTTTGTCATTCTCTTTCATTTTGTTTTTCTTTAGTTTTCTCTTTCAATATACAGGCTTATTTTTGTCCTTTCTTTCGTATTTCTTTCTGATTTTCTTTTTTTGTTCAATTTCTTTTTCTTTCCAGGTTTATCGTAATTTCTTCATTGATCTTAAATTTTCATTTTTTTTGTTTGCTTTTTATTTTTTTATTTCTTATTTATTTATTTATTTTTCTTTATCTTCATAAAACGTTTCATGTGGATTGGGATCTTTTTTTCTTTTTTTTCTTTTTGCTTTTCTTTATTCTAAACGTATTTCTGTTACTCTCTACATCATTACTCTTTCTAACGATTTTTATATTTATCTATTTTTTTTCTATTTCCTCTTCGTCAAACTAAATCCTTTCTCTTTTTCTTCAAATCTATGAATTTCTTTCATTTTAATATTTATCTTGTTTTTCAATGTTGTGTTTGTCTGTCTGTTTCCCTCCCACTCTCATACAACTTACGAATGCTTTTTTTAAAATATATAATCTTAAAACTTCAATGAAGCCTCGCTATCAATCTTTTCTTCCTGTATATTTTTTGATCACTCAACACTGACTTCATATATCAACTCTTATGAAACCTTTCTCCTCGAGCTCAATGAATTGTTTCTAAATTTCTTTTTTCTCCTCCATTTTTATCTTCCATGTAACTTTTTTCCGTTCCACTAAAACTTCATATTCCAGTTTTTATATGATCCGTTTATGCTTTCTTTCTTACTTCTCTTTTATTTTATTTAAAATATAAACTTTCATCCTTTTTGGTAGAGGTTTTCTTCTTGTGCTTTCTTTCCTTGAAATAATTCCATTTATTAATCTTGTCTTCGTCATTCTTCATTTCGTTTTGCTTTTGGTATCGTCTGTTTCTTTCAATAAATCCTCCCTCTCTTCCTCTTCGTATTTTCGCTTATCAGTTTTTCTTTCTCCATAAAATTCCTTCTCTCTTGCTCTTGCTTTACCATTCTTTTTTTTTAATTTTTTTTTTTACTATTTGCATCCTTCTCCTTTAATTTTCTTCTTTCGTGTTCTCATTCCTAAAACATCTCTATTTCTCTTTTTACTCTTCACTGTATTTCGGCATTATTACATTTCATTCCTCTCTCTTATTCAGATCTCTTGATATTGCTTCTTTTACCATGTTTCATTTTAGGACTTCCCTCTTTTAACCTCTCTTTATAGCTTTCATATTTCCCACTTCTTTTACGTATTACTCTATTCATATTCCTCGTCTTTTTCTCGCCTGCTCTTCGAAGTAAACCCCATCTTTTCTTTGTCAATGTTACCCTCTCTCGTTGCTAGCCTTGCTAAATTCTTTCTTTCCTCTTCTCTTTCATATATCTCTGACTTTATATCCCTTTTTATTTTTCTTTCCGTTCATTCATTGTTTTAGGTAGTCTTTTGCAATACATTTCCCACTCTTTCTATTTTTGTGTCGAGGCTTATTCTCTCTCTCTCTCTCTCTCTCGATATTTCATCCTCTCTTATTAGATTCTGTCTTTCTCAATTCTGATACCCCCTTCGTTTTCTTAAAGATAATATTCCCTTTCTTTGAATGAATTGTTTTAGCCTTCCTTCGAGCCAGAATGTCATGTAAGCTTTTTATCTGATTGTACTTATTTTTTATTTTATTCTAAATTTAATTTTTTTTTTAAATTGCTTCATATTTTTATCCAGTTTATTTTCCTTTTCGAAATTTGTCTTCAATAATTTTGATAATTTTGTTTTATTTTGAAAGTTAAATGTTTTACTTTCCTTTGTTTTTTAATTTTTAATAATTTATTAATTTTTAAAATATTTTTCGTGTTGGAAATATGGACGCGTTTGAATTCCAATTCATACAGATTTAGCATTTCAACTGTGTGTATATGTGTGTGTGTGTATGTAATGAGATATATTTATTGTATGAGTGCTAATAGAGATAGGAGTAGACAGTGACATATATATATATATATATATACTCACAGGATACGATAAATAAATTGTTGCCTGAATTAAGCAAAAAATGAAATTGCCACTGACATTTACCAAAATTACACAAAAATATCTTGAAATACGCATGAGTAGATTTATTCAATAAAATTGCCATTGGCTTCCAAAAAAAGTTCGGAATCTCATGCACCTCTTTTGAACAATCTCCTTGTTTAAGCTGTAGAATGCAGTCGTAATTGTTGCCTTCAAATTATGCTGGGACTTTTGTTGGTCTCGTCAACTGCGCCCTACATATAGTTAGTCAAAATTGATTGCAATATGGGAAGTTAGGCAGAGATGTATTGGGTGATGTAGTCACAGAAATTAGCTGACAGCTATGTCCGAGTTTTTCTTTTTGTGGAGCATGGTGCAGAGTCCTATTGACACGAATAGAATATTCCAGCATCCACCTTCTTGACCCAGAGCAGCACTAGCTCCTCAAAGCATTTGATATAGGCCTACATGTTGAGTCTGAGTCATGGGGGAAGATAAATAGATTCATAACATCGCGATCATTAGTAATCACTCTAAACCACGGGTTGGCAACCTTTTGTAGAGTGAGGGCCAAACAGCTATGGCTCTAGTGCTATGGAGAAGAACCATCTTATAAACTATGTGAATAAATTTTCTATGTGTTTGAAGAAAGAAAGGATTCAATATGATTTAATATCTTACGGAAATTTTATTTAAAAAAATATTACATCTTGAAAATAAATGTTTCTTAAATCAGTACTCAAAAAATATTCCATTAAAATCGTTTGAAAACATTATTTTATATTCATTTAAATCTACTCGCTCACGAAAGCAGTTTCACAGAAAAAGTGAAAGAGAGGCCGTACGCTAATTCTGGCTACGCATACAAATAAAAAATAAAATTAAAACACATTCTCCAGGTAAAAAGTTGTTTTTTTTTAAAGTTCGACGCAATATATTTAGACTATCAACTGTAACTTTGGCTTACCGATATTTATATCGTGTACAGGGTAAGGTAACGAGCCGGACAAGATTCGCTCGAGGGCCGGAGGTTGCCGACCGCTGCTCTAACCACTGTGACATTCATCCAAATCTTTCTGAATCTTCTACACTGTTCTCAGATTAACACCCGAAAACTCCGAAATATTTCTATTGGAGATTCCAGCGCGAATGCCAAAGAGTACAGGAGGCTATTAACGAATCTCTGTCGGATATATATATATATATATATATATATATATATGTGTGTGTGTGTGTGTGTGTGTATTTTGGCAGCATTTTTTCATTAATGCAGGTTTCATTGAATAATATAGACAAGTTCTGTCTATTAATTTTGTGTAGGATCCGTTCATACCGTCTGATATACTTGATGGTGATATCGTTGAAAGACAACAAAAAATCACAGTAATTGTTGATTTTTTTTTTATCGGGTCTAAGCTTTCGGCTCACATAAGCCATTATCAAAGAGTAAATATTAACACACAGTAAACATAGAACATTTAAGCTATTAACAATAAAGAGAATTAAATTGAAAATATAAGTCCATCCCTACCGTGGCGGATGGCCGAAGACAGTGACAAAATAGTGGCGTTGTGGTCCCTGATCTGATTACAGGCATTTGAGTACGTTATTGGAAATATCAAAATTGATTGTATTCAAACCAGGTTTACATTGTTTAATGTAGATTGCTTCGAGGATTTTTAGTTTCTGTTTATTATTTTCTTGTTTGAGTATGTACGTTTTATCAACGAGCGTTTTTCTCAGAAGTGTGATTATATATCCTACTTCTTGGGCACGGCTCGGAGTTTCATGCATTATGAAATCATCAGGTGCATATCATAAACTAAATATATCTCGATTGAAATTAGGTTTTAGCGTTACTTTCATCAAGGTCGATAAAGATATAAATATTGGGATGTACAAATATTTTTAACTAACAAATTCATTTAGTTATGTTAATATCGAAACCTAAAACCAGAACTGATATAAAAATTGTGGATGAACAAAACATAGTTCTTCTTCTTCTATGTGCCCTATCACTTCAGGACGTAGGCGATCATGGCATTCTAAGTCTCCCTATTCTTGCTGGCTTTTAGCACGCCTTGTCTTGTTACACCATGCAACCCTCTTTCTATGATCCACCTGATTAGGTCCTTCAAATATTTTATCCGTTGCTTTCCCCTGTCTAATTTTCCCTGTAGCTGGCCTGTGAGTATCAGATTCTCCAAGCCCTCCTCCTACATTGCATGTCCTGGGAACTTCAGCTGTCTCTTCCTGATGCTCAGTATCAATGTCCTTTTTGTTTCCATCATTTCTAAGACCTCATTATTGTTCATATGCTCGATCCATGATATTCGCAGCATCCTTCTGTAGAACGACATTTCAGTTGCTTCAAGTTTTTCCTTAATCTTTGATGATATTGTCCAGCATTCACTGGCATATTGAAGAACTGACAACATATAGCAATCAAGTACTCTCTTCTTTGTTTCTAGCAAAATTGTCCTGTTTAGACATCATTAAACCCACGTTGTATGAGACACTATTTTTTTACATTGCGTAAAAATATTAATTTTTAAATTAGCGTAAAAGAATATATATAT